>JBBPBQ010000004.1:14985986-15032128 GCA_037974755.1 Cicer yamashitae | reverse complement strand
AATATAAATAAAAACAATCATTATTATAATCAAAAGTCAACTACTTTTAGATTATTTAATTTTTATTATTCTCAATATATCTTTTATTTAATTTAAAATATTTAAAAAAAGTAGTTAAATCTTTGACAATTAAATAAGACAGTTAAATAAATTTGACTTCTATATATTCGACATAATATCTAAAAAAATTATTGCACTGAATTAAATTTATTAAAAACTATGAAAGTTTTTTTTATTAAAAGTATTGATTTTTCTTATAATAGTATTTGAATAAAATATATATTTTTATGTAAATTTTTATATACAATTTTATTACAATTGAGATATTAAATATACTTTTATCATTAATATTTTTTCGTACATAGCACGAGTCTCACACTATTAAAAAATTACGAATGTAGTTTTGTCAAACTATTATTAATAGATGTTCTTCCAATATTTCCTTAGTGGTAATTTCAATCTTGGGACTATGTACTCATCTTCTATGCAAGACTTCGTAATTTTGAAGACTTTCTAAGTCAATGTTATCCCAAGCAAGTCTCAGAACCTCAAGCTAGCCACTAGGTAGCCTAATCTTTGTAATTGGATAAAATGCAACACCCTTAGAACAAGAAAAAGAAAAAGAGCTCTAGTCCAACCAACTTATTGGGGTGGCGATAGGGTATGCAATTAGACTTAAACAGATAATTTAGAGATATAAACCACTTGTAAAATTTATATATATTAGTTAAACTTTTATTTTAAGCATTGTTAATCCGATTTTTTAAAGGCTAAAAAGTTCAACTAACAATATTTAAAATAAAAGCTTAACTAATACAAATTCTACAACAAATTTATATATTTAAATTATCTGATTAAGTCTAACCGCATATTCTATCGGGTGTTATTTTCAAAGACTAAAGTGCAATAACTTTAAGGTGTTTTGATGCAAATCTTGCTAATGTCTATCGGCTTCGTCCCGAACTAATTGTCACAATGATAGCTTTTGAAGTGGTCCGTCAAAATGATAAACAATTTTATGCTTGAATGTATTCAAACTTTGAAGAAATTATAGGTTGTTTCTTGGCAACTTTAAAATCCTTAGAAATATTGTCTTTTGTTAATTTATAGTATGAATTTTTCTTCTCATATAAATAATTGTTTACAGAATGGTAAATATTTTGAATGCAATATTTAGATTTAAAATAAGGTGTTATATTTACCAAATCATCAGCAAATGAAATGCATTTTATTAAGATGACAAAGACCTTGTATGTGAGTACAAAAGTTTGCTTTGAAGGATTTGAAACTTAGGTGAGACAGCAGCCAAAATAACAAAGCCACTAAGGAGAGCAAGAGCAAGGCCTAAAGTATTAACAATCATGGACTCAAGGCTGTGCTTGGATACATTTCTCTGTGTTTGCAAAAATGTTAACTTCTCTAGTAATCCAGTTTCAGCTGTTGCTACTGCCAATGCATAAGTGTATAGGCCAAGAAATACATGCCATGGTAAGATCCTTATCCTCACTGTTCGCACCTCTCCTCGGTGCCAAAAGTTCAAGAAGCCTGTAAGCCACTGCAACATATTTAATTTTATTATGAGTTTTTGTTAGAAAATGAAACTAAATTGCAACCATATATGGGGAAATTACATTGATCTTCCCTGAGTTCTCTCTTTAGATGACATATACATCTCCTCTTGTTTTGAAAAAGTATTCACCTCTCATATATTCATTAAAAAAAACTGCATCAAACATTTTTCTTGACATACTTACATCTATTCCTGTCATTTACTATATGACACGATAAGAGTTCTCATTTTAATTTATTGTTGGTTTTAAAAAAAGAAGAATAAGGTCAAAGGTAAAGGGAAAAAGAAAGAAGATTATGATGGAGACAATACTAATGTGACAATCAATGACAGCTTTCTATTATTGAAAATCATGATACAATTAGTATTGTTCATAGTGCATCCAGTTGGTTAATTGATAGTGGTACTTCAATACATGACACTTTTAGGAGACATATTTTTTGCTCTTATACTCAAGGTGAATTTGGCGGTGTGAAGTTGGCTCATGAAGGTGAGTTAAAGTGTGTTAACCTTGGAGAGGTAGATTTGAAGATGACTAATGGTGCCATGTTAACTCTCAAGGGTGTGAAGTATGTTTCAGACATTCGGTTGAATTTACTTTCAGTGGTTAAGCTTTATAATGAAGGCTATGATTGTTGCTAGAGGTACAAAATCTTCTATTCTTTACTAACACATGCAAAAATAATTAAAGATCTTCACAAAGTTGAAAAAGTTAAGTTATGGCATAAGAGGTTGTGTCACATGACTGAGAAAGACATGATTGAGCTAGTTAGACGAGATGTGTTGTTTGACATGAGAGATCCATGCTTGAAGAAATTGCGTGAAACTAAGAAAAAGTTGAAGTGCACACACACAAATGATGGAGTTCATATTTGAGACCATTTGATGCTTATTATAGAGAGATATGAATTAGAGATTAGAAGTCTTTGCAATTAAATAGTGTTGCTGAAAGGATGCATAAGACATTGATTTGTTGTGAATGATAACATTAAAGAAGAATATTGAGACTTGTGACATGATTGTCAAAATAATAATGGTTTGCTCCACTTGAATGGTCTCTCCTCAAGTGGGAGCCACACCAAATAAAAGAAGAACAAAAAATAACTGTGATGGGCTTTAGCCCGTGTGTGACAATATAAAGGAAGTTAAATCCCTAAATTGAAAACAAGCCGCAATAGCGTGCACAAGAAAAAGAAAAAGGTGTTGTAGAACATAATAGGAGCAGACAAGAGAGAAGAGTTTTGAGTACATATGTGGATGTTGGTTCGGCAAACTTTTTTTATTTTGACTCAAATTTTAGTACGTTGTTTGATATTTTAATATTTTTATTAATAGTCTTGTATTCAATGTGAATCATTTTATGATACTCACTTTTGAAGAAATATTCTAATATTATTTGGTTTCTATTATAGTATGATGACTGTTGTTCTCTAGTATTCTTAAGAGAATTTTTGACTGTACTCATTATTTGATATAATGAAGTTATTTCTATGATCTCGACGACTCGTGATTTTTACCCTTCCTTTGAGAGAATTTTAATATTAAAATATCTGGTGTATAATTTTTCTCCTTAATTGCTATTATTATTGATGTTGACTTTATGTTGGTAATTTCTGATTTTAGATTCCACAAAAAATATTAATTTAATGATCTTTCATTGTGTACTTTGATCCCAATAAATTATTAAATAATCATTTGAAAGAAAAAAAACTAAATAATCTTATTTTCTACTCTTTTTCTTTTCTATAAATTTTCTTTATCTTTCTTTCATCAATCAAATTATAAAGAGACTAAATTATCCTAATTTAATTTTTTTTAAGACTAAAAATTACATTTATTATTTTCAAAGACTAAATCAAATTCCATAGTTTTTCTAAGAAACTAATAAAAGGATCTTCACTCTTTTTTTTACTTAGCTAATGTTTCACTGCAAAGGAAAGGTCCACAATTATGTAACATAACTTCTAGTGGTAGCATTAACTCTAGCTACTTACTCATTACTAGTACTAATAGTAAATTTATTATGTGGTTGTTGCAAAACTCTAATGACATCTTAAGGGTCACATCACCAAGAAAGACAACGCCTCATTTTAATTTGTTGCTGGATTTTCCTTTCCTCTTTAGAAAGGGAAAATAATGACGCCGTGTCCTAATCAATTATCTATTATTATCCACCAATAATTAGTGCTTAGTAGGGGGTGTTAAGCTAAAACTGATTTAAATACAAAACTGTAAATAGATCTTGAAAGAAATAAAGATCGTATCAAATTGATTATTATTGGATGTAAAAATTATTTGGATTGAATTTTGTATTTCTTTTTAAAACCGAATCTAATTAAATTAAACAGTATATATAAATTCTAATACTCAATTATTGTTTATTAGTATAAGATACTGCATTAATATTTTTATTGATAAATAGAGTAATGATATATGAACATTTCTAATTTTTCTACTCTCATTCAACATGTAATTTTTCTCTATCCCTCTTCATATCATATCATCAATATATCACATCATTCTCTCTATTTATTTCTCTCTCAAAATATAAAATAAATATATAAATACTACATCAACTATTACATTAATATATTATTTATTGGTTTTAATTTTTAATTTAATATATTCTTATTACTATTTTATATGTATATAATATAAAATTGATCAATATTTCTTTTGAGATAATAGCACAAAAAAATTATATAACATAACTGATCAATTTATTTCTTACTCCACCTGTCTCATTTTAAATATTTAATTTACTATTTTTTTTTAAGAGTTGTCATTTTATAATACTAATACAACATTTATTATTTTTTCCAATACTACATTATTTATGTTTTACTACAACTAATTAAGCACCATATACTAATTATTTGTGACTGGTACTAGGCATTATTCTCACTCGGTACTGCACTATCCCTTTTCTAATCATTTAATTCAACTCATTTAATTATTTTTAAAAAAAACCATATACAATTAAAATGAAATAAAGAGAATCCTATTAATTTTTTTTGTCGGTTTAAGAAAACACGCCAAAAATTCTTTCATTCATAAGCTAAAAAGAAAATACTAAAAGAGTTTAATCTTCGACCTTAATATTTATTAAAAAAATAATATTTACGAATGAATGAGTAGGTGTCAAGACATAATTTGATTATAAAAAAGTAACCTATTTAAAAGAAAAAGAATCTAAACAAAAAAAATTGATAATGAAGAAGAATACCTGAGCTCCAAAGAGGGATACACAAATCAAACCCATCCATGAATGTAGGCTGTAGAAATTGGCCACAATTCCATCTCTTCCTTGAAATCTTGTCCAAATCCCAAATACCCCAGAAACTAAAGCCACCCCTTGAAGACATAAATGCACTAATTTCTTCAATCCCTTTGACCCAGGTAACCATCTATGCACCAATATCGCTACACAACAATCATTAAAACTAAAATTAAAATTAAAATTAACTAACTACAAAAATAACCAATAATTAAATCTACCTTCTCCACTTAAGAGAATAAACCCAATGACCATAAGCAGAGGATGGAGAACCTGAAATTAGAATAAAATTAAAAAAGAAAATAAAAAGGAAGTTTCTTAATTAAGTGAATGGAGAAAAAAGAGAGCATGTGTTATGTATGTACTGCATAGATGGCATCCTCATGTTGGGAAAGGGAGGGATTAAGGAAGTTAGATTTGAAAGCGAGAGCCCAAAAGAGAACAAGAAATGCAACTACTAGCCCTGAAACTCTTGCTAGAAAGAGCATAGAGGGAAACACACTGGCCATAACAAGTCAAAGTGAGTTCAGTTGCTTTTTGAATCTGTCTCTCACTACTCACTACACTTATTATGGCTGCCTACTAACTAAACTCTTATACCCTAAGATCCACTTTTTTTTCCACTTTCAATTTTTTTATTTAATTATTTTTTAAAATTTTAATAGAAGGTTTATATTATTATTACTGTTATAATCAAAATCTTTAAGAATTACACGATTAGAATAATTAGTATAAACAATTACGAATATAAAAGATGAACTTAATTCCAAAAGAAAGATAAATGATAAATTTAATTGACAAATGTCGATATTATTAAATTGAATAGTATGTGCTTTAATTTAAAACTTTACAGTTATACGCGAATTTTTTTCCATTTCATCTACAAACTAAACTACTAAGTTGTTAATAAAAAAAATAATGTTATTTTTGTATAACTTAAAAAAACCACGAATAATTTTTTTAATAAACAAAGTTTATTAACGTGAATACGGATACTCAAAATCTATTATACATAACAAATCAAATGTTTTGAAGACCGTAAAAGATAATTCCACTAATTTGCAAATCCAATATTTTTATTTCTACCTTCCCTGTGAATAAATTATATTCATGATACCTACCCCTTCCTGTAAATAAATTACGCAAATGATATCCAAATATAGAAATAAAATATTGAAAATTGTATATTCAACTTTTTTAAAGTTTAAATTTTATTTTTTAATACAAAATTTTTATTTTTGATTTTTTAATACAAAATTTTATAATGTATTAATTTTCAAAAAGGAAAACAAACAAAGAACTCATTTACCCCTAAGAACTCAGTCTCTACCTCAAAGTCCTTTGAGCTCTTACATATAGATATCTTTGGGCCAGTTAAAACAACCTCTCAAAGTGGAAAGAAACAATATTGTTTTGTTATAGTAGATGATTACACTAGGTGAACATGAGTAAAATTCTTAAGAAGTAAGGATGAATCCCACAAAAGTGTTTATCACATTTTGCAAACAAATAATGAATGAAAAAGGTCTTAAGATTGTAAAAGTTAGAAGCTATCGTGGAGGAGAATTTGAAAACAAGCTATTTGAAAGTTTTTGTGATGAGAATGGAATCTCACACAACTTCTCCTCTCCTAGAACACCTCAACTTCTCTATTTATAATTGCATTTAAAGCTTCAAACATATGGGTTAGCAAAATATAGTTGTTGGAGACTTTGCTAAGTTTCCTTGGACTTGTCGTTATTTGCAAAACTGCCATTTAGCCTTTATACTTCTGTTAAGTATGTTGAAAGGATAACTACGGTGGTCCTTCCTCGAATCTGGTTTGTAAGAGGATGAAGTTTTCATTAATTCTGATGTGACTTGCTCTTTTTGACTTTTTTCTTTCCCAACAACTATAGTGTCTTGCTTTATGAGTCAAGGACATCACTTTTTGTACTTTGATACTTTTACTCATTTTCCCATGTACGAGGATAAATAGACAATAGAAGTTCATCCTCTCTTCTGCGTTGTTTATTCTCTGCCATAGAGGACATAAATTTATCCTCTCTTTTGTGTTGTTTATCTTCTAACACAGAGGACATAAATTCATCATCTCTTCAGTATTGTTTATCCTCTAACATAAAGGACATAAATTCATCATCTCTTCAGTATTGTTTATCCTCTAACATAGAGGACATAAATTCATCCTCTCTTCAGTATTGTTTATCCTCTGCGTTTGTCCTCAAATCTGATTTAAGTACAAGGATGGAGTTTCTAGTTTATTGAGTCTTGATGTGATTGTTGCTTTTTGCTTTCCATTTTCCAATCACTTTGATCAGTGTGCCCTTCATGTCAAATACTTCACCTTTTTGTACCTTTGTACTTTTATGTATGTGTCAAATTTGTTATGAGGATATCCTCTGCGTCTATCCTCATCTTGAGATTGTATTCATCCTCTAAAGTACCTGATTGTAAGGATGTTCATGGATGATCATCCTTGGATCTATGTAAGTCCTTGAGAGATGATTGTATGTATTTCTTTCCAATATGTGACTATTTGAATTTGGTGTAAACATGTTGACACCTTTTTTACTTGTTAGGTAACCTTCTAGAATATGATTTGTAAAAGAGATTCTTATTATTCTCTTGATCTATTATTGATGAAAAGGTTCCTTCTTGTTTCCAATACCTTGAAAATCACGATTGATGTGTTTGTCTTACTTCAAATGCTTTTGTACAAATTTGAACAATGCTGACATGTTGTTTTTGCATTGTTCACATAAGACCTCATTTTTATATATGAGAGGATGATTTTTTCGAGAGTCCATCCTCAGGTTATGTTAAGTGTGAGGATGAAAATTTTTGTCTTCCACATAAGAGTACGTGATTGATATGATGTCACTTCTATGTTTACTTTTGGTAAACCTTGAATAGTGTGAACAACTTGTCAACTTTTGTCCTATTGTACTTTTATGACAATTACTTTTTCAATAATTGTGAGATGAAAATTTTGATAAATATTTATCCTCGGATATGAGATTGTGAAGAATATTCATCCTCGGACCTGAGATTGTGATGAATGTCCATCCTCGGATATAAGATTGTGAAAAATATTCATCCTCAGATTTGGATTCTTCATCCTCGGATCTGGATTCTTCATCCTCGGATCTGGATTCTTCATCCTCTAATTTTCATATAGACACATCTTGACCCATAGTTTTTCTTGACTTCTTCCAAGAGATTTTATGTGTGATTGAGATGCATATTGCGATGATCATCCTCAGCTTGAGGATAATCATATTTATATTTATGAATTAGGCTCCTCAATTCTTTCATTGTTGAGTTGATACAATGCACTTGTTTATGTGAGTGACTTCAAGCTTGACCACTTCTGTTCTTTCAACAAAAACTCAAATGCAAACATCAGTAGATTACCATTTAGAAAACTTAACATTTATTTCATAAGTTTTGTTGCCATTAAAACACATATCAAAAAGGTTTTTACTTCAACAATCTCCCCATTTTTGATGATGACAAACATTTAGAACAAATCCTTAGTTTTATAGATGGATAAAATGATAAATGAAAGAATGTTCATTGATATGCAATTAAACTCCCCCTAAACATATGCAAGAGGTTTAATTTGTTAAAATTTTTCATTAATAATTTATATCCTATACTTTTCTTCACATAAATATCATGTAGTTGAGAGGTTCATTCTCATATCAAATTTGCATTTAACATTAAATCACATAGTATGTAAGAAGACCATTAATTATTTCAGTCAACATTCAATCAAGATATAGACAATAATAACTAAAATAATTTACTCAAATCATATTAAAAAAAATGCACCCATTTCAGCACATCTAAAGTTTTAGTAACTGACTCTATACTCTTCAAAATTTTAGAGAAAGTGATTTGATCTAAAATTCAATGCATGTTTTAAGGAAAATAATATTTTCAAATATATAAAACTCCCACTGAGTTTTATGAGATAGATCCTCTTAAATATTTCAAAATGTTGGGTATGTTTATCCTCTTAAATATTCACTAGAGAGGATCGTCCTCTTGAATAATAGCTTGAGGTGGTGAGGATAGAGAGAGAGACATGTTCATATCCATTTACTTATGACTCATCATCAAAGTAAGAGCATTTGTGGTTTTATCTTCTTTAAAATTTTCAAATGAGGATTATGGAGATTCCTTTAAAGGAGATATGAGTTTAAGCAAACTCAACTTTCAAATATTGATGATCTTCATAATGATATTTTTCTTCATCCTCACGACCATTCTCTGAGTAGGATCTTTTAGTATGCTCCTCTTGAACAAGTTCACAATCTCATTCATGATTTTGCTCACAAATGCTGCCCCAAAGCATTTGACTTTCCTTAGCAACCTTTTTCTTCCTCTCTTTTTATTCAAGAGATTTAACTAGTAATCTTGCATGAAGAGATACAAATAATTTTGGTACCCAAGACTTAATGGGTCCTTAAAAATTAGTATATCTCTTCTCATGATATATGTTCATATAATAAAATAATAATCTCGTAAGTTACTACATATTGAACATACATCTTAGTCTTATGAGCATGAAAGAAAAAGTAGGTTAAATATAAAATTATTAAAAGATAAAAAGAGTAGGAAATCACTGTATGGTCTAAAACAAACACCTAAAGTAAGGTATGATAGACTTAGTAAATTCTTGCTTAAAAATAACTTTGAAAGATGATAAGTAAATAATACACTTTTTAGAAAATCAATAGGAGATGACATTCTTATTATTCAAATTTATTTTGATGACAAGTATATAATGACACTGTTTGCCAAGAATTTTCTAAATTGATGCAGCTTGAATTTCAACTGAGTATGATGGGAGAACTTAAGTTCTTCTTAGGGATACCAATTCAGCAAAGTCAAAAAGGTAATACATTCATCAAACTAAATATACAAAACAACATCTCAAGAACTTTAATGAGTAATTGCAAACCTATGGCTACACCAATGCACCCTACCTGTTCACTTGAAAAAGATGATCCAAGCCAAAATATTGATCGAAAAACCTATAGAGAAATGATAGGATCCCTACTTTACCTTACCGTTTCCGGATCTGACATCATGTTTAGTGTATGTGTATACGCAAGATTTCAAGCTAACCCTAAGGAATCACATTAACTGTTGTTAAGAGAATCCTTATATACCTAAAAGACACTACCAATATTAAGGAGATAAACTTCTAGTTCTACAAGAAATCTTCTGAGTACAAACTAAGTGGGTATTGTGATTTTGATTATGCTGGAGATAAACTTGAGAGAAAAAGCACAAGTGGAAACTGCACATTTCTAGGTGACAACTTAATCTCTTGGTCAAGTAAGAGACAAAGCACAATTGCCATGTCAACAACAGAAGCTGGGTACATTTCAGCAGGTGGTTGTAGCTCTCAACTACTTTGGATGAATCATCAACTATAAGACTACAAAATCCTAGAAACCAACATTCCCATTTATTGTGACAACATTTCTGCCATTTTCCTAACCAAAAACTCTATCCTACATTCTAGAGCTAAGCACATAGAGATCAAATACCACTTCATTAGGGACTTTGTTCAAAAATGGGTATAAAACATTTAATTTGTAGACATTGAACACCAATGGGCTGACATATTCTCCAAACCACTAGCTGAAGATAGGTTTGACTTCATCAAGAAAAACCTAAACCTTACCTTCATAACTAATTGATGTTGTGATAACTTCAGAGTAGTCTAGTTTTACATTATCTTGTATTAAATTTTATATTTTCTTGTAATATGTTATATTAATGTTATTAAAAAAAAGAGCAACTTTCACTTTTAAATTTTTTTGTCCTGTGACAAAAGGGGGAGAAAGATATTTGATAAAGTGGGGAGAAAAGAGAAAAGGATACTTAGACTTAGGGGGAACCTAAAGTTAGGAGGAGTCAAAAGAATATAAAGAAAAGTTGTTATAAAAAATATAAGTTTTGTCCATAAAAAAGGGGAAGATTGTTGGAACCAAATTGGTTTTATACTTAGAGTTTTGATATTAACAAAAGTATTTTATGAGAACAATATATTTGACTTCACAGAGTATGAAAAGAAGATATGGTCAAATGTTTTTGAAGAAAATCTAAAATAAGATTTGATTCATATTTATGATTGAAGAAAATATTTAACCAAGTTGAAAAGAAGATATGGTCAAATGTATTTGAAGAAAATCTAAAATAAGATTTGATTCTCATTTATGATTGAAGAAAATATTTGACCAAGTTGAAATGAAGATATGGTTAAGATTTGAAGAAGATTAGATCAAGATTTATCACAAAAAGATATGAATTATTTACAAGAAGATTTGATTAAGTTTTATCAACAACAAATATGAACAAAATCAATTTGAACAAAATACGAACATAATCAATTTGCAGAATTTAGAAACTCAATATGAACAAAATATGAACATAATCAATCTTGGAGAACTGCTCAGATTGAACTCAGAAATAAAGAATTGGCTAAAGAACATATTATCAAAAAGCAACTTGTTCAGAATTATTTTTGAATAAGATCATTGTTGACTAAGCTATGAATGAAGATACAATTCAGAACTAAATAAGGACTAAATTGAAGCCCTAATTTTATCTATAAATAGATACTCAAGGCTGAAGAAGAAGATCATCAAAAATCAGAAGAAAAAAAAAAGTGTGAAGAACTCAAAGCTCAAAATTCCAAAATTATTTTTAGAGTTCATAGAGAGAAACACTTGTTCAATTCATAAATATTTTTTTAAGTTTTTTTCTCAGAGTGTTAGAGTTATTTTGAAATCAGTTTGGTTAGAAGCAAAAACTTAAAGTTCCAATCTTTTGTATCCAACCCGATAGTGGTTTAGTTCCTTGCTCAATCTGGGGTTGTCAGGCTATTAGGAGAACACTTGACTTGTAGGGTCAAGGTGGTTAATTCCTCAAAAGTCTAGGATTGTTAGGCTGTTTGGGAACACTGACTTGGAGGGTCAGGTGCTTTGTAATTCAAGCTATTTGAATTAGTAGATTAAAGCCTTCTGAATGAAGGGACTGGATGTAGCCAAGTTAGTGGTGAACCAGAATAAATTTATGTGTCCAATTATTTATGCTTTCATTGTTTGCTGCATCTGAACCCGATTGCTTCTTATCTAAGTAATTCATAAAAACCAACCAACCTTCGTCAAATTAGCAAAAAGTTATCAACTTTGTCAAACACAATTCAACCCCTCCTTCTCGTATTTGCACCTTCACTACTTTTTATCCAAAAAATATCAATCAGAGTTGGTTGAGTGCGACAGATGACGATGATAGTTGACATGGATGAGGGTGTTGTACCTGCAAAAACTTCAACTTCAAGTTAATATTTGAGTAAGGTGATATTTACGGTGATTTTTAGCAGACTAAGAAGTCTACCAAATTCGATTAAAAAAAATGAATATTTAATAACTGAATTTTTAGACAAATTCATTAGTAATTGTTGCGATCTTATGTGTGTATCATGCTATTATTATGTTTTTTGTATTGAAATATATTTGATTTCAAGACCCGAAGATCACTGAAACGTAAGTTTGCATGGAAATAAATTCAATGTAAATGAAATTGACATTTAAGAGTAAGATCAGACATAATTTAAAATTTTATATTGTAAAAAATAAATTATGAGAAACTTAAATGACTAATTTTAAAAGACTACAAAAACATAAATGTTGAAGATTAAATTTCTTGAAAAAAATGACTTGTAAACGTAAATGGAAATTAAAGTCTGATGAGGAAATAAATGATTGGAATTAAATTGTAAGAATGTAAATGAAAGCTTTTAAAATTATTGGTAGAGTAAATTGCATTGAAAGGACATGACATAAATTCTAAAGAAAATTAAATATAAACTTAGTATTTGGAAGGCTTGAATCCTTTTTCAATTTAGGAATGGACTTCTTAATCTAAATATTTGACCCTAGATCTTCGTAGAAATTGTTATATATAGAATACTAACACTAAGAAATTGTTCATCGAGTGACATACCACATTTGTGTCAGTCTACTAAACTAGAACCTACTTAACTAAGTTCTAATATTAACACGCTAAATGTCGACAGATTTTAGACAATGTCGATGTCGCCATTATTCATCCATATACATAAACTTCCTTGATTTCATTTTGTACGTCGACAAAGGCACTTGTTCTTTCAACTATCTTCCCTTATAGTAATGTCATAATGTGTCGACATTCCTCTTGAAGATCTAGTCCATATTCTTGTATTTTTACATGACTTAACTTGTAATTTTGACTTTCAGTTGTCAACTTTCTCTGTCAAACTTGTCATCAACAAATGCCCCCAAGTTTTGGTCACTTCCTGTCAATTGGAAGAACCAAAATTTTCCCTTTTTGTTGAACTTATTCGCATGGCACAAATTAACATTTGAAAATGAAACCTCACTTATCGGTCATTTCATGTCAAACAGCGTCTCCTTTTAATCTTATGCTGAAATATCCCTCTACATTCCTTCTTTGGGCACTACTTCTCTATCAAGCAATCTTTTGTCTCAACCTTCAACTTTCTGTTTTTTTTCTTTTCAAATTTATCGTAATCTTTAATTAGTTTCATCTTCCAATTCGGCTACGTCGAGCAACAATCTACTTCTAGTCATTGTGATTATCAAAGAAACAATTCTGACAATGTTGACTTATGGCAACAAAGCCAGATCATTCATCTCATATCTCCTGCTTCTAATTCTATAACCGTCCATTTTAGGGCCTTTCTTTGGATCTCAAGGCACTCATTCTAAATATGCCTCTGATTTTCCTTGCAATGAAAACAATCACATTCTTGTTATCTTTCCTTCATAGCACACAACCTTTATTTATTAAATATATTCATATAGTTAGAGTTCTAGTGTCCACTCCCGTTTTGGATATTTGGATTGGTTGAATAGTTTTTAAGCATCTCGTGGTTCCTTTTAGAGGAAAATATAATTTTTTTTACTTTATTCAACTTTCTCGTTTTCTTGTGAAAATGGAACAAATATAGTATGTTAGTCGATATGTTCTATGGACTCTAGGTAGGGAGGTTGAATAGGGTCCTACTTTTTTAAAGTTTTACCGATCACACAATGGAAACTATTTGATTGTGACATAATAGTGTTATTTGTATGGAATAATAGATTTTCAAAACGTGTGGTATTGAAACTAGTTAATCCAAATAAAAAAGGCAGTTTAACACGAGAAAAATGAATTGATTGAATCTAGTAATATGATAATCGATTCAACCAAATGTAAAGATAACTAACTATAATTGCTTAATGATGAACTAATGATATGAAATCAAAGACAACGAAAAATTCAATTATGAATACAATCCACAATTGTTGAGACAAGTTTAAAACATATAACATGACATTGCTTTAAAACAAAATTTTCAATGTTACTAATATTTCTATCATTTAAAAATAGAAAACATAATTTTTCACCACCAAACACCAAAATATCGTAAGATAATGAACATAAATATATATATCTATATATATCTATATATATATATATATATATATTAAATGAGTTAAGGGAAAGAGAAAAATATACCTCGATTTGTATTGGTCCATTTACTTTGTAATTGCATATATAGTATGAAGGTACTGAAATTAAAAGTACAAGAAGGGGTTTGAATTGTGTTGATCATTTTAACATTTTTCTTTCAACATTGGTTCTTTATCAAAGGTTTATCTCCGGTTAAACACATATATTCTTATACTAGTTTGTAACAACTTTTGCTACATACTAATTATTAAGAATTTAATTAATAAATTAATCAAATAATTAAGGATAATAAACTGATTACTAAAATTAGATTAATTTGTTAAGAAGGTCAGAAACCCTAAATTTAACCGAGGAAATCAATTACGTAATTGTTTTAATTAGCATCTATTAGTGATTAAGTCAGAATTTAAAAAGTAATTAAAGTTAATTTTAATCAATTAAGAAGGATAATTAATCGATTAATGAGTTAATAAAGTTAGTCCGAGTTAATAATTATAATCTTAATATATCTAATCTTATTAAAGTCGCCAAACCTTAATTGACCTAAATCTAATCTCCAGACAAGTTAACCCTGCCAACATGCATTATTGTTCCCACTGAAAACTCATTTAATTTGTGGCATTGAAAAATCACATTCATGCTAATCTCTATATTCCTAAATCGGTTCTATTCACAAGCAAATTTCTATGGGCACTCATAATTCTATGCATATATTCAGATGTGCCACTATTATATTAAGGTGTGGACCACCAAAATAAAACAAATATTATGTGCTGGAAGCCAGTGAATGTGGTGATTCGAACAACAAGCTTGATATTTTGTTGTCATATCTTGATACTCCAAGTAGCAAACCAATTGGAAAGAGATCAAGTTAAAGTTTGGATTCATTTACCATAGTTGATGTTGAAATTGGGGACAAACCTTCAAAGATTTGGACCCTTTGTTTAAAAATTTTAAAAAGTGTTTTTTATTTTATATTTTTAAAAATGATTTTTATAAAAATTTACTTAAAGATATTAAAAGAATTTCATGTGTGAAATCAAACCTCCGCAATGAGATTGACATATTTTTTTAGTTGCATTTAGTTTTTCATTAAAAGTTACATGAAAATATTTATATACCGAAAATTATCCACATATTTCGATTCGTCAGTAAATTATTTTTTATTTACAAAAAAGTCGTGATTAATTTGTTACTAAATTAATTAGTTTTTTTAAAATTATTTTCCACGGTTAGTCCATGAGTAAAGTTAAAAAACTGTAAATTTGCGTAAATTATTTTTCGTGTTTTGTTCACCATAGTTTCTCCATAAGTAAAATAAGAGAATAGTTATAATGCGCATATGAATTATCAGTGGGTACTTGATTTTTATTAATTTTTTTTAAAGATGCTTTTTGTTATTTTTTTTTATATAACATTTGTTGAGAAAAAAAAAAGGAGAAACCTTTAGTGACTTAATAACACTCATGACGTAAACCTCATTCAAAATACCCTCCTTCAGAATAACCTCCTTAAAAATACCCTCTTCAACCTTTGTCTCTAAAAATCTATTTGAACCCGAAACGAAAAAACCACCTTCAACCATGGCACAGATTGAACTCTCCAACTTCGACTTCAATGTGCGCTGAACTCTCTGGCCTCTCGGCTTCGACGTCACTCTCTCTCTCTCTCTCTCTTCTTTCTCTTTATTTTGTTCATTTTTCATGGTTATTTGTTGAGTAAAGGAAGGAAGAAATGGTTGATTAATTTATTTTCTTCCCCCGTTTTCTTTTTGCAGATTTGATTGAAACCCTAAAATTTCAAATCCAAATTCTCAAAGGCATTCTAAATTACAAGGTAAAAACTTGAACCATTCCGTGGAAGTTTGGATTTGTTGATGTGGTGGGACGCGAGTGCGGTGAGATATGTAGGGATTGGTGTTTATGTTTGGGGTTATGAGAGTCTGGGTCGGGTTGTTTGTATGTGGAGTGTGGAAATACGTTGAATCAGAAGGGACTAACTGTTAGGCTGAAGATTGTGAGGTGTGAGGGAAAAGGGTGGGGTTTTTTTTTTTTTTTTTCTGTTGAGTTTGTTGGTAATAATTTGTTTCAAGATCAAAAGGGATTATATGATAAACAATTGATAATTTAGTTTTAGGATCAACAGGAAAATGTAATAATTTGTTTTCCCCATTTTTTTTGAAATTAAAAAGAGAATTTGTTTACTCCCAACAATGTTTTTGATCCAAAAATAATACATAGCATAGTATATTGTCTCAAATCAATGTGATATATGTTACATAAATCTGTCAAATTTGGTATTATAACTAGTTTCAATCTGCATATTGTTTTCAATCTCTCATATTTGGTATTAAAATCAATAAGATATATATAACATAATATATTGTTTTCAATATGTCAAATTTGGTATTATAACCACTTTCTTTCTTCAACAAGAAGTTGTAAATTTATAAGAAGTAAAAAGTCAAAGGTTACTAAATAAACATATAACCACTCAAATGTTAACATTAATTTTCATAATCTAATTTGTTGGCTAAAGTTATTATATGATATGTATCATTATTTTTCTCTTTCAGTTTCCGGCACTCCTCCACTTTTCTTGGGTTTGTTTACGGCACTGCTTGCGCTTTGCATAATGATTAGCTCTATGGTGCTTCAAATCAAAGTCTTATAAAAAACTACACATTGTAGCATCAAAACCAACTTCAATAACATGTTTTTTCCTTTGTCTCTCATTATACCCTCTTTCACACTATGCAAAACCAAAAACTTAAGTCTTGGAACTATTTGATGAATTAACGTGTAGATTGGAGAGGTCTTTCAACTGCTATACTCCAAGTTGAATCAATCATTTTATTTTACCTTTTTTGATTGATGAAGTAAAAACTCTTACCCTCCTGTAATGTACTGCTCTTATATTATTAATGAACTTTCTTGTTTACTAAAAACATTGAATTTGTGTATATGCTACATCAATCATCAATGAAAATCATACGAGAAAAAGTAGAACAACAACAGAAGAAATGAACACATTAAAATATTAGTATGCATCATACAAGGCATAAAATTAAAAATCCCGGAAAACATTAAATTTAAGAAACTAACCGGGTGGAACATCAACATATCAGTATTCCTTTAGGTAGTATTAATAATTTACTTTTATTGAATGAGATAATTTGGCTACTCGACAAGTTAAATAATCACCTTAGCAGTCTCTGAAGTTGATGAAAGAAACTGGTAATAATAATGACGCAAGACATCTGGTATTCGTGCATGTGTATTCTACCAAATATCCAAGTTCTGGTCTATAACTTACATTAACAAACTGTAACAACATGTTGGTCCATCACCATATGAATGCCCTAGGTCTAGCCTTTTCAAGCTAACGTTCCCCATATATCTTTTTTTAAGGATCAAATTGGTACTACTTATATATTAATATAATCATGTTCTCTTTTCTTCTTCTTTTTTGACTTCAAATAATTTCCTAGTAGTCTGAAACTGCACTTTGAATATGATTGGATACACAGTTTATTTAATTATTCATTAGGATAATATTTTAGAGTATTTATACATATCCTATTTGATCTATAAAATTTTCCCTTTCCCGGTTCCATCACTCCTCCATTTTTTGCTTCTTCTTCTTCAAAATATGGAAGGCTACCACCCATATATATCATAGTTGGGTATATGATAGATTTTATGCTCAACGAGGGGGGGGGGGTTGAAACCAGCCTTCGTAAAAGGTGTTGAAGAGATGGTGGCATCAAATGTCCTTGTCACAATTGCATGTGTAGCGTTGTATTGTTTGCAAGTGAAGTCAAAGTTCATTTGTATAGGTTTGGGTTCCAACCAAAATTATTGGTATTGGATTGAGCATGGCAGAGAATCCCCACATATTGATCCAAAAAATGTTTCAAGTAGTAGTGGACATATGGATAACGATAATCCATTTACATTAATGCAACATATGATCGATGATGCATTTAATCCTATGTATGACTTCCAAAATATGGGTGATGAGGGCAACGAGGAAGAGATTAATGAAGAGCCCCCAAATGATGATGCTCAAGACTATTATGATTTGTTAACTCTTACAAACAAACCCTTATATGAGGTGCTTCTGATTCAAAACTTTCAATATGCGTCAAACTTTTGGCTTGCAAATCAAATTGGAATGTTCCACATATGTGTCTTGATTTCTTTGCAAGCATGCTTGTAGATGTGTGTCCTTTGAAGGATTCACTTCCAAAAAAATTTTACCAAGCCAAAAAATTGGTGACCGTGCTAGAATTGAAGTTTGAGAAAACTAATTCTTGTGTTAAAGGGTGCATGTTGTACTACAAAGATGATAATGCATATATAGAGTGTAGGTTTTGTCATGAAACCCGATATGTTCCTCGTAAGACTAGGATAGGTAACTACAAAGATATTCCAATTAAGAGGATGTTCTATATGCTAGTCACTCCTAGGTTAAAAAGATTGTATGCATCAATGGAAATTGTTGTCGAAATGAGATAGCATCATCATAATAGATCGAGTTCAGGCATTTCACATCATCCGCCTGATGGGGAAGTTTGGAAGCATTTTGGTGTGATGTATCCATACCTTGCAAATGAACCAAGAAATGTAAGGTTTGGTTTATGTTCAAATGGATGCACGCCATACATTCAGGTATCTTCGTCCCCATATTCTTGTTAGCCTGTTGTTGTGACCCCGTATAATCTCCCACCCAAAATGTGCATGAGTAAACCATTCATGTTTTTGACTTGTCTCATTCGTGACCATTTAACCCAAATGCAAACATTGATGTGTATTTACAACCATTAATAGATGAACTTCAACAGTTGTTGAGTGAAGGGGCTTTGACTTATGATATTTCCATGAAACAATACTTTTTAATGATGGCAACCTTAATGTGGACTATTAATGATTTTCCTGCTTATGGCATGCTATCTAGATCGAGTATTCAAGGTAAGTTGGCATGTCCGGTGTGTATGGATGGAAATAAGGCTTTTACCATAAAATACAGTGGAAAAAATTCATGGTTCGATTGTCACCGTCGACTTTTACCTCATAATCATGCCTTTAGAAGAAGTAAAGAAGGGTTCACTAAAAATAGGACTGTGAAGGATTAACCTCCTCCTATATTGACCGACGAAGAAGTATGGGGTTGAGTTCACAATTTTCCATAAGTGATAGATAATGCAGTTTCTAAATTGTTTGGATATGAAGTTAGCCACAATTGAACTAAACGAAGCATATTTTGGGATATTCCGTACTGGAACGATAATTTATTGAGTAAGTAGTCTGTAAACACACACCGTACATAGTTACCAAATACATGTTATAAAAATTCTCTCATTATTGTCAATGCCTTTTTGCACTCTAATTCCATTACTGAAGAAGATCCTACATCTCAAACTCGTATACATGGAGAATTCCCAAAATGGTTTCGTGCGTATGTAAATGCCTTATTGAATTTTGTTGCAAATAAATTAGAACTTCTCAACTAACTATTCGGAATATGTTGTTTGTATAAGTCAGTGACAAGACAAATGGCGTGACCGACCCCAACTTGTTATCATTAGCTTAGGGTCCTGACTCAATAGTCAAAACATGGCACAATTATTACATTAATGGGAACAAATTTCACACAAAAGCATGGTCTCAAGGTAAGAAAACCAGAAATAGTGGATTTTATGTGAAGGGGGTTACTAGAGGAGGGGAAAATGATTTATACAGAGTCACCCAACATATCTTCGAGTTGGAGTATTACAAATTGCCTCACAAGGTAGCCTTGCTTTATTGCCAATAGTTTGATCCTAGATGAAACAGAGGAACCAAAATTCATCCACAATATGATATTGTAGATATCAAGATGAATTGGAAATATGATAGTTATGATCCCTTCATAATTGCACAAAAAGCTAGACAAGTGTATTATGTACCCTATCCAGAAATGAGAACTGACAAGCGTCACTGGTATGCAGTTATCAAAACAAAGCCTATGGGTCGTGTAGAGGTGGACGACGTTGATGAGGACATGCTATATCAAGATGAAGATATGGCACGAGTTGAACAATTAACTGAAATTGAAGAAATGGTTGGCTTGCATGATGAAACACATAGCGACGACGAAGTCAATGTAACGTTAGTTCCAAATATTCCAATTGATAATGATAGTGATATGAATGATGAAGATGAGGATGATTCTTCAATCGACATTTGAACTTTTAGTAAGTATAATCATGAGTGAAAGATAATATCTCATTAATTTTCACTTATTTTAAATTTTGATATTATTTGTGTTAACCAAGCAGTGAATTATTTGTATAAATCTTCATATTGTTTCTTTTTTTTATATGTTAGTTTTAGATTCAGATTCTTTAATATTCTAGAGTTGATAATCAATTGGTAGAGTTGATAATCAATTGGTAGAGTTGATAGTTAGTGAGTCATTATCACCAAAAGATTTTTAAATAAGGTTGATTTTACTTAGAGTTGATAGTTAGTGAGTCATTATCATCCATATTTATGTAACAAAACTAAATAATTAAGCCAATATGTTCTAAAGTTGGCTAAAAATTTGGAACAAACGCATCATATTTTATACATCTTGAATTGTGTTTACTAATGTGTGTGTAATTGTTTTTCTTCATCTTATTTTTTACAGATGCCTCCAAAAGAAAATATTAGAGTTAAGTTCCTTTGAAGAAAAATCGCATGATTTTACTGCACAAGGTAACTCAAGTAACTCAGCAGGTACAAGCAACAATTGATCAATCGCCACTAGATGCTGATGCCATTACACCAACCTCACAACATGTGCGGCATCCCACCCAGCAACATGGCAAACCTCCTACCCAACATGTTGCAGTGCTTCCACCCCCACCTATTAAGGTGCATCAATCAGCACCAACTATAATGATGATGCCAACACCGGGTTTTGTCCCACAAAACAACATTTCCCTGACTGCTGATTGTTCCCCATCACAACCATTGACATTTGTTGCCTCACGACATACTTCAATTTTCATTAATCCACCACCTTCAATACTTGTTTGTACTGGTAATAGGGATCAAGGGTCGTGATGCTCCAATTCTAGTCACGGGGTTGCGCTTGATGGGTACGTAATTGATTACGATTAACTTCTCATTACTACATGAGATCTAGGGTTGTTTTCAAATTATTTATAAAGTTATATTTTTAAATTAAATGTATAGATATGTACTTTATATCCATAAGATTTTAATAAATTGTAATGTACATGCACTAATATATTTTATGTTGTTTATAACTTGTTTGCAGGTGGTTACCGTGTAGGGTGGCCTCAAGGGCCTGCACCTCAGTTATTACATCACAACATATTGATTTTTATCCTAGTTGGGGAGTGATCCCATAATTAACTATGGAACGCTGGTTCAAAAAATTTGGTGTAAGATTATGTTATATATCCTGTTAATGATTTCAACTATTATGTGGATAGTAATTAATACATTATAACTCATTTGTAATGTAATCTTACATGAGAAAATTGTTTAGTTGCCTTAGCACAATTTTTAAATTAATAATATCTTCAATACAAAAGGATGAATGCATCTTTCTGAGATATTGATGCAAGTGAGAAAGAAACACAAGTGTCCAACTTGGATGGGCGAGACTGTTTTGAATGATCCATCGTATAAGAAGAATAAGTGTCCAATTTGGATGGATCCATCGTATAAGGAGATATCAAATTGAGCTAAGAAAAATTGTGCTTATTCTAAATGAGGAGTTGTCCATACTAGTGGATCTATAACCATCGTTGACCATACCATTCGGACGGTACGTTTTCTATGTTAACGTCTTCAGTGTATAACCATTTAATGTTTGGCTTAAGGACATGCCTACTATTTGCTATTTTTTATTGTTTTGTTGTGTTGTTGTTTGAGAATGCATAGAGCTATTTTGCTGAAATGTTTTGTTGTGCTGCTGTTTGAGAGTGCATAGAGCTATTTTGTCAAAATGTTTTGTTGTGCTGCTATTTGAGAATGCATAGAACTATTTTGTTGAGTTGTTGTTTGAGAATGCATAGAGCTATTTTGCTGAAATATTTTGATGTTTTGTTGTGCTGCTAAAATGTGGCTTTCATCATATTCATTGTTTTGTTGTTTTCAACTTTTTGTAAGGTTGTAGAGTTAGGTACAGACCCCACATTGGATGAGGTATTTTTAAAAACTCACACTGAGAAGAATGACAACTCTTGGTTTGATGAAAGAGCAAAAAAACATATTTAAGAAATATTAAATCATTTATTCTTTCATTTGTATTTCTTGTAAAAGTAATTTAATTATGTTACATTATTTTCTGTTTGAGCAGGAAACATTTTAAGGTAAGTTGCAGCAGACCTCTAAATGTGGAAAAACATATATAGTGCTAGTCAAATGGTTAATGCAGAAACTCACTTAGACATATGGGTCCAATCTGTTGAGGGAAAGAATAAAAGGCATATATGTGGTGCCAGAGATAAATCCTCATTTTATAGACCAAATGTCGCAAGTATAGTCCCAAATTCTTGTCCATCTAGAGGTTGCACGAATGTTTTCTCTGAGTACTCTAACGAGATAGCTGCACAGATAGCAGCCGTTGAGGAGCGAGCAAAAGCGGTAGAAAACGAGGCACAAGAGGAGCTAAGGAAAGCACAACAACATTGATAAGATGAAGTTCAATAAACAGAGCAACACACTATAGAGCTCCGGATGCAGCTAGCAACATTGACAGAAAATGTTGCTTCCATACAGGCTGAGTCTTCCTATCGTTGTTGTCATCCAAATTATAATGAGGATGTGTCTAGCGATAACGGCGATGAGTAATATTGATTTATGTGTCAGTTTTATTTAGTAGTTATGACTACATCTTTTACTTAGACTTGTAGGCATTATCTATATATATCTTACGATAGTGTCGTTATGTGTATTTTGAAACTTATATTAGTGAAATGTGCTTATTTAGAGACTTATGATAGTGTAAATTGTCCTTATTTTGAAACTTGTGGTAGTCATTATGTGTATGTTGACAATACTATTTAGATGATACTTATATTTGTTTTAACAGTGATGTTTTGTTATGCTTAAAAATTTGTTTAAAAAAATAGAGCACACTACGCCAAAAATGACATTTTATAGCGCGTCTTTTACAGCGCTTATTATATACAAGCGCTGTTGTAGGGTCATATAGGGTCACATACGCTTGCACATAATGTTTACAACTCTTTTACAGCACTTTTTTAGAAAGCGCTGTAAATTGAAGCGCTCTCACATAGCCTTTTACAGCGCTTTTTGAGCGCTTTAAACACAAGCGCTGTAAAATGTAGCGCTCCCACCTTATGTTACATAGCTTTTAAAGCGCTTCTTGTTGAAGCGCTGTAAAAGCCTTGCGCTTTCACATAATCAAATGACCTATTGCAGCGCTTTTGATACAAGCGCTGTAATAGGTTAGCCCTTTCACATTTTTATAGGTCCTATTAGAGCGCTTTTTGAACAAGCGCTGTAAAATCATTCATTTTAAATAAAAAAACATTCACTTTAAGTAAATAAAAACAAATTTAATACGTTGTCCAAACCCTACGAACCCTCATCTCCTCTACCTTGCGAACCCTCCTCTCATCTACTGTGCGCCCATCTACAAATTGATTTACCTTGCTCCTCCTTTAAAACAAATTGATCAACGTTGTCTCAGGTACTGTATTTTATTTATTTGTTGTTGTCACTAATTCAAGCTGATAAATTGTTACATGATATTAGATATGTTCTCATGATATATATGTTCTGTTTTCTTTACCCACAGAAATTCCATGAGTACATCGATACATAATTTGAAATTGAATGTTATTATTTATGCTCCTTCCGTGGGTAAATTACCCACATACATGTCATTGATACAACTATAAATATCAAATAGAAATAAATATAATTTTTCAAGGATTGTCCCTAAGTAATGTTACTCGTGACTTCCGTGGGTAAGTATTTACGTCTTTACTCAGAGAAAGGTCATGAGTAACATTACTCATGAAGAATCTGTGAGTCGTTTTATCCACTATTTTTTTTTTTGAATAAGCGTATCACAACACTTGTCTGTGGGTAAGTATTTACCTACGAGTCAATTAACTACAAATCCGTGTCCGTGAATAATCTATGAGTAATTTTACGTTACCTACAGATTTGACATGGCTAAAGACAAAATATGTTGTAGGTAACAACAATTTTTCTTGTAGTGGTTGTAGTTCTTACTTTATGTTTTATATTTTTAAGTGTATTTAACTTATTATGTGTTTACAAGTCTTTAATCATTGCATTGGAAAATGTTTGATACATGCATAATTATCATTCTTAATGTAATTGAATTTATGGGGTTTCTAGATGATAACAATTAATCTCATGCAACCACAACTATATTAATTAGTAAAATAAAAAAACATGTGCATGATAGAGTAACAACGTTAATATGATTTTGCTTGTATTGAATGTCGTTTTTGCTTATTTTTCACACAAAAATGACTATAAATAAAAGGTATAATAATTTTTACCAAATTATTCTTATTAACATTTGACGTGTTTCCAATTGTCATTAATTAATGTAATGTAACACATATACCTAATTGATTGTTATAAAACAAAATCATTTCAACACTTATCATCGATGTCAATCATCAAGGAAATATCATTAACATGTAGAGCTGTCAAAATGGACTAGCCCAAATGGGTCGGTCCGCTCAGCCCGCTAAAACACAGGGCTTGGGCCTAATACTTTCAGCCCAAATTTTTTAAGACTTTTTAGCTCGGTTCGAATAAGCTGGTTACCCATTCGGGTTAGCCCGTATGGGTACCGGGTAGCCCGCAACCCGCATAATCAATTTAAAAAAAAATAAAAACAGTAAAATTAGCCTAAAAAAAAGGTCCAATCAAACAAAAATTTGGGCTAGTCCAAATTTTTTTTAGAATTCAGAAAGACCCAAACCCTATCTTTGAAGGGATATGTGATGGCACTCATCTAACTACACGACAGTGACTAATTGTTTCCATAATTTCATTCTAATTGTTTCCATAATTTCGTTCTAATTGTTTCCATAATTTCATTCACTCCACAACAGTGACGACACCCATCGCAACATCATTCCTTCTTCACGTTCACTTTTTCATCATTCCTTGCGTCGTCGATCTCATCGTTACTTCTACTCAGGTTCTATTTGTTATACTTTGTTTCAACTTTCTCCATTTGACTGTGTTGTTGCTATGTAAGATTTTTCTCCCTGCGATTGTGTTCTTGCTATGACAGATTCAATTATTACTTGTGTCTTTTTGTGTTGTTGCTCAACCTATGACAAATTTTTACTTGTGCTCTTTTTAATGTGTATATGTGTATTTTTTTTATGAAATCTTTTACCATGGATCTTTGAAGTAGTTCATGTTGTTTGTTTATTTTGATTTACTATCTTCATGTTGTTTGTTTGTTTGTTCTGATTTGAGATTATGATTTTTAGGTATTGTAGTTTGTGTCTACTTGCAATATGGAAAATAACAGTGGGAGTGTTAAAATACTTGATAATGAGGCTAATAAAGCTAAGGAACCTCAAACAGTACCACTGTCCGCTCAAACTCAACCTAATGTAATTGCTATTGATGACACTAGTCATATCTTGTAAAAGTTGGTGTTATAGATGGAACAGAAAGATGTAGATGTAAGGGATGTGGAAAATTATTGAGTTGTGTTTCAGCTAATGGAACTTCTCATTTAAGTCGTCATGTTGATAATTGTAAAAGGATCCATAAGTGTCATGATGTGAGTGATATGCTTATTGGTGTTGAAGGAAAATTGAAAAGGAAAAAAATTGATCCTAAGGGTAATCGTGAAATCTTAGTTGAAATGATGATCACACAGAGTACACCATTTAATATGGTTGAGTGGAGGGTTTTTAGAAAATACCAGAAGTTTTTGAATGATGACTGTTCTTTTGTTTCAAGAAATACTTCTTCCGAAGATGTTTTGAAAATTTATGAGGATGAAAAATAGAAACTAAAATCACAATTGACTCAAATTCGTGGGAGAGTTTGCTTGACTTTTGATTGTTGGACTGCATGCACCAATGAAGGTTTTATTTCTTTAACGGCTCATTATGTAGATGCAAACTGGAAGTTGCAAAATAAGATTCTAGCATTTGCTCACATGGAACCCCCACATACAGGGCAAGACTTAGCACTAAAGGTGCTTGAAATGTTGAATGATTGGAGCATAGAAAAAAAATGTTTTTCCATCACTTTGGATAATGCTTCTGTAAATGATAGTATGCAATTTTTTTTAAAGAACACTTAGGATTGTTAAATAGCTTGTTGCTTAATGTAGAATTCTTTCTTATAAGATGTTGTGCTCGTATCTTGAACCTCATTGTGCAAGATGGATTGAAGACAGTTAGTGATGCATTGCATAAAATTAGACAAAGTGTGACTTATTTAAGGTTAATAGAAAGTAGAACACTACAATTTTTTGAATGTGTTAAGAATGTTGGTGAGATTGATACAACAATAGGGTTAAGATTGGATTGTGTTACTAGATGGAACTCTACTTTCATAATGCTTAAGAGTGCGATTAACTATCGTCGTGCCTTTTATAGCTTAAGCTTCGTGATAAAATTTTTATGTGTTGTCCTACAAGTGATGAGTGGAGACGAGCTGAAATAATGTCTGAGTTTTTGAAGCCATTTTATAATATTACAAACTTTATCTCTGGATCTTCTTATCCTACATCAAATTTGTAGTTTGGAGAAATATGGAAGATAGAGTGTCTTTTAAATGTTTATTTGAAAAGTGAAGATCAAGTGATTGAAGAAATTACTATAAACATGAGAGAGAAATTTGACAAGTATTGGAGTGAGTATAGTGTGATCTTGGCATTTGGGGCTATTCTTGATCCAACCAAAAAACTCAATGTTTTGAAATTTGCATATCATAAACTTGATCCACTCATTAGTAAAAGTATTGAGAAGAGCTTGCATAATCTCTACACCGAGTATGTCAAACATGGGATTTCTTCTAATCAAAGTGGCTCACAAGTGCAACCTACTTTTGGAAGAGAAAAGATAGATACATCATTATATATATGTGAGGTAAGGTCATTTGTTCTTTCTTTCTTTTGATTAATTAATTTTTAGAAAATTGAATATTGTCATTATTTGTTTGAAGAATTTGTAACTTGGTTGAATAACTTGTAGGAATTTGAAGAACATGAAAGCCAAGCAAATTCTAATACTGGAAAAATTTGAACTTGATTCTTATTTAGATGAGCAAAGGATGCCTCCATCAGCTGGTTTTGATATATTGGCTTATTGGAAAGGAAAAAGTCGTAGATGTCCTAATCTTGCAAGGATGGCTTGCGAGGTATTGAGTATTCCAATAACCGAGTTTTGAACAAGTATAGAAGTTCATTGAAAGATGAATCAGTTCAAGCTCTCTTATGCACACGTAGTTGGTTATATGGTTTTGAAGGTAAGTTTTTCAAGTTTTATATTATCTTTACCTGGTTATATTTATATATATATATATATATATATATATATATATATTATCTTTTGTAATAGAATATTATCTTTAGTTGGTTATATATTTTTAACAATCAATTTCTTTATTTTGTAGAATATGACAATGATACAAATCAAAATAATCAAAGTGGACAATCATCCAGCACTTTGGAAAATGTGAACGTTGCTCAAGGAGTCTAAAAAGATTTATTTCAAAGTCACATTAGAACTATTTAGGCATTTAGCACTCTATTTAAATTTGGTTTGAGTTTGGGTTATGTTAGACAAATCTAAATTCACTTGTATCATGCTAGATAATATCTCTAAGTTGTTTTTGACAATTTGAACTTATTTTAATTTGTGTGTTGTTTGGATAATGTATTGTTTTAAAAAATTTGAATCGAGTTTGTGTTAATTAGAAAATCCGAACTTAGTTTATGTGTTATTTTATTGTGTATTTTTAATGATCTAGAATATCATATTTCAGTTGCACTTGCCTTCTTGAGTCAGATATCCATTTACAATTTACACTCATTCAAATTGATTCATACTTAATGTATAAAGAGTATACCATAATTGTTTTTAAATGGGCATGAAGAAAATTTTCAAATTAAAAGAATCGCAAAGAAATTAAAAATATAATGAATAAAAAGTTATAAAAAATATGCAGGTTACCCACCCAACCCTCAGCCCGTCTAAGACCAGACTCAAGCAGTATTTTATTAGTCCATATTAAAACTGGGCTTTGTGACCCGGTCCCAAGAAGCCCACAACCCGTTAGGGCCGACCCTAAATGGGTCGTGTAAATTCATCAAACATATACATAGATCATCAAATTTATCGTCAAATATCATTTTAATAAACGGCGCCATATCGTAAGAAATGGTTTGAAACAAAGAAACATATAGTCTATTTCATTGTCCCTCAAAAAGGTACTAAATAATACAATAGTCGTGTGAGACCTATGGATCATGGGACATCCCTATTGAATAAAACTCACTCAATCTACTTACGATATCAAAGAGTCAACTCTCCTCTGTACCTAGGGATGTCAATTAGATCCAGACCCAATGGGTACCCGAAAAAAAAACCCACAATAGGTAGGGTAAAAACCCGCATAATAGGTATGGGCACGGGGACGGGTAATTACCCGCAAAATTAAGCGGGTATGGGTGCGGGTACGGGTACTATAGTACCCACCCCACCCCGCACCCGCACTTATATAAATATATTATTTATTTATTATATTAATGTTTAGTTTAATTAATTGTTTTCCTTTATGTTTTAACATCTATTAATATCATTGGACCACTACAATGTTTATAATCAAAACATAAACGTTTGCAAACTTTTTAAGAATTTGATTATGATGAATAGCTAAATAATTGTGACTTTATAACTAAGAGTTATATCTTATTAATCGTGTCTTTATAATTATACTTGTAACTTCCTATCAATTGTTTTTACAGATCTCGAATAATATTGTCGTAGGACTTGCAACTTCATAAAGTATTATTATGGATATTTGAATGTGTATTGTAACGAGTGTTCATTTGAAATATTTTGAGTTAGAAAATATTTTGGTTTATAATACTTTATGATTGAATTTAAGATATTTGAATAATTTTTAAATTTAATCACAACAATAACATTTATTTATCGATCTATTTTAGTTAAAGCGTGAGTAATGGGTATGGGTACGAGCACTTAGGTACCCAGAGGGTAAGGGTACAAGTATTAAAGTTGATACCCAAGAGGGTACGGACACAAGTATAGGTATTTTTATAAACCACGGGCATGAGACGTGTACTATAGTACCCTACCCAAACTCTACCCATTGCCATCCCTATATGTACCTTAATTGATAGTTTTAAGGATTAAGAGACTCAATTTGTAGAAATGAACAGTTGTATTCAAATAATATAATGAAATGTGAAAAAAAAAATTAAGAAAACATGGTTTTTATGGAAAAATAGAAATATGTTATTCGTTAAATTCATCGATTGAGAACGATTGAGAACAATTATGATCGATGGGAATAGAGAACATAATGGTGTTCCTCGAGTTACCAATCGCATAACAACATACAAAATAAAAAAGGTTAAGAATTGATCAAGATATAAGATTGTTTAAAGGTTTATTTTATCACTTGAATTTACCACAATCAAAGCATACAAATTTATGATATTAAGCTGTGTTTATATAGCTAGGTTATTGACCAGGTGAGATAATAAGAACATGGTGCATATCCGTCTACCCAAACTTAAGGAAAATTACTATTTTTTAAAATTATACTGTGGTCTAATTGATAAGCAACAACCTAATTGATTAGCAATGTAAAGATAGGATCTGGTACAAAACCCAAATATTAGTTGATTAATATTAATAACCTAATCAATTAGTCTCTTTCCTAATCAACTAGTACTTCATATGAGTCAATTAATTGCCCTAAAAACAATTACTAAAAGATTTATAACTATTCTATATTCATGTCTAAGCATCCAAACATTTATCTATTAATACAACCGATTCTTAAAAAATCAAAATTAAATAACAAAAAGATGGGATTAAGTTAAAACTCAAGATATTGATAATAAGTAAGAATATATAAGAAAAAGAAAATAAGAGAGTTTTCTTAGAGTGACAACTAAATAAAACTAAAGTTTGATTTTTTATTCTGATCGTATAGCTTGATTTATATAGATAGATACATAAGAATTGATCCCTTAAAATGTAAAATCACTATTACGCGAGTGTTAGTTATAAAGTAAAGAGAAGGAATACAAAATGAATTTTCTCCACCAAAATTAAGAGATAAATAGAGAGAAAAATATATTGAAAAGAAAGAAAAGTAAGACAAAGAAGAATTGATGAAGAAAAAGATAATGGAGAGAGTGTGGAGAAGAGTTGGTGGAGATAATTTTAATACATCAATCCAATAACACAAATTTTAATACAAGCTTCTCTCTACATTCTAATTTATTGGTTAAGATTTAAAATAAATTTATCATTAAATAATTTTTTTGGAAAATAGAAAAATAATTTAGTGATAAATCATGTACCATGTAAATTTAACAAGAATCTATATATATATATATATATATATATTTCAATTAATAACAAAATGCGTTGAAAAGAGAATATATGTTTTTTAAGATGCATCAAGTATTTTTGTGTGTTAAATCAAATATTATCCCTTGAATCGATTAAACCACAATGAATGATAAAACTCACCCACAAAATTTAATAGTGTTGTATTTCCAATAGAGAATCACTTCAACTTATATAAATTTGACAACGTTGTTATTACTATTTATTTTGAAAAAAAAGAAAACTTGAGTGAGGATGACAAAGTTGTAGAGTTGTTTTATCTTCTGTCTCTTGTGTGTTAAAAATACATATTCCAATCAATCAATTTAGATCAATTAAATATATTTATAGATTGTTCAATCCAAAAAAATGTGGAGGCTTATAAAAAACTTGAGAGGAGAAAAAAAACTCACAAGTTTCAAAATACTTAACAACTAATTTTAGCGTAGATCCAATGCAAAACAGAACCCACCGTGGACTAAATTTGTCTCAATGTCTACACTAAAGAGTAAAATCAGGAGATAACCAAAAGAACATTATATCTGAGTGGCTTCTTATAAAAATTAAAATAAAAATAGTTAACAAAATTGCATATAAAAGCCACATTCATTTATATATATAAAATATAATAGTAGTCAAATTCTAAATTCATTTATATATATAAAATATAATAGTAGTCAAATTCTAAACGTGAGTCCACCATTAATCTATTATAAAAAATGTTTAAAATTATGTCGTTTGACAATAATTTAAATAATATTATTTTATAAAAATAAAAAAAAAAATATATATATATATATATATATATATATTTTATATTGAATAGACTTAGATTACGACAATATCTTATTCATAAATACGATATATATTATAATTAATTATTTTGAAAGAAAATCGTGAATTGATTAGAATTCTTTGAAAAATTTGAAATATTATATACGGATCTACGATGATACATCGAAGAAGTGACATGTAATAATATCCACATACATATATTGCAGTTTCAACACCATCACATCACACATACACAAGCAGAAACCGATTTGAGCCTTCAAATTTAAACAGAAAGAGTCCCAAAACCTAAACCCTAATTTGAGGCGCGAGCGATTATGGCGTCAGAGAACGCTTCTCGATCGAGTTCTGCGGCCGATTCCTACATTGGAAGCTTGATAAGCTTAACATCCAGGAGTGAGATCAGATACGAAGGGATTCTCTACAACATCAACACCGAAGAGTCCAGTATTGGTCTCAGAAACGGTAATTCTTCTTCTGCTCACTTGTTTTTTCGAAGGAATTTTCGTTTATGATTTATTTGCTTTGTTCAATTTCAGCTCAATTTGCTAACCTTGATATCAGATCTTGGAGCTTTGAATTGAACTTTAATTTTAATTAATGGTTAATCATTCAAGTGTTGGATGAGTCTAAATGATTTGATTCGCTCCCATAGTTATAGAATTGTTCTGAGCTTGTGATTGTTTTTGGGTTTTGTGTTGAAAGGTTGCAAAGGGTCATGATGAAATTCTTATTTATTGCAAAATTTTATTTCAGTGATTCTTCGCATGTCCTGGACTTGAATTCAATTTGTAAAGTTTATTATCATTGCTAATTATTAAGGTCTTAATCTCCGTGTTATCATAGCAGTTATAGTGGCACTTAGCATATCAGAATTTTAACAAACTGTTATTGTTCTGCGATACGCGACTAGTACAAATTGTTATCAAATAGTGGAGATGGCAGCCCTATAGCACAGTAGTTTAACAGGGTTTGAACAAATCGCTAATTTCTACGATTTGCGATTGACAACACTGCTTAATCTATCTCTTATTGGGGTGCTTGAATTGTGCTTCGTTTTTTGTTGCATGTGATTTTCTCTTTGATACTGGCTTAGGGTTTTATTAATTTTTTAGTTTGTTACTTGCTATGCATTTGTGGATGTTGGATTCATGAAAACCTGTATCGTATCCTCGTCAATAAATGCCAGCATCTAATAACAAACTCAAAAATTGAAGAAGTCCCCAAGTCTTTTATTAGTTACCGAATGTTACACCAAAAGAAGCAAAATTTAGATACTTCAAAATATGAATGATAATGAAAGGTATTGCTTTAATTATTAATAATAATAGCGTCGAGACACATATTTTTCTCTTTTATGTTAAGATATTTTTCTTAGTGAGAGAATTATAATGAGCTTTTTTTATATCTATTTCAATGAAAAGAATAACTCATTGCAATAGATATATCATGAACACAAGCATATGTAGCTTTTATATAATTTTATACGTTGAAGTGCTTTATCTTGTTTCCTTTTATTGTTAGTGATTCAAATTTTGAATTTCCGAAAATTTCATCCAAATAGATTTTCCCCATTGCTTTCCACTCACTTTTAAAAGGAAGAATTAGTTAAGAAAAAGAAAAACAATAGTTCGTTTAATTGAAAGGTATGTCATGCATTAGAATATGGGATTCTAATGCGGGACTTACGTGGTGTTGGGGTCACCCATCAAACTGGTTAGGTTTTCCCATGTGTTTCTTCTGAGGTTCATGTAAATTCGTATCAGAGTCCATACATAGTGTGGGTATTGGGGATTCAAATCGTGAAACGTAACATTCCAATTGCAAGGTATGGGGATTGACTCCCACGTCAAAAGGATGGTGTTTTAATGTAAAGTTTATATGGCCTTGATTTCTCCCACCACAATATAGCTTTTTTCTGTGTAGTTCTTATACCGTTCTTTATTTATTTTATGGCTTAAATATTCCATCTATTATTTTCAATTTCATAGCCTTTCACTCCATCTGTCCGATAGAAACTGGTATCTATGGAGTTAAATACTGAATTATATAGATAATACTCTATTGGAAATAGTTTTCAAAACAGAGACATAATTACAGACAATATAGAAACAGAAAGAAATTGTAACAAACCAAGAATTCAAGGGCTTGGTTCTTTCCCTTCCCAATAATCACTTTGGCAACTTCCTGATAACCCCTAAGCCTTGCCCTTTTCCTCTTTATTCTTACTTACTACACCGATAACTGACAACATAATTAATTAATAAAAACATAACTGAATAAAATCATAGCTGCCATATAAAAATATAACTGCTACAAACTGTATCAAATTCAGTTTTGTCCTTCTCGGCCTCTCCTCTTTTACTAATCCCTACCGAGAGGTCTAAGACTAATCACACAAGCTTTAATTGAATTGCTACTTGGTGTGTTGTGTACTATTTTTGTTTCTCTAAGTCCATTGTTTTCATATTAACATGTATATTGTTTAAAAGTGGAAGCCATATCTTTTGAAACAAGAACCTCATGTAAATTTATGTAAGATATAAAGGTATTGCTGTTTGCTTAGGTTTCAAATTCAAGATCTTCTTGTAACCTTGTGGATTATTGCAGCATTGATAACATCTTGTTTCCATATTTATAAGCTACCAAAGAATTGTAAATTTGTTGTTTACTGTCACCATTCGGATTCGCAGTGTGATACTTTTGGTTTTTTTGTGGCAGTGCGATCTTTTGGAACAGAAGGAAGGAAGAAGGATGGTCCACAAGTTCCTCCAGGCGACAAGGTTTATGAGTATATACTTTTTCGTGGGAGTGACATCAAGGTATCAGTGATGGGGATATACAAGCACCTTTTTTAAATATTTAATGTACCTGCTCCTGATTTTTGTTACACATTGGAAACAATGGCATTAACTTCTATGTTTTTATTTATTTATAAAAACACCTTGTTTGTACGACTTCGTTCTATAATCATTAAAATATTGGTTCATTTATGCATATATAGGGAGGGGGAACTTTAGAAGGTTGATCTAGTTTTTCATATGCTGCTTTATACGTTATTCTTATTGTTATTACCCCAATAAAGGCTTTGTTTCGATGTCACTGCATTGAGGCTTTGAATGATTTATGTCCGTGTTATATATGTATCAGATGAGCTGAGAGAACTGTCACAACTTTCTTTTCTGCAGGATTTACAGGTTAAATCTTCTCCACCTGCCCATCCTACTCCACAAGTCAACAATGACCCGGCTATTATCCAGGTTGCTATGAAATTTTTTCTCAATAAAAAAGTCAAATTTAATTAATCTCATGCTAATTACATGGAATTGCATTTGCAGTCTCATTATCCTCACCAAGCCGCCACATCTACAAGTTTGCCTTCTGGTGTGAGTGGGTCTTTGACTGATCTCAGTTCTCATACTACACAGCCCGGACATCCTGGGTCAAGTTTTCAAGGTCCCTTACCTTTGTATCAACCTGGAGGGAGCATAGGGTCATGGGGAGCTTCTCCACCTGCTCCAAATGCTAATAGTGGTGGGCTTGCTATGCCAATGTATTGGCAAGGATATTATGGTGCCCCCTCAAATGGGCTTCCTCATTTACACCAACAATCTTTGCTTCGACCGCCACCTGGTTTATCGATGCCTTCATCCATGCAGCAACCTATGCAGTATCCCAATTATAGTCTCTCATTACCGGCTGTATCTTCTAATTTGCCGGAACTGCCATCATCTTTGCTACCTTTGAGTACAAGTACACCTAGTGTAACATCTTCATCTTTACCTATATCAAATTTTCCTCCTGCACCTTCTGCCTTGGCTCCTGCACCACCTTCTGCTTTGTCTCCTGCACCACCTTCTGCTTTGTCTCCTGCACCTTCTGCTTTGTCTCCTGCACCTTCTGCTACACTAGCTTCTGAAATATTTCCTGTTTCAGTGAATAGCAAAGCACCAAATGTATCAACTTCAACTGTAGCACTAGCTGCTAGCTTACCATCCATGACTCAGTTGACCAATTCTGGTCCAGATCTAAATGCTGTACAGCAACCAATATCCAGCAAAACTAATACTGTTTCAAATTCAAGTTTACCATATCAAACTGTATCCCAGTTTTCGCCTGCAATTGTTGGATCATCAAATTCCATCCGTACAGAGACACCGGGCCCTACTCTGGTAACTCCAGGTCAATTATTACAGTATGGACCAACTACAGTTTCTTCTGCTCAGCCTTCACAAACACCTCATAAGGATGTTGAAGTTGTTCAAGTATCATCGACATCATCTCCTGAGCAATCCCTGACAGTTTCTACTGAAACTAAACCACCAATACTGCCATTGCCAGTAACTTCTGGGCCCAGTCACAGGGTATCCTTCTCTTTATCTATCAGTTTCATGCACACAAGCACACACCTCCTAAGCATGGCTGCATCGTTTTGCAAATTGTACATTACATTTATCAGTTACATACTAAAACAATTGAAAAATAAATAGCAGCATAGTTTGTGGCTAGTATGGTTTTGATGAGGTTAGGTAGGTATGGTTTCAGTACCAACTTAGCCATTTTTCTTCAAAAATATCTATTTTGCATTTGAGGCTAGGTTTTATCCTCTTTCTCTTTGTGTTGCATCTATCTCTAGTCCTTACCTAGTAAGATCCATTTAATAAGTTTCCTTTTTAACTTCACTTTTCCAAGTTCGGTTAATTTCTTAGATTGGTAATTTCTTATACTATACTTATTTTCGCAACAAATCTATATTGTTTGCTGTACTATATGGATTTCTTTCTGGTGTTCCTTTTGTTAAGAATTTAACAGATTTGGTATGGTTTATCTATTTTAATTTTATTTGGCAACTGCCATAGATAAGTTATGATGGTTAATGAACCTGTCACAACTTGGTTTTGTTTTTTTATTTTATCAAATAAATATAACATGTGTCATCATACTCATACCTAAACTTCAAGTATGGATATTTTATTATATAAACTTTTTTACTATTTATTCTTTTGATTGAGATGGTAATTTGACATTTGATTGCACTTTTTTAAGCCTGGTGGAGGTCCTATGCAAAATCATCATCATGGCTATAGTTACAGAGGACGCGGAAGAGGAAGAGGAACTGGGGTAATGTTCTGTTTACTGTTTCATTTGATACTTATGGATTTTGGATGGCCTTGTACCCTTTGAAACTGAAAGCTTACTGGAAGATTGAGTTTTAAAATTATTATTGAGTTTTATTTTCTTAAGCCTTTTCACTTTCTAATAAATATCTAAAAAATACGTTGAAATTAGATTTTTTTTTAATTGTTTGACAATTTTTTATGGAACGCCAAATGTTAGTATGTTTGTATATATAAGTGTTTTGATGCGGCTGGAGATAGAACCCTCAACCTCTTTATCACTCAACTCTTTAACTCCCTCACCCAACCCCCAAGCTAAAACCTTATATCCCCAATAATTGTTTGACAAATTATATTAGCTAAATGAACCTGCTTGAAGGATTATGATAGGTCTGCTATTGTTAGTTAAGAAGTTGTAGTTATGAAGTTCGTTAGTTTCTCTGGCTGGGTTAGTTAGTGTGTTAGAGAGATATTTTGACCCAAAGGCAGGCGGCCTTTGAATAGATTATTAGAGGTTGGCATCTTGTTAATCGAGTGATTTATTGCCTTTTGGCAATTGGAAGGTGGGCAGACCCTCAAAGAATTGCCTTTATTTTTGTAATTTAGGTGATTCTGCCCCATATTCAGTAATAATTCCAGTTGGTTCTATCAATTGGTATCAGAGCTGTTTCTGGACTCTGCTGGTAGACACCGTGAGTGCAGAAAATGCTCAAAACTCAAGAGGAATGAGGGATCCACTTATCCTTGATGAATTGTTGAAAGAGATTAGAGATTGGAAAAGAGAACTCAAAAGAGTTACGGCTAGCAATGCCAATCTTTGGAGGAGAACATATACCAGAAGTTGTGCAGGGGATGAGTGGTGAAGCTCTCACATGTATTCACTATCAGTTTCAATCAATCCAAACGCCACCTTCGGGAACCCAGATATACCTGGGTCAAGAGGAGAAGCATGAACCAGATGCATCAAAAATTGAAAGAAAGGAAACATAAATGAGCACATCAGAGAAACAAATATCATGGTTGGGCAAAAAACCAAGAAAGGGGGGAAGAAAGTTGAGAACACAAGAAGCATAGTCTTCAAGAGAGTAGCAAAAGTGGAACAGAGGCCGGAAGATCCTGCAATGATCAAGAAAAACCAAGGAAATTCATTTTTCCAGCTGATGTTCAATACTTCAAATATGACTGCGTCATCATCTTGCCAACAATGGGTCTCAGGTGGAAGTTTTACAGTTGACATTTTTTTGGAGGCTGCGGTTTTCAGATCTTATATAACCCTTCATCTTGAGGACAAGATGAATATTTAGGGGGGAGTGTTGATTGGTCTGTTATTGTTAGTTAATTATGTTGGGTTAGTTATTCAGTGTGATGGGTCCCAGGTGGAAATTTTACAATTAACATTTTTTTGGAGGCTGCGGTTTTCAGGTCTTATATAATCCTTCATCTTAAGGAGAAGGTGAATATTTAGGGGGTAGTATTGATTGGTCTGTTATTGTTAGTTAATTATGTTGGGTTAGTTATTCAGTGTGCTAGAGAGATAGTTAGGCCCAAGGTAATAAAAACCGGACCAGCCGGTTGAACCGGAAACCGGAACCCTATTCGGTCTGATTAGCCCCCAAAACCGCAGTGTTACAAGACCGGGATTCAAACCGGAAAACCAGCGATTCAGTCGGTTTTGCTGATCCGACCAGTTTTTATTGTTTATTAAAAAAACCATGAAAACAGTGCTGCTTTTTTCCCTCAGAGTACATACCCAAGTACTGAAACCTTAATTGAAACAAGTCACTGGCAGCACTGCCGCCCTCCTCATCCGATTCCTCCTTCGTAGACGGTGGTGTAGGTCCACAGTTACTCGGATGTGCAGGAACGTAGATAGGTGGAGGAGTTTGAGTGTTGGCATTGTTAGCAGAAGGTGCATTTTCAGCCACTGAATTTACAGGCAAGTCAGCCTCTAAAGAATGCATAGTATCAGACCCTAAAATTCGAAAACTTAACATCATGCTTTTAGGTCTATCTCTGAAAGTTTACACCGTGGTATACTAAGCGAAACCTATCTCAGCAAAAGTGGTGTGTTGGGGAAACAAAAAGAAAAAGTTGAAAAAAAGAATAGAAAATGGAAAAGGTGTGAAGGACAGGTTGATAACGAATTGTATTTTTTACTTTTTATTGTTTGTTCTTGATTTGTCCTCCTCTTTTTTTTTTTTTGCCCATCTATTTTACATGTTAGACTTATAATAATTTAGGTGAAATTTAATTTTTAATGATATGAAATTATAAAAATTGTTATATTTTGTTTATTATTGTAATATATATATTATTAAAAATAAAAGAAAATTTAATTCAAAACGGTTCGACCACAGTTGGACCCTGGTTGAACCTTTGAACGTTGAACCTTGAACCTTGAACCGGTAAGCAGACTGGTTCAATAGCCAGTCCGGTTTTGATTACCTTGGTTAGGCCCAATAAGGGATGGTGCCTATAAATAGGGAGGAGCTATTAGAGAGGGGGGCATCTTGGTTAATTGGGTGATTTAGGCCCTTTTGGCAACTAGGAGGTGGGTAGATCCTCAAAGAGATGCCATTTTTTGTAACTAAGGGAAGTCTCCCTCATCTTTAATACTAATACAAGTTGTTTCTATCATATTTTGTCATTATTTTTGCCAGTTTTTTATATATTGATATCTCTGATTTTGAGATCATTTAAGTTTGATTAATGCTTTGCAGGGTTTTCGCCCTGTCACAAAATTCACTGAGGATTTCGATTTCATGGCAATGAATGAGAAGTTCAAAAAAGATGAAGTATGGGGTCATCTTGGTAAGAGTAACAAGTCTAATACAATAGATAAAGATAGGGAAGAAAATGCCTTTGATGAAGATTACAGTCAAGATGAAGATAATGACGATTTATCAAATATTGAGGTTAATAAGGTAATGCTATGCTATCTTCAGTGCAACTTGATGTGAATTCAGTATTACACAATTGTAATTTTGTTGTTAGACTCTACGTTCTGACTCTGCTTTTCATTGTTTTTGCAGCCTGTTTATAACAAGGATGATTTCTTTGACTCTCTCTCGTCCAGTGTGCTTGATAATGCTTCACAGAATGGAAGAACTAGATATTCTGAACAAATTAAAATTGATACTGAGGTAACATTAAAATTGATACCAAGGTCATTTCTGTCTTTTTCATAGATTCATATGGCGGGGCATTGTTCAATTCATTTGCTCATTTTGCGGTGCAGACATTTGGTGATTTTGCAAGGTACCGTGGTGGTCGGGGTGGCCGTGGTCCTGGCCGTGGTGGACGTACTCGAGGTGGTTATTATGGAAGAGGAGGAGGATATGGCTATTCTGGAAGAGGAGGGTATGGTTATTCTGGAAGAGGAGGAGGATATGGCTATTCTGAAAGAGGAAGGGGACGTGGCATGCCCCATCACAGTTCTTAGGTTGTAGATATGATTTTTCAAGTCTTTCAGGAGAACAAGAACTGAGGGAGACCATGCTACCTTGTTGTGTTTTATGTTTCATTTTCATAGAATAAGTTGCACATTATTTTTATCATCATCGTACTTACCAATTACTACCTTATTAATCCTTTACCAAAAGGACAGTTTGATGAAAAGGTGTTTGTACTTCGGACACCATTTTAATTTAGTTATACACCAATGAGACAGAATTTTCCATCGATATATTGCTGGATATTATACATGCAGAAAAATTAGTCGATTGTACATTGCTGACCTGTTTATGAGTATTATTTGGAGTTTAAATTCAATGTTACTGTAATGCAGAATGCCTCCAATGTATGTCTAGATCCTTGAAGGAAGTGGCAATTAGTTTTAGTAAAAGTGAAATATCTTTAATAATTTAACAATTTAACAATCGTGATTAATAGACACTGTAAAAATCATTTATAATGATAGTGTATATTAATTAAATCAATTGTCCATTACTGGTTAGACATGTAAGTGTAACAGAGTCACTGGTTAAAGTAATGGACATGTTATTACTAGTGTTTTTTTTGTCTATTGAGACATATTATTAGTTTTAATTGTTGTATTTGATGTTTGATACTTTGATATTTGTTTAATTTTCCACTTCACTTACACAAGGAAAAATAATTGTAAAATACAAATTATACACATTTAAGATACACTAAACTTATGTCACCAGGTGTGCCAACTTGTTTACGTTGGTTGATTTTTGATCAATTGAAAAGTCTTCGTGTATACTAAGTACTCGTTTGGTTCCGCATAACATGCCTTATTGTGTGCTAAAGACGGTCAAATGCAATTTGACTGCATATTGCTTCAATTGATGTGAATCAATTCCCCCTAAAATAAATTCTAGGTAGAAACTATTATATATTTTGAGCTTTTATGGTGGCATTGAATCAATTCTTAAATCCAGATTTGTTTCCCAAGACATCTTCCCACATTATTCATTGGTGTCTCATAACTCCTTTTCTATTTCCATACATGATTGGCATGACAAAATCACCTACGTTCATTCCTTTTTTTTTTTCCTGTTAGTTTCATGAACGGAGTAATCTCTTGATAAATGATGATTTATTACAAGCGTTGGTAGATTGTGTTCGTTGCCTTTCATTTATTGACTATTTATTTCAGCTTTGTTTATTTTTGAATTTGTTTATTTTATTTTAGCTATTTATTACAAGCGATGGTATAATCCCTTTGTTTATTTTTGAATTTTTTTATTTTATTTTTGGTCTGTAATTTTGAATTTTTTGTTGATATTTTTTTTCACTTGTGAGAGGAAATAAAGTTGAATTTGAGAAGCAGAGAAAATGGAAATTAGAAAAATGAAAGTTTGTTAAAGATTAAATGTAGGGGAAAAAAGTAATGCAAAAAGATAAATATGTATTATTTACGAAATTGAAGAAATACATTGATGTAGAATATGTTGCATGAGACACCCTAGTACCTCATTATACTAAGAGACCGATTATATCAAATATCGTTATTTGTTTTTGTTATTGAAATAGTGAAGATACTAAACACGTAAATATTTCACATAGCATGAATGACAATTTCTCCATCATAAGTCACTGTGCAGTTGTGATAATCAGTGATCCACCTACAATTGTTGAGTTCCTCACCCCCTACCTTAAATTGTTCTTCTTTGATAAGAGACCTCCTTTGATTCTCCACAAGCTAAAAATAAAACTCCACAAATGAGTGATTTATTAAAAGAAATTATCAAAGTAATATATTGTAATAATAAGGGAGAGGAAGTATTCTACCTTAACAATCTAATATGAAAATCAAAATTATAATTAAGAATTTGAAAATATATAGTTAGAGGTTTAGTAATGGTAACAAAACTAAAAAAGAGTTTACATCTTGTGAGTAGTTTTTGAGTGAGATATGAATTTTTGTGTACTTAGTGTGAGGGAATAAGAGTGAATGAAGGATATTTATAGGAAAAATGAGGGAGTCAGACACCGGTATTATGGCCATAAGCCATGCTAAGTGTCATTAACGTAAAAGGCCATGTAATTTTTGTGTGAAACAAATTCATTAAATATATATAGAATGGATAAGATCAAATCCTATTCTAAGATTTTGTGGATAGATAAATTGTACAAGTGCGCTTTTATACATTATTATTATTATTATTATTATTATTATTATTATTATTATTATTATTATTATTATTATTATTATTATTATTATTATTATTATTATTATTATTATTATTATTATTATTATTATTATTATTATTATTATTATTATTATTATTATTATTATTATTATTATTATTATTATTATTATTATTATTATTATTATTATTATTATTATTATTATTATTATTATTATTATTATTATTATTATTATTATTATTATTATTATTATTATTATTATTATTTTCTTTCTAACTTCTGTAAACACTTACTTCGGTGGATATTCTTTTATTATATAAGAATGCAAGTTAGTAATTTTTCATTTTTTTTCTACAAAATATAAATAGAATGAGAATGATGAAAATAGAGTTTAGGATGAGAATGAGAGAGGAACATGAAAGTTAAGGTTGTTTCATCTACTTACTTGTGTTCTTCTTCTTGTTTGATATATGCGGTGCATAACATTTGTTATCTTTTTGCAAAAGAAAAATATCATTAGTTAGAGAAAATAGAGTTTAGGATGAGAATGAGAGAAAATAAAAGAAGAATCAAATGAGAGAAAGAAGAAAATTTGAAATAAGTATATAGTGAAATTTGAAATTATGCAAAGAGAAAAATGAAAAGGAAGTTGATATGAGTTTTATTCTGACATTGATTGAATTTGTGAGAATATAGTTCACATAGTAGTTGTGACTTGAATAGCACATGCAATAGGCAGCCTGAAGAGGCTATAAGTGACATAAATGTCCTTCAATATTTACTTTATTTTCTCGTTTGTCCCAGTGTGTCATGTGATTAGCTTATTTTATTGTTTTGAAGAGGCTAAAATTGACATAAATGTCTTTCAATATTTAATTTATTTTCTCGTTTGTCCCAGTATGTCATGTGATTAGCTCATTTTATTGTTTTAAAAAAAATTCAAATTGTAAAAGGTTAGTTTGTCAACATTACTATTCATAAATCTTTATTGGTGGATAGAGTTGATATAAAAAGAAAGGTGGATAGAGTTGATATAAGAAGAAACAGACAATATAGTCCTACATTTGATGAGGTGTCAAAATTGTATTAAATAGGGTCGAATGTAAAATTAGAAGTAATTAGTTTTCTTAAATTTAAATTAGATTCCACTTGAAATTATATTCCTTATTTGTAATTTTTATTCATATATATTTTATAATAAAAGTCAAATATCTCTAATGATTTAACAATTATTATTAACAAACATTATAAAAACTTTTTACAAAGTCAATATATATAAGTTAATTCTATAATATAATTGCATTTATCTTGAATAATTTTTGAGTTCAATTGTTATGTACTATTAGTGTAAAAAGTTCTATACTCTCAACAGATCACAATCATTCATGGATATGACTTTAAAGATAGTTATGGTAAAAGTCAAATATCTCTAATGATTTAACGGTTGTGATTGACTGATAGTATAAAAATTATTTACACTCACGGTGTATAAGAATTAAATCCATATTTTTTTGTTACTAATTTGTATCCAATTATACTAAATTTAATAATGCAACATAAATTAAAATAATTTTCGATAATAGAAATCAATAATTAAAACCCATTATGGTAATTACACATTCAAAAACCATTTTGAATCAAACTATCCAAACAACCTCGATTGATAAAGATCACTTTTACGTGAATGTATATTGAAACATGAATCAATTTACGTTCAACTAACTTATAATAAAAATCAATGATGTCAAAATCAATTCTACCAAATTCAATTCTCACCAACGCAAAATCAAACACACTCTAAGTTGATTTTGTTTTTAAAATGGATATTGTTTCTTTCAAAACAATTATAATTTAATAAGGATTAAATATGAAATTAGTCACCACAAAATACAAGAAATTTGATTTTAGTTCCTGCAAAATAAATTTGTTAGTTTACGTCCATGCAAAATGCAAACCGTTTTTTAGCCTAACATCGTTAGTTTTTTAACAGTTGAGTATTAAATGACTATAAACTTAAATATATAATTAGTCATTGCACAATGCAAGAAATTTGGATTTACTCATAGCAAAATAAAATTAAAAAAATCATTTTAGTCCTTGGAAACAATGCAAGAAATTTAATTTTAGTCTATGCATGCTAATAAAATTTGATTTAGTCTATGCAAAATGAAGTAAATTTGGTTTTAGTCTTTCTATAAACTTCACATTGTACTTTTTTTCTTCAATTAAATCAACTAATAATAGAATTAAACCAATCAATAGAAATATATGTTTTGCACCATACATTAACTAGTTAAAATAAATTTCATTACAAACCAAAATGGCACAAAAAATTTGCACCATTATAAAATATATATATAGGACCATAATCTTACACCTAAACAAACAAAAAAAGTGGCACCAAAATGTTGCACCATTACATAGCATAAATTTAACCAAAATATTGATTATGTACTATTTTGGTTCCCATTTTTATTATAAAAATCATATACGATACAAATTTTAGTCATTAAAGAATTCGTTAAGATTAATATTTTATTAATATTGTCAATATAAAAATGAGATCAATTATAATACACTAACAATAATTTTTTCAGATCTTAATTTTTCACGTTTTTTTCTTATGAAAATGAGGCGTTAGAGAAGCCGTTGGAGCGTACAATTCATACTTGAACAAGTGTTTGTCTCTAATCAATTATTTAAATTTATTATTTTTATATATCTTCTAAATAAAAATGAGAATAATTATAATATACTAGTTACAATTTATTATAAAAACCATTCATGAACAAATGTTTGTCAATAAATAATTAGTTAAAAATTAGTATTTTTTTTTAATATCGTCAACATAAAAATGAGAACAACACGGTAACTATAATTGTTTTCACGTTGTTGGAACATATAATTTATACCAGAGATAAATATTTATCATCAATCAATTAATCAAACTTTAATATGTTTTTATATCTTCTAAATAAAAATAAAAATTATTATAATACACAAATTATAATTTATTATAAAAAACAGTATACGGGACGAAAACATTTTTTATTATGTCATGACTAAAGTCAATTTTTTGCATTTTGCACTAACTAATAAAACAAAGTTTTTATTTTGCAAGGACGGAAATCAAAATTCTTGCGTTTTACAAGGTCCAATTGTATATTTAAGTTTAAAGTCATTAATTACTCAACTGTTACGAAACTAACACAAGCTTTGAGTATCAATATAAAATATTAAAAGGAAACCCCTAAATCATTATGTTTACACACCACATTATATGTCATGTAACACTAATTATAACACATTATTCAATAATATGACGTGACATCTCTAGAATTCATTAATTGTTTAATCCTCGTTCTACTATTTCTTTGTCTATAACTCTAATATATGATATGATTAAAAAATAAAAAATATAACTCCAATTATAAATTTAATTTTATTGACAGTTACTTTTTTTTAATTCATTACATATACATATATCACAATATATATTTTAATAATTAAAATATAGCGATCATTAAATTACCATAAAATGTATAAAATTATAATCATCATATATAAAATTGGTTTTTTTTTTTT
>JBBPBQ010000004.1:14933456-14977795 GCA_037974755.1 Cicer yamashitae | reverse complement strand
ATTTGTTTTTTTTTTTTTAAAATATCCTTGAGAAGTCGCCTTTTGCAACGCGGGCTTTCGCCATTGCAAATGGCGACTTGTGCCTAAACCAAAAAGGGAGGCATTCGCGTATATTTTTTTCAAATGGGGGCATATGTGTATATTTTTTTGGAAATAGGATTATTTAAAAAAAAAACCCATAGGAAGTAGCAAAAAGCAAAAAGTCTACTTTCTGATCTATCAAAGACATTGTTTGGAGGAAAATAAACTATTGGAGCAGCAAAAACCTCTCTAATATTGGAGGAAAATGGTGCAATTGAAAGTTATCAATTGGTTATCTTGAAACAAATGCCCAAGAACGGTCCTTAAACATCCAAAAACTTTTAACATGACTATACTTGATAAGCAAAATTGGCGTCTTATATCCAATTCAAAAAGCTAGTTCTCTCTTCTAACCTTGGCCATAATATTTAGTGGAGACACATTTGGAGCGCAAAATCTTTATTGTTAAGAGGGTCTCGTTTTTGTTTTTTAGTAACTAGTTTTGTATAGACTTTAGACTAATCGCACATTTATTTAAACTAAATAACAAATAAAGGAAAAAAAAAGATCAACTTGCATTTGTCACTAAGACAATCTGAAACGAATTTACGCGTGGGATATGTGAGTTTACGATAAAGAAAGAGTCTCTTACATTCGCGAGACTGGAGCAGTACGATCCTTCGTTCCCGCTTTTTGTGCCACTTGTTAGTTTTTATTGTTTTTGCCATTTTTACCTATATATATGTATAACAACAACATGCACCCTTCTCGCGTTCTTAATTTGCTACCTATCGAACCACACACTCACTTTTTTAATTTCTTTCTATTTTCGATCGAGTGAATTAACATGACGGACACCACCGATGACATTGCAGAGGAAATCTCCTTTCAAAGCTTCGACGATGACTGTAAATTGCTCGGAAATCTTCTCAATGACATTTTGCAGCGTGAAGTTGGTACTGCCTTTGTTGAAAAACTTGATAAAATTCGAATCCTTGCACAGGTAATTATTTTTAAATTTCTTAACAGAACCAAAATGTGTAATGTAATTGCTTTTTGAGTCATTGGGTTATTACCAAGGGTGAAAATTCCTTAACAGTTGGTTGTGTTTTTTTCACCACAGAGTGCTTGTAATATGAGACAGGCAGGAATTGAGGAGATGGCTGAGATTTTGGAGAAGCAGTTGGCTTCAGATTTATCAAAGATGACATTGGAAGAAGCTCAAACACTTGCACGCGCCTTCAGTCACTATCTTACTTTGATGGGCATAGCTGAAACCCACCATAGGTAATTTGCACTCTCTTTGGATAAATAACTTATTTAATAGCTTCTATCATAAGCACTTATGTATAATCTATTTTTATAACATGAGGTAAAATAAATTCGAATTCTTTTTATATAAGCTATAAGCTGTTTTCGTAAACTGGTCTGGATAGTTTATGAAAATTAGCTTAAAACAGTTTATGGACATGTCATAAGCTATTTCCATAAGCCCTCTCAAACAGACTCACAAGGGCTTATGCCAGTAGATAAGCTCAATTAAGCCAATCCAAACAAGCCTTTAGTCTATTATCCTTTGTTCTACAAGTTGGCAATTTGTGTGCCTCTTTGTTTTAATAATAATAATAATAATAATAATAATAATAATTTAATTATTATTATTATTATTATTATTATTATTATTATTATTATTATTATTATTATTATTATTATTATTATTATTATTATTATTATTATTATTATTATTATTATTATTATTATTATTATTATTATTATTATTATTATTATTATTATTATTATTATTATTATTATTATTATTATTATTACTAAAATCAGAACAGGAAGACTAGGAAAAAACATGTTCATATTCAAGTGGTCTAGTCTTACTAACGAATTAGTTTTGTGCAGGGTTCGAAGAGGAGTTAACATGGCATTATCTGCAAAATCTTGTGATGACACCTTTCACCAGCTGTTGCAAGGTGGAGTTTCCCCAGATGATCTTTATAATACAGTTTGCAAGCAGGTTTGTTTTGTTCTTTAGTCTGCATTGTTTCAGAACTAGTATATAAGCAAATGGCTAGAGATTCATTACTATGAGCATTTTTTGGATCTTAAAAACATATGTGGAATGCACTTAGCAAGCTGAGATTAAAATCTGTTATCATTTGATTTTTGGACTAACATTCTGTTCTGTTATTACTAATGTAGACTCTTTCATTATTAAAACCCCAATATTTATGATGCCACAGGCAGTTGAAATTGTCCTTACGGCTCACCCCACACAAATTAATCGACGTACCTTGCAATACAAACACGTTAAGATTGCTGTAAGTTCATTTTTCTATTTTAGAAAAATTGTTTACCTTTGATATAATAGTCTTCTTGAGGCTTGAAACTTTAAACCTCAAATATCAAGTGTGATGTTTCGAACTAATTTATTTGATTTACCCTTCATGCAGCATCTTTTGGATTATAATGACCGACCTGATCTCGGTCATGAAGATCGAGAAATGGTGATTGAAGATCTGGTACGATTCATTAACTATATTTTCATTCGAAATTTTGAATGAACTTAACCACCAATTTTTCTAGTACACTTCTTTTCTCATTATTCTTATTTGATTTGGTAGGTGAGAGAGATAACTTCAATTTGGCAGACCGATGAGCTTAGACGCCAGAAACCTACTCCGGTTGATGAAGCTAGAGCTGGTTCACTATCATACATTATTATACATGTGAGCTGAATTGATTAACTGTAACATATTCCTTAACTAGTTTTTTTTATTTATTTTCAATTCTCCTAGGATTGAATATTGTGGAGCAGTCACTCTGGAAAGCTATTCCTCATTATTTACGTCGAGTCAGCAATGCTTTAAAGAAGGTATGCTTGTCTTTATTTTATGTCAATCAACTTGTATATCCTTTCCCTTTTCAATGCAATTTATTTTATCTCTCATTGCAGCACACAGGGAAACCACTTCCATTGACCTGCACTCCCATAAAGTTTGGATCTTGGATGGGAGGTGATAGAGATGGAAACCCAAATGTGACAGCAAAGGTAGGCTTTTCAAATATACTTTGATTTTAATGGTCAGTATAAAACTGTTATAGACTGACATCCAACGAAAGGCTACCATGATTCCATATCACATTATCAGTTTCAAAATAACCATACAAAGGTGGGGTGATGTGGAAAAATAGTGAATTCTCATTGGATGTTAGTGTAAAATTGTTTTACACTGCCAGTGCATATTTTTAATTCCATATATTTTTACTACGTGCTTTTGTTTTTTCCCATAACTAGACTAGTCTTATTCAACAGGTGAGATGTTTATTGTAGTGAAAGCATAGTTTTATCTGTGTTACTGTTATATTGTTGACGATCTCAACATTTTGTGTCCTTTTCGAAATCGTAAGTTCAGTGATGATTGGACTGAGAAAACTTTTATCGATATGTTAAATATTTCTTTGTATAATTTTCCTTTTTGTAATCTTTTCGCAACTTTTCCTTTGTCATACTCTCATGATAAATTTTACATGGCAAATGCAAAATTTTGTAGAATTTATTTTGCAAGGATGAACAAAATGGTTTATAGAAAGTATGGTTTTTGACAGGACCAGTGGCATTAATTATTCCATGTTGTTATTGTTATAGTTTTATTCATGTGATGGCAGGATGTGCATTTCTGTTTCAATTGTTGACAACTATTCGTTCAGATGCAAACAATATCATTAGATTACAAGAAATTTTCCGCATTAAGATGATCCTATAAGTCTTGACAGAATATAATAATTCTCAAATTGGTTTTTCTTTTGTTCTATAGGTTACAAAAGATGTTTCACTTTTGTCAAGATGGATGGCAATTGACCTCTATATTCGGGAAGTAGATAGTCTAAGATTTGAGCTATCCATGAAGAGATGCTCTGATAAGTTGTCTAGATTGGCACATGCAATTCTAGAAGGTTTGTCAGTTCTGTTTTGTATTTGGTGATAGCTTCCAAATGTGATATATGGGGGTTGTTCTATTTTTCGTTAACTTGATTATTCCACATTTTGAACCGTGACCTTTTTATGTTTGAAGTTTTTATTTGGACCTAATTTTGCTGGTTTTTATATTTACCTTTAAAAATAATTTTTTCAGGGAAAGGGTGTCACATTTAGTTGTATCAATGTCTTGCTTTCTTCGATCTTGTTAGAGTCCTTTTGAGTCTTCCTTTGTTTTCTTAGATAGTAGTCTAGATTTTTCTTTAGAGATTATCTAACCGTCTGTTCTTTCATTGTTAGAAAGAGATGACTAATAAAGAGAGTGTAACGCTAATGATTGTATTAGTTGTCTTGCTGTGTGTGGTTCTATAAAAGAATCAGAACCTTCGTGAACCGCTACCTGGTCACTCTACTTTTGTTGAATTTCCGAGGAGTTGTCCTATTGCTTTCAAGGGTGCCTTTGACCCTGATGGTGCTTTTAGGCAGATGAAGAGTATGGAGAAGATTTTCACGACTATGGAGTGCACGAATGCACACAAGGTTCAGTTTACTACCTACAAGCTGACTGACGTGTTTGAAGCTTGGCGGGAAAATCTTCAGATCCATTTAGAAACCTGAGAGACGCCAATTACTTGGGCGATTTTCAAGTAACATTTTCTTGAGAAGTTCTGTCCAGCTGATCTTCAGGACAATAAGTAAGCAAATTAGCCCTGAAGCATTGTAGAGTATGTTGCGATATTTGAAGAGATGTTTCATTTTTGTCCTCCTTATTGAACTGCTACAATTGACCGTTCTAAGTGTGTGAAGTTTAGGAATGGTCTTCGATCCTAGATCAAGAAAGAAGTGATGACCTTGGAACCAGTGAATTTGGATCAATGATGTACACGAGAAGACAATATGAAGAGGCTTATAATAAGAGAGTTAGCTCATTTAAATATAATCGGAAGTGTGTCACACCAATGAAAGAAAAATCAGCGTTACCACTGATTGGTCGCGATTTTATGAACCTGGTGGAAAGAAGTCGAATGCTTATTTGAAGCCTGTTCTGGAGATTCTACAACTTCGAAAGCGATAAGTGTGGAAAGTTTCGTAAGGATCAGTACACTATCCAGTGCAAGAAAATGATGATCATTTGTTTCAAGTGTGGTTTGTCACTTCACATCAGTCGTGAGTGTCCAGATAGAAGGAATAAAGCTATGGTTGAGGTGAAAAAGATACCACAAGCCAACTGTTTGAAGACTAAGCCTCGGAATCTAAGGACCTGATTCAAGGTCTGTGTCTCATAAAAGGATAACCTTTGGTTGTGCTTTATGATTCGGGCGCAATACATTCAATTATTTCTTATGCTTGCGTTAAGGGATTGGAATTTCCTCTGTCACATTTTTCCCTTGGTTTGTCTTTGGATATGCCAACGATTAATACTGTGACTACAAACTTCATGTGTCATAGATGTTATCTTTGAAATGGATTGGTTAACTGTCAATCAAGTTCTTCTCAATTGTTTGAATAAGATAGTTGTGTTTGGAACAACAAAAGATAGAAGTTTATGTAGCTTATCTACTAAGCAATTCAGATCATCTTTGCAAGATGGACCACAAGTCTTCGTGGTGTTCATGGCTGCTTCAATCGGGAAATATGAAGGAGTGAAGGAGAAACCTGTTGTTAGATAGTTTTCTGAAATATTTTGAAGTACAAGGATTGCCTTTAGAGAGGGAAGTTGAGTTTTAAATTGACTTAATTCGTGCAACTACATCCATTTCCATTGCGCCATACTGCATGTCTCCAAAGAAATTGGCAGAATTGAAGCTGCAGATAGAAGAACTTTGGCAGAAGGAGTTCATTCGAACTAGTGTATCACCTTGAGAAGTGCTTGCTCTCTTAGTAAAGAAGAAAGAAGGGGCGGTGAGGTTGTGTGTAGACTATCATTAGCTGAACAAAGTAACGATAAAAAATCGTTATCCTTTTCCCAGAATAAACAATCTGATAGATCAATTGAAATGAGCCTCTATATTTTTGAATATTGACATGAAGTTAGGATATCACCATATTAGAGTGAAGGATAGTGATATTCAGAAGACAGCCTTCAAGACGTGTTACAGTCACTACAAGAATAAAGTTGTGTCATTTGGAGTGACTAATGCACTTGTAGTATTAATGGATTATATTCGTCTGGATTTAAGTTCGAACTTGGATGCAACAAATTTGATTCTTTTTATAAAGCTAGTCATATTTTTTTAATTTAAGATGGCTTCACTATAACATTTGCTTTAAGCCTCTAACATGTTGGGTCGTGTTTGGAAAGATCTCACTATCTATCCATTCATTTGTGTTTTTATTTGTGTATCTTTCTGCATATATCCATTTACCTTCTTATTTGAAAATGATCTTTGGTAGTCAATGGTGAATCTGATCATCCAAGACTTGACATCCCGGGACCTGATTACAATCAGCTCAATCACAAGGTAGATCAATTCAGTAAGTGTAGGGTTTGTGAATTTTCCTTTGAACCTTACATAATATATTGGACATATTTTCACTGATAGGATGGTAAGAGTTCAACTTCAAATGTGAGCAATGCCAGAAGTTCCAAGATTCGTTCATCTCCAACAAGTTCAGCAAGTTCTAATACTTCATCAGTTTCAATGTCACGCTCTCCTTCTTTCAACTCTAGTCAACAACTTCTTGCTCAGAGAAAATTATTCGCAGAATCCCACATTGGAAGAACTAGTTTTCAGAAGCTTTTGGAGCCAAAGCTCCCTCATCTTCCTGGAATTGCTCCTTATAGAGTTGTCCTTGGGAATGTAAAAGATAAGGTATCACTTTTGATCTATTTTAATAATATAGTTGACAGTATCTTTCTGGACACTAGTATTCCATTTCTGCTTTTGTACTTTTTACGATACCATGACATGTTTTATGTGTTCTTTGTATGTTCTTTAAATCCAAGGATTCTGATATTATCAATCTTAGCAACCGAGGCAAAAGTCTCTTGGTAGTCTATACCATGAGTTTGAGTAAAACCTTTTGCTACTAGTCTTGCTTTGTACCTTTCCACACTTCCACCAGCCTTGCATTTCACTGTAAAGACCCATTTACATCCTACTGCTTTTTGTCCTGAGGTAGATCAGTGATGCTCCAAGTATTATTTTTCCTCAGAGCATCCATCTCTTCTTTTATTTCTAATTTCCAATCCGGATCACCTAATGCTTCCTGAATAGTTCTGGGCACAAAGAAATTAGAAATCCTAGACACATATGCCTTGTGTGTGTGTGATAACTTATCATATGACAAGTAGTTAGACATGGGGTGTTTAGTGTATGCTCGGGTATCCTTCCTCTTAGCAATTGGGATATTGAGGTCTGGAATATTTTTTTCTCACAGAAATTGGAAGACTAATGTCAGGAAAAGACAAATCAGGTAAATCATTAGAGGAGAAAGGTGAGTTACCAGAGGAAGAACTAGAAGATGAATTATCCGTAGGACCTTCACTTGGCAAATCTGATTGGATTTCTGCTGGAGAGACAATTGGAATTGTAGTACCTTTGTGAAACTTTTTTGGGACATACACTTTAAGTTCAAGGTTATGATCCTCAATCAATGTTTTTCCCCCTATTTCAGATACTATATTATCTGGAAGTTCAAGGTTAAGCATTATTGGTTCCATTATCTTAGCATTTGGATGATTTGTAGTCACAACATCATCTAGGGTAGGTAAAGTTTTCCAAAAATTATCTTCTTTATTACTAGAATGATTCTCCCCCTGAAGAGAATTTTTCTCAAAAATGGTTGATTTTCAACAAAATGGACATCCATACTTTCAAAATATTTCTTTGGCTGTGGTCTTGGGAATGACTTGCGATTGACTTGAGAAACAGCCAAGGCCGATCCTTCGACTTCTGGAGAGGCAACAACTGTCTTTTTTCCGAGCATCACTTGCCTACGACTCTCTTCGCGATGCACTTCCGCAAAGACTTCACCAATTGGAAGAATAGGATTCCTGTCGAGAATCCGGCCACGAGCCTCATCAAACTCAATATTTAAACCTGCAAGAAATTTGAAGACACGACTAACATCCACCATCTTCTTGTAGTGCTTGCAGTCCTCAGGAAACTTCCACTCATATTCATTGAAGAGATCCAGATCATGCCATGCACTTGAGACAATTGAAGTATTTGGTGACTAAATCTTCAGCTTTTCAAATTTCTCCAAGCTGGAGAGTTAATTCGAAAATTTGGGATTGGTTTTCCAAATCAGAGTACATTTGAGAGACACCTTCCCAGAGTTCTTTTGCAGTAGCATAACAGAGAGAATTTGCACCTATCTCTTCAGTCATGGAATTGACTAGCCATGTCATAACCATGGAATTTTCAGCATCCGATGTATCATAATCTGCACCAGCCTTGTCTGGTTGTTTCTTGTCTCCAGTGATGTAGCCAATCTTTCCTCTACCCTAGAAATACATACGGACGGACTGCGACCAGCGAAGGTAATTAGCACTGTTCAGCTGAATTGTTGTGATCTGAACAGGGTGGTTTTCATGGTATGTTCAAACAGGTTGAGTTATTTCAAGTTTGGGTGAATGCTGCGAATCAGTATCAGACTAGGGGTCAAACATTATGTGGGATGGAATAAAAAGAATGGAAGCAAAAAATCCTATGGAATTCCTGCTGCGTCTGATACCATAAAGAGAGAAACACACCACGATGAAAATTGTATTTCCTTGATTTTGTAAATAATACATAAGAGGTATTTATATAATACAAAGGACAGAAAAATTAATATTAATTTAGCCTGAGAATCAGGGGAATTATTCTCCCTATACATGCTAATTCTAAATATGGTAAAGACATAAACAACAGCTAAACGACAATTGGCTATTAATTACAAAACAGAATCTATTTGATTCTGTGCTGATTTCTAATAACTTCCAACAGGATTATAAACTATACTGTTGAAACTAGAAAGAGGTTTAGAAACTATATAGTTGTGCTTTTGAGACGAATAGTGAAACCACACACAATGTGGGGACTAGACATAGCTCATTTATGAGTGAACTAGTATAAAAATAACCTATGCACCTTGTTTCTTCCACCCTTTATTTTATGCACATTTAAATAAATATAGGTTAAGTCAAGAAGGTTCTTACTTTACTTAAGAAGCTTCTATACCTATACCTTCTTGAACATAATTTTTGCACAAACCTTCTTAAAAGGATTTCAATCTTATCGGGAGTATATAAACTTAAGGAAAACCTTTTACTTCAAATAATATATTAGAAGTAGGCTTTAAAGTAATCAGATTAATCTTAGAAGCTTGTTTGTTCAAGAAACTTCTCAACTTTTTGATTAACCTTGAGTTAGACAGGGATAAGTAAGAAAGTAAAAAATGACCCACAATTCAAACTCCCATTTCTCGTGGCTTTTAGACACTTCGATTACAAGGATAGAGGGGATTCATTTAGTATTAAGTATTGTAAACACTTTGTCAATATAGAATGATTCTGTGTAGAAGAGGAAAACCTTGGAGGAGAGATCTCTTTCCTATATTTTTTTTCATTCTTTCAATTTTTATTCAAATAATTTTCCATAATGGTGTTGTTTTTTACGTGTGGTAGAGAATGATTCATATCTACATACCTTACTGCACTTATTTATTTTGATGTCCTATAAATTGACAATTTTTTGTTGTGCTATGTGTTGGTAATGTTAAATTGTCATTTGTTTAGCTCCAAAAAACTCGTAGGCGATTGGAGCTACTTCTCGAGGATTGTCCATGTGAACTTGATCCTTCTGATTACTATGAAACAACAGACCAGCTTTTGGAACCTCTGCTCCTTTGTTATGAATCCATGGTACTTTTTCTCCCGCTCCTACCCTTTTTCTACAGAAGCTTTTCCATAATGATTATTTAACTCTTAATTTCCTCTAGCAATCTTGTGGAACTGGGGTGTTAGCTGATGGTCAACTTGCTGATCTGATCCGTAGAGTTTCTACCTTTGGCATGGTGTTAATGAAACTCGACTTGCGTCAGGTCTGATTTAATCTGTTTTGTTCAATACTAGTGTCGAAGTTTATTGTTGCCTGAAACTGGTAGTGCGACAGGAATCTAGCAGACATGCTGAAACAATTGATGCAATTACAAGGTATTTGGATATGGGTACATACAGTGAATGGGATGAAGAAAATAAGCTGGAATTCTTAACCAGAGAGCTTAAAGGGAAGAGGCCACTAGTTCCTCCTAGTATAGAGGTGAGATGTACACTAAGAAAAAACCATGATTTAATGGATGCTTTTGACATACTATAATTATAAGTTCATTCTCTATTCTATGCCACTAAGATTTTACTTTTTATTGGCATTTTGATTGATTCTTTTTTAGGTTGCTCCAGATGTTAAAGAAGTCCTAGATACGTTTCGAATTGCTGCTGAGCTAGGGAGTGATTCACTTGGAGCCTAGTGATCTCTATGGCCTCAAATGTACATCCAGTGCTATTATTACTCTTACATATTATCCACGAAAATTATGTAACAAAGTTACAGGAACAGCTTGCACAACATGAATATAGATGCCTACTACACCTGGCCTTATGACATTTAGTAATTTCTTGAAGACTTCAACAATTATCACTGCCTTCCTTTGTAATCTTTTATTTTCTTCTTGGTGTTTGGTTTTGCATGAAAATAGTTATTTTTGCTGCATAAACGTTGCAGCTGAATTTGATAAATTTTAGGTACTTCAAATCATTTTTTCACTGTAAACATAATAGAGTACAACAATGAAAGAAAGCATCTTAGGATATAGTAGTGTTTTAAAAATTGTTGTTTCGGTTATTACTAAAAATTTTGGTCTTTGGTTGATTGTCAGGCAAGTGATGTCCTTGCAGTAGAACTTTTACAGAAGGATGCACGTCTTATAGTTAGTGGGGAGTTAGGAAGAGCATGTCCTGGTGGAACGTAAGTCCATCTTTAGATGTTTGTATTACTCTTGTTTTGCAACAACCAATGTTAATGTTGTTAGTAATTAGGTTGGGATCGAACATGCGACCTCCATATCACTCCACACCCTAACTGCTCCACCTCAGTCACCAAGGCAATCTTATACCCCTGAGATGTTTGTATTACTAAAGTGGAACTTATCAAAGCTATCTTTATTCTTATACGATAACAAGGGTGCATGAGATGAAAAATTGTACATATAAATTGTATCTTGAATTGTATATTACTTTTCAATAAAGAAACTGAAATAGATGTGTGAATCATGCATATTACCGGTTACCTATATACATATTTACTTATATACATACATTCATGTTAGTGTTTGGAAATTGAGTAGCATACCATGACTTGCCCAATCTTATAAAATTCGATTAGAAGAATACAAATGGTTGTATTGTTTGCACTAATATTTTGGACAACTTGTGTAAAGATTTCCCCTTATACCGAAAAGAATATTGCAATTATGTTTGAATTTTAACATCATACATACATGTGTTCAACATAGGCTTCGGGTGGTTCCACTATTTGAAACTGTAAAGGACCTGAGAGGAGCTGGTTCAGTTATCAGAAAACTTTTATCAATAGATTGGTATCGCCAACACATCATTAAAAACCATAACGGACAGCAAGAGGTTATTTATAATAGCAGATTCATTTCATTTACGGTATAGTATATAATGGTGAATTCAAGTGGTAATATTATAAATTCCTATATGCAGGTTATGGTTGGGTATTCTGATTCTGGTAAAGATGCTGGGCGCTTTACAGCTGCTTGGGAACTTTACAAAGCTCAAGAGGATGTAGTGGCTGCGTGCAATGAGTACGGTATTATGGTTACCCTGTTCCATGGTCGTGGAGGGAGTATTGGTCGTGGTGGAGGCCCAACATATCTGGCTATTCAGTCCCAGCCACCTGGCTCTGTGATGGTGGGTTATGCATCTTTAGTCCCAGATTCTAAAAAAAGTTATTATGGTATTTAATAATAAAAATTAGACATTGTTTTGTGATTATCGGTCATAGTGAAAATCACTTTTTTTAAAAAAAACCAGTTATAAAAAATAATTTTTTTAGAAGCTACTAAAAACAGCTTCTCATTTGAAGTAATTTTTAGATTATTTTTTGGGGTCCATTTGTTACATATTCTAAAAAAAAGTGATTTTTTACGAAAAATAACAGTAACAAACGAGCCCTAGATCAGATCATCTTTCCATTGAGTATGTGGAAACTAGTTTTGTTTTTGATTAAGTTGTTGTTATCTGCATTGACATTAGAAGCTCAATCCCCACCAAACAAAAAACTTCATCAAGTTATATCAATGCACTAAAATAAGTGATGCTCCTTATATGGCACATTGCAGGGAACCCTTCGGTCAACCGAACAAGGAGAGATGGTGCAGGCGAAGTTTGGGTTGCCACAAACAGCAGTTAGACAACTTGAAATTTACACAACAGCTGTGCTACTTGCTACCCTACGTCCACCTCTCCAACCCCGAGAGGAAAAATGGCGTAATCTCATGGAAGACATTTCAAAAATAAGTTGTCAGTGTTACCGCAGTGTAGTCTATGAAAATCCAGAATTCTTGTCCTACTTCAATGAGGCCACACCTCAAGCAGAGCTCGGCTTCCTGAACATAGGTAGCCGCCCTACGAGAAGAAAGAGCAGTACAGGAATTGGACACCTTCGTGCCATTCCCTGGATATTTGCATGGACTCAAACCAGATTTGTTCTTCCTGCTTGGCTCGGAGTCGGAGCAGGTTTAAAAGGTGCTTGTGAGAAAGGTGAAACAGAAGAGCTTAAAGCCATGTACAAAGAGTGGCCTTTCTTTCAAAGCACTATAGACCTAATTGAGATGGTTTTGGGAAAAGCAGATATTTCTATCGCTAAGCACTATGATGAGGCTCTTGTGTCGGAGAATAGACAAGAACTTGGTCGTCAACTAAGGAATGAGCTCATTACAACTGAGAAGTTTGTCGTAGTTATTAGTGGCCATGAAAAACTTCTGCAAAGTAATAGGACATTGAAGAGGTTGATTGAAAATAGACTTCCTTTTCTTAATCCCATCAACATGTTGCAAGTGGAGATACTTAAGAGGTTAAGACGTGATGATGATAACCTTAAAGCCAGAGATGTTCTACTTATAACCATTAACGGTATCGCCGCTGGGATGAGGAATACTGGCTAATTTCTAAGCAACTATAATTTTCACAAGTTTCCTTCTTATTTAATGACCATTTCTATAATCAAGGATGAATATATGCATAACCATAATTTTATGTTTTGTACTCTGGACAAGATGAATACATATATATAGTATAGTATCCAATTATGATGTAAAATTGTGATCATGATTCTGCATTAGGTATAGTGTGATTTGGGTCGTTCACTTCTGAGCTTGGCACCCTTGTGTGCTTTCCATGTCCAAAACTCTTTTAAGCTTTATTTATTCGAATCACACAACAATTTCTCTTTGGTCATTGGTATGAAAATTATAATTCCAACAATAATAAACTGTGTTCCGCAACTGTGTAAATGTTTTTGAAGCTGTGATGGAATTTTGGATCAAGGAGGAATCCAAGAGACACCAATACTCAAATAAAAGGGATTCAATATCTTGAATGAACGCCACGCCGGTGTAGAAGAGTGTTTTGTGAAATGTAAAACAAATACAGAGCGCTATAGAACAATTGGATGATGATATAAAAAAAAATTAACTAAATGAAATAATCGAGTTGATGCATATGATACATCAACTTGAATAACGAATCAACTTCCTGGAACAAATTTGAGATATGTACAACACACTCTATAGCTTGCAAATGTATTCCCCTCAGATCATGCATGAATTGACTCACAACATTAATCAAGTAAGCCAAATCTAGTCTAGTGTGTGCCAAGCAAATCAATTTTTCCACCAAGTCATTATGTGATTTTTATTAACTTTGACACTTTCTTCCTCATAAGTCATTATGTGATTTTGATCAATTACAACACTCGGAAGTTTGCATCCAAGCTTGCCTAGTTCCTGTAAAAGATCAAGTACATACTTTCTCTAAGAGATATACATTCCTTGCTTTGAGTAATCCACCTCAATTTTCAAGAAATACTTGAGTTGTCCAAAGTTTTTCATCTCAAACTCAGTTGATAATTTATCCTTGAGTAGTTGTCTCTCAACCAAATCATCTCCTTGTTGAGACAAAATCCCTAAATGTTGTTTTGAAGATAACAAACTTTTATGATTAATGATAAAGAGATTTTGATTCATGTTATCTAATGTGTGCTTTTGAATTACTTATTTAAAATAGATTATGATCTAGACAACATCAAGAATCACAAGGCAAGTCACATCACAACAATATTCACAATCAAGAAAGAAAAATAACTCTCGCTTAGTTCAGAATGATCATTAGCTATTGCATTCAAGAACTAAATTAAAATATTACACTTATATCATCAAGGGAATCTTTGCACTTAATTCCAACAAAATATTCTACAACAATTAATCACAAGAATAATGATATAAATGCAAAAGGAGTATTCTCCTAAAAGATCATCTTAAATATCAAGAAAAAGGTTTTCCCAATCATTTTTTCCTATTCAAGAACTAATGACAAAATAGAAGTCAACCTTAAATGATCAAACAATCATATAGATCATGTTCATAAGGTTCAGTGAAAATCAGAATGTTTGTGCTAAAAGATAAAAATGAAAAGTACTTTTGTAAAGTTTCAAGAGAAATGACTGCTACAATAAAAAGGAGTTTCCCAGTTGCTAAACTAGTCTCAAATAACATGCACAACAATGATCTCCTCTCTAGTACAAAAAGCAAAAAATGGTCAAATCAGAAAGTTCTAAAGTCATAAATCCCAACTAAATCTTCATGGCAAGCAAGAACAGTTGTATTGCATTGGACATCGTGTCCAATGGTCATATTGTCTCTCATATAAGAAAATGTGGAGTTTTCTCACTCCTATATGTAGAAGAGACATCAGAACATTGAAGATCGAGAGTTTTGCATTGAATCATATCCCACTTTCCTAAGTGTTCATCAATCAAAGAACTCTTCGATTATCAAACACTTTCAAGCTTATTACTATATTTGTGGATCAATCTTTCTAAGTGTGTTTCTATGCAAATCTTTCATACTTTAGTTGGTTTGAAAATAGATCCCAAAAACAACCATAGACTTGTAAACATTCTCAACCTCTTTTGAAGTGGAAAAAAGGATTGAGTGATTATAATTTTCTATAATCCTCAAAGAATATTGTTGTAAGTCTGTTGTGGCAAAGAAAATGATGGTTGTATAGTGCAAGTGACTAAAAAGATTAAAGGTGTATGGTTGTATAGTGCAAGTGACTAAAAAGATTAAAGGTGTAGAAGTTGAGAACGTTCCCAAGCACCATAGTGAAAAATTGCACTAGTTGTGAGGACTGGTTGTATCATTGAATGAACTAGGATACTTTTAATGTGTGAATTATTTTATCCCTACTCTTAATTATTTTGTCAACGCACACACATCATATTTACTGAAGTAAACATACAACTACTTTGACTTAAAAATCCTTTAACATTTTGAAATATACAGATTTTCATTTACTAACTCATAAAATATTCAAGTTTATCTTGAGATCATTTTTTCATTAATACATATTTTAAAAGAGTCACAATTCAAATCCCTCTTCCTTGTGACTAATATTTCCACTTACTTCTGTCACAATAATGTTATTAAACATAAACAAGAAGTACAATCAGTTTTCCTCCTTATGAATTTTTGAAGAAAGGAAAATGGTGTGATCTCCTTGGCTTTGCTTATAGCCTGAGCACACCACGCATGAGGCGACTACTTTAGTCCATATAAGGCATTTCTTAATTAAAAAACCTTGTTAGCTCCATCTATGAGACAAAAACCTGGGATAATCTCAACATACACCTCATTTTCATGCAAGAAAACATTAGTGACATCAAACTGGTGCAGTTTCCATCTAGAGTGAGAAGCAAGAAGATTCAAGCAATAATCATCTTTGCCACTAGAATAAGTGTCTCATTATAATTGATGTCATATCTCTGATTATATCCTTTTGTCACTAGTCTAACCTTGTAACGATGAAGGGTTTCATCGGATTTGTGTTTTACTATATAAATCCACCTTCTTCCAACCGGCTTTTTTCCTCCTTACCTCTCAAAAATCTCCTAAGTCCCATTTTATCAAGTGCTTTCGTTTATTCATCGATAGTTGGGACCTAACTTTTATCTTTCAATGTTTCTTCAACGGATGATGGGATTCTCACAAAGTCAACTACTACAGTAAAAACTTGATACTTCGAAAAAGATGTTTAGAGGAGACAAATTGAGAAATAGGATATCTATATTTAAAGGCACAAGATCTTTTATTCTTTCTTAAAGTAATGGGTAAATCATTTGGATCAATATCACAAGTATCAAAAACCTTAGAATCACCAATATAAAGGAATCATTTTCAGTACTTACCTCCGATTCATGCAATTGAAGTTGTTTTTGGAGTAGGGTCAGGTTTACTTCTTCTCTGATACACTAGAACTAGTGTTGAAGGTGCTGATTCTTGCAAAGTAAAAGACAATGGAGGAACTAGAACAAAAATAGACTCAGGAACAAAGCTAGACTCAAGTTTATAAGCTCAACCAAGAATAGGACTTGAAATAGTGACTCAAATTTAGAAAGCAAAGCTAAGAGAAGGAACAAAAATAGGTGGTCTAGGGATGCTAGGACCAAGCATCGGGAACTCGAACTCAGAGTCAGTGTCATTCATGTTCTCCCCCTGAGGTTGAGGACGAGTGAAGTAACACACATTTTTGTGAAATGTGACATCTTTAGAAACAAAATACTTACAATTGGGAGGATGATAACATTTGTACCCTCTTTTTGTTAGGAGGATAACCCACAAAGAAACATCTAACTGAACGAGAATACAACTTAGGTCGAAGTTGTTTAAGAATATGGACAAAAGCAACACATCCAAATACTCGAGACTCAAGACTTTTCATAACAATATTAGAAGGAAAAAGTGAGATCATAAACTAAATAGGACTAACATTACCTATAACATGAGATGGTACTCCATTAATTAGATAAGCAACAGTCAAAACTGTTTCAACCCAGTATGATTTTGAGACAGACATTCGAAGGAGAAGAGTCTGATTAACTTCAAGTAAGTGTCAATTGTTCCTTTCTACAATCCCATTTTGTTGTCGAGAGTCAACATATGTGAATTAATCGGTAATGCCATATTTACTATTAAAGCTTGAAAGGTTATGATTATCACATTCCTTTCCATTGTCAAAACAAAATCTTTTAATGACATACCCAAATTGTGTTTGTACCATATTGTAAAATTGAATGAACAATTGAGGTACTTCTAATCCTTCATGAAAAAAATACAAGTTACTCAAGAACAATCATCAATAATGGAAACAAATCATCCCATACCAGAAATATTAAAAATAGGGGCATGTCTTCAAACATAAGAGTGGATAAGATCAAATGGTTCAACGCTCTTAGTAAGACTCGAAGGAAAAGTTCAATGGTGCTTTGAAAATTGACAAATGTCACATTTAAAAGACTCAACATATTTTTTTGAAAACAAAGGATGAAAACGTACACTTCATTAATGAAAAAGAAGGAAGACCAAGACGTTTGTGCTCGTGCATTAGATAGATAGTATAACCCTTACTTTTCCTTAGCAACAACAATCATCTTCACCGTTGAAAGATCTTGAAAAGAATAATGAGAAACAAAAAAGATTACTGCATAATTATTATCCTCTAAAAGCTTACGAATAGATATAAAAATCGTTCAAAATATTGAGAACATGAAGCACATTTCAATTTAAAAGATTGAAGATCAATGTCTCCACAACCATCAACATGAGTATGATAACCATCTACAATAGTAATATAAGAAATGTCAGAAGGAGAAGTATACGATTATAATGGGAATCAAATGTCTTGTGATGAGAGGCACAAGAATCAAGAAACCGAGTACTCCTAGAGGCAGTATAAGTAATATTCAAGACTAAAGCCATAATAGATGTATTTTTAGTAATGTTGGTTGATGTCTATAAATGTGAACTCAAGAGAACAAAAAATACCCTTCAACAAACAACAAAGAGGCCACAAAACACAATAATAAAGAGACCCACAAGATGCAAGTGTCTTCTAATGCATTAAAAGTGGCACAAAAACTAAAAGAAAAATCAGAAAAGTGAGTCAAAACACGTATGACTTTCAAATGACTCACAAGCTAAAGTGATTTGATGGGAAAGTGGATCCCCTAAATAGAAACAAGAGATGTTGACGAGCAATATGGAGAAAAAAAACGCGCCAAAAATGGAATCCAAGAAAATGCGGGAAGGTGGCTGGAGTTTAGGCGACGTTTAGTTGTGCATGCGACATCCGTTCGCCATGAAACTTCAGGTTCTGACCGATCTCTTAATGGTGAGTTTGATGGTAGGAGAAGTGAGACTTTAATCACGACAAAAAAAAATGGTGAACATGAGTGTGAACAGTAGCACGTAACGGAATGCAAATCATAATCAACCGACAAAAAAAATAAATTCAAGTGGCTGCAAAGAGGGTGGTAAAAGATCAACAATTACCTCAATAAAGGTTGAAAAACAAGGGAAACCGCAAAGACGATAATTAGGGTTTATGCGAAAGTGAAACCCCAAAATCGGGAGCTCGTGATACCATGTGGATAAATATTTTTGATATATTTCAACAACGTTGTACTTAAAGTACATGCATTAATTCGTTTAAATAGAATAGCCGAAATGTTATGGCCTGTTAATATTAATGAGTCGAGTACAATTATTATAAATATATATTATTTACAATAATGATTACTATTAGTCTTGGTCATACATTTCATGAAAAGGAAGTGATACAATCTTCACTACTCTAAAATTGTCAGCATTATTTAGATGCTCATTCTCCAATCTAATACCTAAAAAGTAAAAAAAATTAATAATTATATAACATTTGATTTGATTGTAATTTTGTGTGAAAATTTTAGTGTAGTTGATCAACACATGAACATATGTTGAATTGAATTACTTTTCATTTGATCAATAAGTGGACTCTCTATAAACATGGCGGTCAGGTAGACAAAATATTGATAAGGATAATGGGTGTCTTGTAGATGCTGACTCAATTTTATTTCTACTATTATTTGGTAACATGGTGTCACTAAAATAATATGAACAAAAATGAGTTGTTTCACGGTATAAGTAAGATTGACATATTGATCCTTTAACTCTGGTCTTATTTTTCACCGAACATTTTGAATAACCTATGAACCTATAATAATCGCAAAAATAGAGATTACATGTTTGACTATATTAAAATATATATTAAATCTATATGTACGTATACAAAGTTTACCTTTCAAATGGATACATCCATTTGAATTGAACAACTCCTCCAAGTTTGGATTCGTATGCAAGATACACTAGGAGATGTTCCATAGAATCAAAAAAACCCAAGGATGGAGTATTCTCTCTAACTTGTATAGTATCAACGACATGTCATTTTCTATTTTCATCAAAGCATCATCTCCCAATGTTGAAGAACACAAATTTTTAAAAAATTGTCTCACTTCAACAAGTGGATTTAATATATGTTTAGGCAGAGAACTAATGCAATAAGAAGTAAACATTCCATATATATATATATATGTGATGATCATGACTTTTCAATCTATTCATCCTTCCATTTTCCACATCAGCACATCTTGTCAAATTAGAAGAATATCCATCTAACATCTTACCTACAAGCAACTTTTGCTTCATCAGGAGTTAAAGTGTAATTTGCTTGTGGTTTTACCGCTGGACTGTTCCACTAACAAAAAATCATTTAGTCTGCAGTAAAGAGCTAAGTCTTTCCGCATTTTCTCATTGTCTTTAATTTTTCCTTTTACACTCATCACAATGTTAAATATATTGTCAAAAAAGTTTTTCTCAATATGCATAACATCAAGATTGTGTCTCCGAACGTTATTTTTCCAATAAGGAAGATCCCAAAAAATACATTGTTTTGTCCCATTATGCAATTGACCATAACCATGAGATTTTGAAACACACTACTAGAAAAACCCATTTTGGCTGCCCTATTTAGCGTCGGCTCCTAACTCCGACGCTAGTTAGCGTCGGTCAAACAGACGCTAGTGTGAAAAATTTTATTTTTTAATTTATTAGTAATTAGCGTCAGCCAAGCCAACGCTAGTTAGCGTCGGAGTAGCGTCGGTCACACAGACGCTAGGGTGAAAAATTTTATTTTTTTAATTTATTAATAATTAACGCCGGCTTAGCCGACGCTAAATGAAATAAAGCAGATGCTAGTTTATTTCTTTAATTTTTTATTTTAATAATTAGCGTCGGGGTGGCTGAAGCTACGTTTAGAATTTTTTAAAATTAAATTTTTTAATAATATTTGAAAAATTAATATTATGTTTTCTAAAATCTTCATCACACGTATCCCTCATTACACTCACTTCATCACTCTGTAACCCTAGCTCTCTCGATGCTGTCACCCACTCCGTCCTCGCCGTCAAGCTCAGCCCATCGCCGCCGCATCACCGTTTCCCTCACCTCACTCACTCTCACAGCCTCAATGTTTCCCTCACTCTCTCTGTCCTCTACAAGCCAGGTTGATTTCTTGTTTTATTTATTTATTCTTTTTTTATTTCAGTTTTAGGGTCTTTAATTAAAAAATGCTTTGTGATATCTTTTGGTTTAGTGCTTTTAGAAGTTTCAATCTTTGTAGGTTGTTATTGTTGAAATGAATTATGAAATTGTTGTAATTCTTTTTTTGTGTTAGCATCAAGGTTTTCATATTGCTTTGATTTTTGAAATTATTGTAATTGTTTTATGTGTTAGCATCAAGGTTTTTTAAAAGCTTGGTTCACATTGTTTTGAATTAAGAAATTATTGTAATTCTCTTATGCGTTAGCATCAAGGTTTTAAATCGTGGCCCTAGACCCATTTTTTAAAAGCTTGGTTAACATTGCTTTGAATTATTAAATTATTGTAATTATTTTATGTGTTAGCGTCAAGGTTTTAATCCTAACACCAGACCTTTTTTAAAAGCTTGGTTAAGATTGCTTTAAATTGTGAAACTATTGTAATTATTTTACATGTTAGCATCAAGGTTTTAAATTGAGGTCGGAGAGCTTATTTTGAAGCCTTTGTTAGCATTGCTATCAAAGCTGTTATTCATTCTTGATTTCACGACATTGATGCTTGTTTTTTGTGTCAGTTTTGAGGTTCTCAATAAACCAATTCTGTGTTTCATTTTAATGCTTTTAGAAGATTCAATCTTTGTAGGTTGTTGATTTGAAATGGATGATGAAATTGTTGTAATTCCGCTACGTGCCAGCATTTCTTTCAAAAGGGCGATTCTTTGTTGATTTCACCATATTGGTGTTTTCTTTGTTGCTGTCAAAAGCACCACATGGTATCTTCTCTATGTGCAGTTTATTTTTGCATTTGTTCAGATGTTAATTGAATGGGAGGTCTATGACTTTTAGCAACACCCTTAACAAATGCATTTTTATTTATCCTATATGGATGCTCGTAAGATAAGAACCTACCATGCGAGTCAAACTAAGATGCCTTCCCATCAAATTTCAATGTAAATGTTTTACTATCTTCCATATAAATAGGACATGCTAATTACTACGTGTTCCCCATCTAGACAACATACCGGAGACTGAGAAATCATTAATGGTCCACATCAAATCTGCTCTCATAATAAAATTTTGTTTTTGAGTAATATCATATGTTAAAACACCATGCCACAACCTCTTCAAATCATTAAAAAATAATTGTAAATAGATATCAATACCTAATGTGAGATTTTATGGTCCTGGTATTATAGCAGCTAAAAACATATAAGGTTTAGACATGCACATATCTGGGGTAGGATTGTAAGGGGTGAAAATAACAGGCCAACAAGAATAAGGTGTAGATGAAGCTTGAATATATAAGGTGAAATCATCAGAGCATAATCCTAATCGTATACTATGCGGATCTAATGCAAAATCAAAATGTAATCCTAAAAGTCTAACACACATGGATAACTTGGAGTTAGTGTTGAGGCAAAATCCTAAATTAATGTTTTGATGTAAACAAATAAAGGTTAATTAAAGACTCTAATTATGATTCTAAATTATGGGTTAATTTAACATGTGCTTTTAAGTGTAATAATCCAAGATAGGTACTAAGCAATGCAAGCGAAAACAATTTAAAGAAAGAGCAAAAAATGAACAAAACTGAACTAAGAACGTTCTTGATAAAGTCTGAAAAACCAAGAACATTCTACACGTTTTTGTCATTTTCATCAAGCAAGATCAAATAAGTTGTTAATGCAAGAAAATCTTCTGCTAAATACAAATGGATTTCGAGTTCATCTACAAGGAATATACAGCTCTCATATGAGCAAAAGAAACACTCAAAAAGATCAAAGATTAAAAGGCACGACTCAAAGCAAAAGTGACAAACGATCATTCTTCAGCATGGTAACGTCAGTCTCCAAAACGATAAACATTCTCCAGCATGTTACAAATAATCTCCAACATTCAAACATCGTTCTCCAACATGTTAAACAACTGTTTCTAGAATGATAATGTAACACCCCGATTTTTTAAAAGCGCGAGTGTATTTTTTTTCAAAATAAAGTGATAAATATCCCAAGTTAAATCTATAAATAAAGAAAATACTCTTGGATAAAATATTTGAATCGTAACACCACGACAAAGGTTATCATTAATTACAACAGCGGAAATGATTTTGAACAAAAATCAAAAGTATCCAAGTAAAATATACACCGACTAAAATGCTTTGTTTCGAATACACAAGTTCCCTTTTTACAACAACAACTTTGAAATAGGAAAGGGAAAATAAATAAAATTCTTGATTACAACCCTAAGCTGATCATTAATCTATCTGAGGGTGACTGGGTACTGAGAATCCACGAATGGCAACAAGCCCCACTACTTCCGGTTACAAAACCAACCCACCGCTGTGCCACGCCTTAGATCGACCCTGTTTCTCATCTGACGACAAAGCCCAGATTTCCACAAAAGTTGTAAAGGGTCACCAATCCGAAATTAACAAATACCACATAGCATTTAATTTTAAATGCACAAAATCACCTTTCAACTTAGCATGCATCTAGAAAGGGTTTACATATGTTAAACATGCATAAATAAAGTTGAAAAATGAAGTTTTGGACCAAACAACACTGTTGTATTCGAATACACCCTATGTGTATTCGAATACACTTGCAAAAACAGCAGAAAAACAGCAAAAACAGCACTGACAACACTACTGTATTCGAATACAGCCTGTCTGTATTCGAATACAGCATTCCATTCAACTGTATTCGAATACAACACCTTGTGTAGTCGAATGCACTTCAAAAAAATCAAGTCAGTAGCTAATTTAATCATCTGTATCGACTACAACACAGGTGTAGTCGAATACACCTGTCAAAACAGCAGAAAATCAGTTTTTAACCCTTTCAAAAACATTTCAACACTTCCAAATACATTCCAACACTTTCAACACCAATTCAATCAATCACAAGCACCAACACAACAAAAATCACTCATCACAATCAAGTACGCATATACAAACATCATAACATGTCAAACGTGACTCACGTGCCAAGCACCCTAATGCAATGCGTATATACCAATGCACATGATTCCGGAATATCAACAAAACCCTCCTCGAAGGGCGTAAATCATAATTGTACAGTCTCTCACAGACCAGTACTAATTATCAAGGTGCAATCTCTCACGGATCAGCATAATTTACTATCGTACAGTCTCTCACACACCAGTACTAATTTTCTATGCGTGCAATCGCTCACAGATCAGCACGACTTATATGAGTGTAATCTCTCACGGATCAGAACAATTTACTATCGTACAGCCTCTCACAGACCAGTACTAATTTTCTATGCGTGCAATCGCTCACAAATCAGCACGACTTACAAGAGTGCAATCTCTCATCGATCAGCACAATTTACTATCGTACAACCTCTCACAGACCAGTACTAATTTTCTATGCGTGCAATCGCTCACAGATCAGCACGACTTACAAGAGTGCAATCTCTCACGGATCAGCACAATTTACTATCGTACAGCCTCTCACAGACCAGTACTAATTTTCTATGCGTGCAATCGCTCACAGATCAGCACGACTTACAAGAGTGCAATCTCTCACGGATCAGCACAATTTACTATCGTACAGCCTCTCACAAACCAATACTAATTTTCTATGCGTGCAATCGCTCACAGATCAGCACGACTTACAAGAGTGCAATCTCTCACGGATCAGCACGACGCAAAAATCCCCGCAAGGATAAGATGAACCAACTATTCGCATGGCATCATCTCGTGGCCCATCATGGTTACCACTATTACCATGGCACCATCGCGGTCACCATGTACTATGAATGCATGAGCATACTCTGACTCTCGACACCACAATCATTAAGTAAATGCAGCTATTAAAAGATTCTCCATTTTTAATGCTCATTTAACACTAATGATTCTCAAATTTAACACAGAGCATACTCAACGCATACAATCCTCAAATCACATGAAATTGAATTCACAAATCATATTGAATTCAAATCACCACATACACAATCTCATCAATTCATTTCACACCAGATCAAATTACACACATAATTTGCATTTATTCAAATTCCCACATCTTGAAACATAAAGCAAATATCCACATTCATAAAGTCACCCATAAACACATCAACCATACCAAGTAAAAATCACCATCACCCACACCTCAAAACTCATTAAATTCAATTTCACCATTTCACACATAAAATGCATTAAATTCATTTCCCACAACATTACACCTTAAACCCATCAGATTCATTTTCCAAAATCTTCAACCATAACACACCAAATCAAAACTCCAAATTGTTAACATAAACCATCAAATTTCTTTTCCACAACTCACATAAAACCCATTAAATTCCTTTTCCCCAAATTCACACATAAACCTCATCAAAATCAAACCCCACAAATACACATATAGAGTCCTATATGCAATCTAAAAATTTGGAAGAAGCCCTTACCTCGACGGTAGCTCGAACGGCCGATTACGGCACCGCGATAAAATTCTGGTAAAATTCCCGCTTCGCACAGAGCTGCGAAAATTAGTTCCCAAGCACCGCAACGTGATCATGATCAACTTTCTCTTCAGTCGCGTCGCAAGATAAAGCTTGGATCTAGGTGATATGTGAGGTTTTGTGTTTGGCGGTTTTGAAACCCACCAACACCTTCTTCGCGAAACAGAAAGAAAGAAGGAGAAGAACGTTCGCATGCTAGGAGGAAATATTTTTCCTTTCTAATTCCTCCTTCACTTAAACTATATATACATATTAGCTTACTAACTCAACATATATATATATATATATATATATATATATATATATATACTAACTCCATCACCAAATATATATATATATAAATACATATTAAAATTAAACCAAACCAAAAATAATTGAAACTCTTACACACATCACTCCCACCTCCAATTATTTTGATAAAAATATCTATTCCCGTTGCAGCTCAATTGACAGGTAAAATTTTCAGCAACCAGAGATATTTTTAACAAAATAGGCCGATAATAAATTATTCGTAACGTAAATAAATTATTTACCGCCAAATAATTCTCACCGGATCTAACTATATATATATATATATAAAAATATATATATAAACAACATAAAACAAACTCTAATAAAATATGCTTTTGGTATTTAATTCACAAAATGAATTAAAATTGGGCTAAATGCCTCAGCAATTTAACACCAAATATACTAAAATTGCATAAATTAGAGTTTGAAATTTAGGGTCTTACATTACTACCCTCCAAAAAGAAGTTTCGTCCTCGAAACTTAAAGTAGGAGTAATAGCCACACTAGGTCTGCACTCAAACCCACCATACATGCTAGAACTCGTTTCGTCTGGCCTACTCGAAGAAACCGCCATCTAACCCTCCTCATAGGGTACTTAACAACTTTGCGCACTATCATAGCGGTAAGACTCGCCCGTTCCATTCAACACGATTTTGTCTACTATCAATAAGAGATTAAGGATGATCAGTTCCTCAATTTGTCAATAGGTAGCCAACGACCATGATGATGGATTAGACCATCTTAACCCAACTGTAATAACGCTCCCCTCAACTTGGACTTAAAGCTATCTCGAGGTACAAGCGGTCTAACAATCTTCTCAAGGTCCACTGAGTTTCCCTTATTTTCCTATCGATGAAGTACAATCGCCCAAAACTATACCACATAGCCTAATATACATCCACTTGGTACGAAACATCCATTAGGTCCCAAACTGAAACTCTAAATTTGACACTCACACATTGAGCACAAAACATTCATTACCGCTGAAAACTCCCTAATTTCTCCATTGCCCGTAAATCCTCGATTTTCTTTAGTCGCACAACTACACCAAACTATAGTGTTCTCATCAGGATAATGGTTTAATTATAACTTTAATAATCACATCTCAACATCTGAGTGGTGATCAAAGTTTCCTCAAATATCTTCGACGACATGTCTGAACTATACCACCTGCAACACACAAACTTCCTTCCAGTTTAGTACTTCATTTTTAAGAGTCACATCTCCAACAAAATCCAACTTGAATTTCATTCACCGGTTAAGACCTACATTTGTCTCATACCTAACACCTCGAATTCACGTTTCACTAGTCACTTTCCTACATACTTCGCAATTCTGGACAATCCGAAAGTAATTTTCCTCCATCTGCTGTCAACATTCATTCTGATACTTCTCAATTTCGCCGCATCCTTATTTGCAGCTTGATGATTATCTTTTCATTCTGACACGTCAAACACATTGTATTCACTCCATCGCCTTCCCATTTATACAAACCTTAAATGTCTACCTCGAACCTTAAAACATCTTCATTATTTCGAAATCATTACTTAGCTTACTCTTGTATGTCTTTTTCCACAAGTTGTTCTCTCCTTTGATAGCCACAATTGGTATACACCATTGTGCGTCATATTCCAAAATATCATCCAACTTAACTTGATCTTCTTTTTGTCTTTCCTCTTACTCTTAAACTTTTCTTCCTTCAGATAAGATTGTCATCCTGGTCTTTACGAATTTCTTCAACAATTCAACAAAATCTTAATTCCTCCAAATTTTAACACTTCCTATGAAATATTCTACATTTAAAATAATAACTCAACACTTTTCACCCCTACCATCATTCAACCGTCCATGTGGTCAACATCTAGAGTCCTTTATTTGCTTAGGTCATCTGCCATCCTACTTCCTCTTGGTTCATTATAGTGATTTCAATAATTCAAGCCTTATTAGTTCCCACCAAACTTTCCATTCCATGCTCAATTCTTCCCTACCAAACAAACATTTAACTCTTTTGATTGACGAACACAATATCGTACCCCTATGACATGCCTTCAAGTAGTTCCTTTGAATTCTTTGGCGTACTCTTCCAATAACAATGTCTGATTTTCGGATAGGATAATTCATTTCAGGAATACTTAATTGACATAAGCTACATACCCATGTGCTGCTCCAACAAGTTTCATGGCACGTTTTCCAAATTTTGGTTCACTCGCTAGATTTTCTTATTCATTCTCAATCTTCACCAAGGTACCAACTAAAAGAATCCCGGCAATCAAACGTCCTAAAGAACTAATTCTCAAACGTTCCCAATAAGCATCTCCTAAAGAATAATTATCTTTAAACTTCATCCTCATAACTTTGCAGTAACATTTCTCCAAGATCCACATACCTTCCTCGTCCATCTAGTAACTAAAACACTCATTTCAAATCTTAACGCTTGGCTTCCCAAGAACAACAACTAAACCATACATCATTTGTTACATTTCTTCCTATTCACGCTATGTCACTTGAACAAAATTATAAAATCTTATCCTTGAAATCCTCAAATACTCACTACACCGTCTAAAGTCATACATGTCCTCTTAAGATACAATACAAGGTCTTATTCATCATTGACTTTAACCGCCTTAGTAATCTCACTAATGAAAACTCTTCTCATCATAACACAACATTATCAGTAAGCCTTCAAACACTTACATCCATAACATGAATTATTTATCACTTGTCTACCTCAACTCCCTCGATCATACAAGTTTAAGGTGTCACTTGGTCCTCCATCCAACCTCGTGGATTTTAAATCGTTGGCTTTAGGATCAACCATCTTAGGGTCCCAAATCAAATCTTGATTAATCCCTCTAGCTTATCAAAATATTCTCACTCTCCTAGTGTATACCATCCTTTAATAGACACTCCAAGCTTACATTGTAACCATCTCTAAGTATTCATGTACTTTGTACTTCCAATTCCACTTAATAGTAATATGCGGTTCAGTACATCAAGGCTCAACTCCTTATGCTTACCCAAACACCACTCAAAATTCACACTTACGCGTCAATAGTTTCATCTACAATCACTATTCATACTTATTATCTCCTAAACCACACAGAGATTTTTCCCCTTACCAACAAAATACATAGTCTCGCTCCTATAATCGTCATGAGGTTCATACTTAACAATCTAAGTCACGAATCTAGTTTAACTCGAATGCTCAACCTTACCCCTCAAGGTATCGACTATTCGTCAAAGCGTCCTTTGCCTAACCAAGGTAATATTCACCCCTCATGTGTAGCGCACCTTAACTTCAATACAAGCCTATTTAGTTGACACCTGAGCACCAGATGTTATTCCGAATGGAAGCCTCGTCTTCTCAACAATTCCATGGTGTTCACATCTCTTTGACAGTTATCAAACTTCATCCAGTCTCGTCATGAAATCTATCGAGAAAACATCCAATACTTCTCTAAAAGAAAATTCCTCCACTTAGATCTTTACTTGAAATCCCCTATCAGTCTCACGCCAATAAAATCTTCGAGTTATCACCAATAACATAGCCTTTGTATCCTTGGAATCACTTCTTAAATCCCATGCCGTCATGATCCGCTTCAACCCTGTCTTTCCCAACCGATACGTTTCAGGAATTCAGAGACACTCATCGACCAAAGTCGAATAATGTTCTCTGCTATAACTACTCTTTCAACTAAAGTGCTACAAGGCACCCTGTTTCGTATAAGAAACAATAAACTAATTAAGCACATCATGCTTGACCCAAGAAACCAAAACACAACGTACGCGTGGACTCCAGTCACTTGATACCCCTAACCTCGACTCTTGATCAGCTTAGGACACCCAACTTACAGCCCCAAAGAAATTTAAACCAAAGCTCTGATACCACAATGTAACACCCCGATTTTTTAAAAGCGCGAGTGTATTTTTTTTAAAAATAAAGTGATAAAAATCCCAAGTTAAATCTATAAATAAAGAAAATACTCTTGGATAAAATATTTGAATCGTAACACCACGACAAAGGTTATCATTAATTACAACAACGGAAATGGTTTTGAACAAAAATCAAAAGTATCCAAGTAAAATATACACCGACTAAAATGCTTTGTTTCGAATACACAAGTTCCCTTTTTACAACAACAACTTTGAAATAGGAAAGGGAAAATAAATAAAATTCTTGATTACAACCCTAAGCTGATCATTAATCTATCTGAGGGTGACTGGGTACTGAGAATCCACGAATGGCAACAAGCCCCACTACTTCCGGTTACAAAACCAACCCACTGCTGTGCCACGCCTTAGATCGACCATGTTTCTCATCTGAGGGCAAAGCCCAGATTTCCACAAAAGTTGTAAAGGGTCACCAATCCGAAATTAACAAATACCACATAGCATTCAATTTTAAATGCACAAAATCACCTTTCATCTTAGTATGCATCTAGAAAGGGTTTACATATGTTAAACATGCATAAACAAAGTTGAAAAATGAAGTTTTGGACCAAACAGCACTGTTGTATTCGAATACACCCTATGCGTCTAATTTTCTATGCGTGCAATCGCTCATAGATCAGCACGACTTATATGAGTGCAATCTCTCACGGATCAGCACAATTTACTATCGTACAGCCTCTCACAGACCAGTACTAATTTTCTATGCGTGCAATCGCTCACAAATCAGCACGACTTACAAGAGTGCAATCTCTCATGGATCAGCATAATTTACTATCGTACAGCCTCTCACAGACCAGTACTAATTTTATATGCGTGCAATCGCTCACAGATCAGCACGACTTACAAGAGTGCAATCTCTCACGGATCAGCACAATTTACTATCGTACAGCCTCTCACAGACCAGTACTAATTTTCTATGCGTGCAATCGCTCACAAATCAGTACGACTTACAAGAGTGCAATCTCTCACGGATCAGCACAATTTACTATCGTACAGCCTCTCACAAACCAGTACTAATTTTCTATGCGTGCAATCGCTCACAGATCAGCACGACTTACAAGAGTGCAATCTCTCACGGATCAGCACGACGCAAAAATCCCCGCAAGGATAAGATGAACCAACTATTCGCATGGCATCATCTCGTGGCCCATCATGGTTACCACTATTACCATGGCACCATCGCGGTCACCATGTACTATGAATGCATGAGCATACTCTGACTCTCGACACCACAATCATTAAGTAAATGCAGCTATTAAAAGATTCTCCATTTTTAATGCTCATTTAACACTAATGATTCTCAAATTTAACACAGAGCATACTCAACGCATACAATCCTCAAATCACATGAAATTGAATTCACAAATCATATTGAATTCAAATCACCACATACACAATCTCATCAATTCATTTCACACCAAATCAAAATTCACACATAGATTGCATTTATTCAAAACCCCACATCTTCAAACATCAAGCATATCTCAACTTTCATCAAATTACCCGTAAACATATCAACCACGCCAAGTAAAAATCACCATCACCCACACCTCAAAACTCATTAAATTCAATTTCACCATTTTTCCCACAAAATGCATTTAAATTCATTTCTCACAACATCTCACCTCAAACCCACCAAATTTATTTTCCAAACATTTTCAACCATAATACACCAAATCAAAACTCAAAATCTTTAACACAAACCATCAAATTTCTTTTCCACAACTCACATAAAACCCATTAAATTCCTTTTCCCCAAATTCACACATAACCCCATCAAAATCAAACCCCACAAATACACATATAGAGTCCTATATGCAAGCTAAAAATTTGGAAGGAGCCCTTACCTCGACGGTAGCTCGAACGGCCGATTACGGCACCGCGATAAAATTTCCGCTTCGCACAGAGCTGCGAAAATTAGTTCCCAAGCACCGCAACGTGATCACGATCAACTTTCTCTTCAGTCGCGTTGCAAGATGAAGCTTAGATCTAGGTGATATGTGAGGTTTTATGTTTGGGATTTTTAAAATAAAAACAAAGAAAGAGAGGAAGAATGAGAGGCAGACGCGAACAGGGAAATGTTTTTCCGTTTTCTTCCTTTTCTTTTCTTTCCTTTCATATATATATATGCTACTCATCCAAAATAATATATATATATATATATATATATATATTTATATAAATATCCCAAAATAACCTATTTCAAACATTCTCACACACACCCCAACAATTTTGATAAAAATATCTATTCTCATTGCAACTCAATTGACAGGTAAATTTTTTTGCAACTATAGATATTTCTAACAAAATAGTCCGGTAATAAATTCTCCGCAACGTAAATAAATTATTTCTCGCCAAATAATTTAAAACGGGACCCACAAAATATTTATGGCATTTAATCTCCAAAATACCAATAAAACTGGCTAAAAAGCCTCATAATTCAACATGAAAGCACCCGAAAATACAAAAAGTACATTTTAAAATTAAGGGTATTACATTCTACCCACCTAAAAATAGTTTCGTCCTCGAAACTACGCGTCGATAAACAACTCAGGGTGTTGTTCTCTCATCTTGCTCTCCAATTCAACATTCATACTAGAACTTGTTTCGTCCGGCCTACTCGAGGAAAGCGCCATCTAACCCTCCTCATAGGGTACTTAACAACTTTGTGCACTATCATAGCCGGTAAGACTCGCCCGCTCCATTCAACACGATTTTGTCTACTATCAACAAGAGATTAAGGATGATCAGTCCCTTAAGTTGTCAATAAGTAACCAAAAGCCATGATGATGGCTTAGACCATCTTAACCTAAATGTAATACTGCTCCCTTTGACTTGGACTTAAAGCTATCACGAGGCACAAGCGGTCTAACGATCTTCTGAAGGTCCACTGAGTTTCCCTTATCTTTCTATCGACGAAGTACAATCGCCCAGAACTATGCCACATAGCCTCATATATGTCCACTTGGTACGAAACACCCATTAGGTACCAAACTGAAACACTAAGTATGACACCAACACCCTGAGCATAAAACAATCATTACCGCCGAGAACTCCCTAATTTCTCCATTGTCCACAAATCCACGATTTTCTTTAGTCGCACTACTACACCAAACCACAGTGTTCTTACCAGAATGTTGGTCTGATTATAACTTTAATAATTACATCCCAACATCCGATTGGTGATCAAAGTTTCCTCAAATATTTTCGACAATGTGTCAGAGCTATACCACCTACCACACAAACTTCCTTCAGGTTTAGTACTTCATTTTCAAGAGTCACGTCTCCAACAAAATCCAACTTGAATTTCATTCACTGGTTAAGACCTACATTTGTCTCATTCATAACACCTCAAATTCACATTTCATTAGTCAATTTTCTACATACCTCGCAATTCTGGACAACTCGAAAATAATTTTCTTACATTTGCTGCCAACATTCATTCTGATACTTCTCAATTTCACCACGTCCTTTATTTGCAGCTTGTTGATTATCTTTTCATTATGGCAGGTCAAACACATTGTAATTATTCTGCCACTTTTCCATTTATACAAACCTTAAATTTCCACCTCGAACCTTGATACATCTTCATTATTTTCAAAATCATTACTTAGCTTACTCTTGTATGTCTTCTTCCACAAGTTGCTCTCTCCTTTGATAGCCACAATTGGTATACACCATTGTGCGTCATATTCCAAAATATCATCAAACTTAACTTGATCTTCTTTTTGTCTTTCCTCTTACTCTTAAACTTTTCTTCCTTCAGATAAGATTGTCATCCTGGTCTTTACGAATTTCTTCAACAATTCAACAAAATCTTAATTCCTCCAAATTTTAACACTTCCTATGAAATATTCTACATTTAAAATAATAACTCAACACTTTTCACCCCTACCATCATTCAACCGTCCATGTGGTCAACATCTAGAGTCCTTTATTTGCTTAGGTCATCTGCCATCCTACTTCCTCTTGGTTCATTATAGTGATTTCAATAATTCAAGCCTTATTAGTTCCCACCAAACTTTCCATTCCATGCTCAATTCTTCCCTACCAAACAAACATTTAACTCTTTTGATTGACGAACACAATATCGTACCCCTATGACATGCCTTCAAGTAGTTCCTTTGAATTCTTTGGCGTACTCTTCCAATAACAATGTCTGATTTTCGGATAGGATAATTCATTTCAGGAATACTTAATTGACATAAGCTACATACCCATGTGCTGCTCCAACAAGTTTCATGGCACGTTTTCCAAATTTTGGTTCACTCGCTAGATTTTCTTATTCATTCTCAATCTTCACCAAGGTACCAACTAAAAGAATCCCGGCAATCAAACGTCCTAAAGAACTAATTCTCAAACGTTCCCAATAAGCATCTCCTAAAGAATAATTATCTTTAAACTTCATCCTCATAACTTTGCAGTAACATTTCTCCAAGATCCACATACCTTCCTCGTCCATCTAGTAACTAAAACACTCATTTCAAATCTTAACGCTTGGCTTCCCAAGAACAACAACTAAACCATACATCATTTGTTACATTTCTTCCTATTCACGCTATGTCACTTGAACAAAATTATAAAATCTTATCCTTGAAATCCTCAAATACTCACTACACCGTCTAAAGTCATACATGTCCTCTTAAGATACAATACAAGGTCTTATTCATCATTGACTTTAACCGCCTTAGTAATCTCACTAATGAAAACTCTTCTCATCATAACACAACATTATCAGTAAGCCTTCAAACACTTACATCCATAACATGAATTATTTATCACTTGTCTACCTCAACTCCCTCGATCATACAAGTTTAAGGTGTCACTTGGTCCTCCATCCAACCTCGTGGATTTTAAATCGTTGGCTTTAGGATCAACCATCTTAGGGTCCCAAATCAAATCTTGATTAATCCCTCTAGCTTATCAAAATATTCTCACTCTCCTAGTGTATACCATCCTTTAATAGACACTCCAAGCTTACATTGTAACCATCTCTAAGTATTCATGTACTTTGTACTTCCAATTCCACTTAATAGTAATATGCGGTTCAGTACATCAAGGCTCAACTCCTTATGCTTACCCAAACACCACTCAAAATTCACACTTACGCGTCAATAGTTTCATCTACAATCACTATTCATACTTATTATCTCCTAAACCACACAGAGATTTTTCCCCTTACCAACAAAATACATAGTCTCGCTCCTATAATCGTCATGAGGTTCATACTTAACAATCTAAGTCACGAATCTAGTTTAACTCGAATGCTCAACCTTACCCCTCAAGGTATCGACTATTCGTCAAAGCGTCCTTTGCCTAACCAAGGTAATATTCACCCCTCATGTGTAGCGCACCTTAACTTCAATACAAGCCTATTTAGTTGACACCTGAGCACCAGATGTTATTCCGAATGGAAGCCTCGTCTTCTCAACAATTCCATGGTGTTCACATCTCTTTGACAGTTATCAAACTTCATCCAGTCTCGTCATGAAATCTATCGAGAAAACATCCAATACTTCTCTAAAAGAAAATTCCTCCACTTAGATCTTTACTTGAAATCCCCTATCAGTCTCACGCCAATAAAATCTTCGAGTTATCACCAATAACATAGCCTTTGTATCCTTGGAATCACTTCTTAAATCCCATGCCGTCATGATCCGCTTCAACCCTGTCTTTCCCAACCGATACGTTTCAGGAATTCAGAGACACTCATCGACCAAAGTCGAATAATGTTCTCTGCTATAACTACTCTTTCAACTAAAGTGCTACAAGGCACCCTGTTTCGTATAAGAAACAATAAACTAATTAAGCACATCATGCTTGACCCAAGAAACCAAAACACAACGTACGCGTGGACTCCAGTCACTTGATACCCCTAACCTCGACTCTTGATCAGCTTAGGACACCCAACTTACAGCCCCAAAGAAATTTAAACCAAAGCTCTGATACCACAATGTAACACCCCGATTTTTTAAAAGCGCGAGTGTATTTTTTTTAAAAATAAAGTGATAAAAATCCCAAGTTAAATCTATAAATAAAGAAAATACTCTTGGATAAAATATTTGAATCGTAACACCACGACAAAGGTTATCATTAATTACAACAACGGAAATGGTTTTGAACAAAAATCAAAAGTATCCAAGTAAAATATACACCGACTAAAATGCTTTGTTTCGAATACACAAGTTCCCTTTTTACAACAACAACTTTGAAATAGGAAAGGGAAAATAAATAAAATTCTTGATTACAACCCTAAGCTGATCATTAATCTATCTGAGGGTGACTGGGTACTGAGAATCCACGAATGGCAACAAGCCCCACTACTTCCGGTTACAAAACCAACCCACTGCTGTGCCACGCCTTAGATCGACCATGTTTCTCATCTGAGGGCAAAGCCCAGATTTCCACAAAAGTTGTAAAGGGTCACCAATCCGAAATTAACAAATACCACATAGCATTCAATTTTAAATGCACAAAATCACCTTTCATCTTAGTATGCATCTAGAAAGGGTTTACATATGTTAAACATGCATAAACAAAGTTGAAAAATGAAGTTTTGGACCAAACAGCACTGTTGTATTCGAATACACCCTATGCGTCTAATTTTCTATGCGTGCAATCGCTCATAGATCAGCACGACTTATATGAGTGCAATCTCTCACGGATCAGCACAATTTACTATCGTACAGCCTCTCACAGACCAGTACTAATTTTCTATGCGTGCAATCGCTCACAAATCAGCACGACTTACAAGAGTGCAATCTCTCATGGATCAGCATAATTTACTATCGTACAGCCTCTCACAGACCAGTACTAATTTTATATGCGTGCAATCGCTCACAGATCAGCACGACTTACAAGAGTGCAATCTCTCACGGATCAGCACAATTTACTATCGTACAGCCTCTCACAGACCAGTACTAATTTTCTATGCGTGCAATCGCTCACAAATCAGTACGACTTACAAGAGTGCAATCTCTCACGGATCAGCACAATTTACTATCGTACAGCCTCTCACAAACCAGTACTAATTTTCTATGCGTGCAATCGCTCACAGATCAGCACGACTTACAAGAGTGCAATCTCTCACGGATCAGCACGACGCAAAAATCCCCGCAAGGATAAGATGAACCAACTATTCGCATGGCATCATCTCGTGGCCCATCATGGTTACCACTATTACCATGGCACCATCGCGGTCACCATGTACTATGAATGCATGAGCATACTCTGACTCTCGACACCACAATCATTAAGTAAATGCAGCTATTAAAAGATTCTCCATTTTTAATGCTCATTTAACACTAATGATTCTCAAATTTAACACAGAGCATACTCAACGCATACAATCCTCAAATCACATGAAATTGAATTCACAAATCATATTGAATTCAAATCACCACATACACAATCTCATCAATTCATTTCACACCAAATCAAATTACACACATAATTTGCATTTATTCAAATTCCCACATCTTGAAACATAAAGCAAATATCCACATTCATAAAGTCACCCATAAACACAACAACCATACCAAGTAAAAATCACCATCACCCACACCTCAAAACTCATTAAATTCAATTTCACCATTTCACACATAAAATGCATTAAATTCATTTCCCACAACATTACACTTTAAACCCATCAAATTCATTTTCCAAAATCTTCAACCATAACACACCAAATCAAAACTCGAAATTGTTAACATAAACCATCAAATTTCTTTTCCACAACTCACATAAAACCCATTAAATTCCTTTTCCCCAAATTCACACATAAACCTCATCAAAATCAAACCCCACAAATACACATATAGAGTCCTATATGCTATCTAAAAATTTGGAAGAAGCCCTTACCTCGACGGTAGCTCGAACGGCCGATTACGGCACCGCGATAAAATTCTGGTAAAATTCCCGCTTCGCACAGAGCTGCGAAAATTAGTTCCCAAGCACCGCAACGTGATCACGATCAACTTTCTCTCCAGTCGCGTCGCGGGATAAAGCTTGGATCTAGGTGATATGTGAGGTTTTGTGTTTGGCGGTTTTGAAACCCACCAACACCTTCTTCGCGAAACAGAAAGAAAGAAGGAGAAGAACGTTCGCGGGCTAGGAGGAATTGTTTTTCCTTTCTAATTCCTCCTTCACTTAAACTATATATACATATTAGCTTACTTACTCAACATATATATATATACTAACTCCCTCACCAAATATATATATATATATATATATATTAACTTACTTACTCAACATATATATATATACTAACTCCCTCACCAAATATATATATATATATATATATATATACATATTAAAATTAAACCAAACCAAAAATAATTGAAACTCTTACACACATCACTCCCACCTCCAATTATTTTGATAAAAATATCTATTCCCATTGCAGCTCAATTGACAGGTAAAATTTTCAGCAACCAGAGATAATTTTAACAAAATAGTCCGATAATAAATTATTCGTAACGTAAATAAATTATTTCCCGCCAAATAATTCTCACCGGATCTAACTATATATATATATATATATATATATATATAAACAACATAAAACAAACTCTAGTAAAATATGCTTTTGGTATTTAATTCACAAAATGAATTAAAATTGGGCTAAATGCCTCAGCAATTTAACACCAAATATACTAAAATTGCATAAATTATAGTTTGAAATTTAGGGTCTTACAGATAACATCATTCTCCAGTATGTTGACATCAGTCCCAGAATGATGACATCATTCTCCAGCATATTGACAATCATTCTCTAGCCTGTTTTGCACGAATCAAAAGGCAATCTTAATTTGAATACATTAAGCACATCTCTGAGATGTTTGTGTGCATAAAAAAAGGATCATCATAGTCAAGAATGAGAAGCAACAGATTAGACATTATTATCACAGAAGCAAAAAAACGCATAATGTTCAAGTCAAGAACATTCATGGTTTAAAAAAGTCTGGTCTTTGGTCAAGTCTGACACATGACAACTGAACACCTTTCCAACGGTCATAATAGCTGTCATCAACTTCCTTGAAGCCTATAAAAAGAACCCCAAGTTCAAGGAAAAATCAAAACTTCAAGTGCTAAGAAAATCCATCACTTACATACTTAAAAGCTTCTCAATCACAACCAAAAGATTCAGTTTTGTTTTCTTCTTCAAATATCAGAATCATTTTACTGGATTCTTTTATCAAGAATCTATTCTCAAACACGAGTTGAGCATACTCAAATTCAACCAATCTCTTTAAATCATTATTGTGTAAACTCAAGACTATAAGGGTTGTTTATAGTTTGATTAGTTTGTAGAAAATCCTTTTATGGTTAAAAGGTGAATTGTAAAATCATCTCTAAAGATTGATAGGTGACTTGATTGAATCCCTTTCTAGGTAGAAAGGAATTGCTATAACAGATCAAAGTTGATCTGACTGTTAAAATCAAAAACGTTGTAAAACCAAGAACGTTCTCCGTTTGAACACTTAGTGGAAAATCTCATAGTGGTGAGGACTGGACGTAGCCTGAGTTGGGTGAACCAAGATATATCAGTGTGTGATATCTCTTCCCTTATCTCTATTTACTTTCATTCCTTTTGATTATCAAGTTAAATAGATAAGCTAAATTGTTGATTTTAACTAACCAAGAACGTTCTTCATTTTCTGTTTTCAGAACCAAGAACGTTCTCCATTTTCTGTTTTCACAACCAAGTTAAATCTTGAGTTATTTTCTTAAATTTTAAAAGGAAATTTTAAATAGGTGAATTTACAATTCAAACCCCCTTCCTTGTAAATTGACATTGCTACTTCAGTTGGAAGACACATCAAATAAAGTATTTGGGCTTCTTCATTAGGAAGTTCATCTGCGTCAACATCATATTGTTGTTAAGCAAAAGACAATTCACCTTAAGAGTGTCAAAAATCATATTTTTTTCGTTGATCAAAGTACTCTTGATTAGGCTCAACCAATAGATCAATACTAGATAAAACAACTGATAGATCAATACTACTAGATGAAGCAATTGTTGGATTATTTTGAACATTAACATTTCATTGAGGTGCCATTTCACCATGATTACTCCAAATTAAATAATTTGGCATAAATCCATCATTATACAAATGATTCATTAGTACATTTTTATTTTCAATATTTATACAATAACATTTCTAGATGGACATCTAATACCACCATTCTCTTGAACCATACTTTGGCATCATGTAATTTCTAAAAATTCTTAAACCCTAATTATAAATGACCGATTGATACTCATTCTTCTGGGATAGCTTCTATCGTAAACTAAATTGTGATTCATTTTCTGAAAATATATATATATATATATATATATATATAATATAATATAAATTAAGTTTCTATCCAATTCAAGAATTAAAAAAACGTCAATACTCGATAAAAAATTTCTTCATCATTTTGGTTTGGTCTCTAAGTACACGAAATAGTCGCGGTATATATATATATATCACAATCAAATATGCACTCACAGAACAAAAGAAAATGCATGTAACCAAAAATTTTTCAAAATTATATAATAATGGGAATTTAATAAATAGTCATTATTTTAAATTTTTTTTCCTTAAACTATCAAACATGGACAATTTAAAATTTAATATATATTAACAAGCACAACTCAAAAAAAGAGTTTCTTTATTAAAGGACGATCGACAAAGTCAAATATATTGCTGAAGGAGGATCATCAAATGGACCACCCTATTTTGATGGATCTAATTATGATTTCTAGAAAGGAAAGATGCAGTTGTTCCTTCCATTCGAAGACGCATAAATGTGGTGCATAATTACAAAATGGAAACTTTGTGTCAAGAGTAGATCAAAATGATCCAGCTTCAAATGAAAAAATTGAAGCAGATTGGACAATAGATGAAAGATCAAAGGTACTTCTAAACTCTAAAGCTCAATTATGTTTATCTTGAGCCGTAAACTGGGAAGAAAGGGAAAGAATCGATGAATGTGACACTAAAAGAAAACGTGGGACACCTTGCAGACTCAGCATGAAGGAACAAACCATGTGAAAGAAACAAGGATAGATATTGGAGTTAGAAAATTTGAAAGGTTTGAAATGAATGAAATATAATATCATATCACCTTGAAGTGATTTTAACGGGATATGTGAACGAAAGGAATTTCACATATGGGCTTGTTTTCTTATGAATAAAGGAGAAGTGCAGAAACAAAAGTGTCATTTGATAGCGGATCTGTTAACCAAAGTTTTACTGCCCAAACATTTATTGGCTATGTTAAAAGTATGGACATTATAGATAAGTCTTTGTTAACATTATATAATGGGCATTATAGATAAGTCCATGTTAATATTATAGTGTAATTTATGTATATATACATGTATATATGGTTTTAAAGTTTCATTTTGTACGACACTTGTGAATTCTACTAAGATTATGTTTCTGCTTATTTTGAGTTGATTTATGATACATGGAAGGAATTATGTTGATTGATAACTTGTGACCACCATGATTTGATCATATCAGTTTAGTTAAAAGAGATGGTAAATTTCGCCATTAACTCACGCAACTGAGAGGTCTCAGGTTTGAATCTGAGACAAAACGTCTAACCTAACAATATCGGGATTTGTCAATTGAGCTAGGAATTAAGAACTATTGTTAGATTATTTTAATAATATATTAGTGTGGCTCATGTAATTAATAGATCAAATTTAAATAAAAAATGACATAATGTAATAGTTGTTGGTCTAATGGTAATTAAAATCAATGAGGCTTTTATTTTGAATTTCTATCCCTCTATTCTCCTTTTATTAGGTAGTTTTTAGTTACAAACTTTGTAACTATAAAACGAAATTGAATAGAAGGAAATGCTCTTATGTTATTACCATCAATAATACAAGAAAGGATTTGGAATAAGAGGAAGAAGACTGAAAGAAATATTTGACAGATTCAAGTATGTTTTCTTATCCTCTAATAGAAAATCATATTATAGTGAGAATCATAACATGATGGTGCGATCCCATCAGTACCTTTGTCGCTTCACTCTCGTCGACCCCAATGCGATTCCGTTGTGACGGTGCCACAAAAAGCTTTCCTTCTCGTCGGTGAATCTCACATAGTTTGCTTCTACCACCTCGTCAAGTGGCACCCTGTTGCGCACGACTTCTCCTTATTCTTTTTCTCTTTCTCTTTCAAGCAATGATACCACTATCACATGCACCCTCAATTTTGATTAGATCGTAAAAACTAGTACTAGATTTATAACCCTTTTTCCCGTATTGAATTGAATAGTTCTATTATAAAAACCAATGGTTAATTGTAGAAATATTCTTAAAAGCTTCTTGATTTCACTTCCTTAAAAGCTCCTTAAAACCAATTTCTAAAACATAAAATGACATATTTAAAATGAAAATAGATAAACAAATGCATTATTTTTTTCTTCAATATAGTATGACACTTGTTAGATAACAAAATATCTTAAACATGTAGTTGTGAGTTTGATGTAGTCAATGTGTATGAAAGAACATCTATTAAAGATGTCAATTTATTAAATGGATATTGGTACCTCGAAAGATTATTCAACAATTAATTTATAAGACTAAAAATTGTTCTTTATTTTCAATGAAACATGTATTTAACCATAAAATAGTTCAAAAATGTTTGGTGGACAAAAAAAATGGTATTCACTATAAAAATTATAGTAACTAATTTGTAGCTAATCTGTAACAAATATATTTAGCTAGAGATTAACCACGAAGTTGCTACCAAATTCAACATAGAATGAATTGAGAATCTAATTAGCTAGAATTTTTTTCTAGCTAATGCCTGGTTGATATTTAAAAAATCCTTGCTAATTTGAAGCTAATTCATAGTAAAAAAAATTGTCTACAATTTTCCCTAGCTACATAGCTAAGATTTGTCATGGCAATTTCATAGCAAATACTTTGTAAGCAATTTTGCTGTTTTTCCTAATTAATTCATTAAAACCTATTTTGAGAGAGAGATCTTATATGTTATATCAATTGACATTCTATTTGATAAAATTGAGATTATATAACAATACATTTAAAAATATTTTTCTAATCGAAAATAGAATCAACAACCGATCACCATAAAATTCTATACAAGTAGAATATAACATATGTCCAGAGTAATAATTAACTATTCTAATACATGGACATCAAAAAAACTATCCTAATACATAATAACAAGATACTAGAAACTCAGATAACTGGCGTGAAACTCCATAGTAATTAGACTAGTAAATTTAAGAATTAAGCAATTGAAGTTTATTTCTTAACGATTCAAATCACAACACGTTCTCTTTTAAAATGGAGAAACATAATTAAGTGAGAATTTCACCGCAGACTCAAACTCTGAACTCATTCTCAATTCTATTACCCACTTCTCTCTAACCCTAAATTATCTCCTCTCATTTTCTCATCTCCCTCCACAACTACTCCGGCGACGACAGCCTATCAGGCACCGCCACCGGCCACCGCGCGCGACCTTGCGACCCTGCGTGAGTGATTTCCAGCCTCAATAGTGAAGAAGTTCAGCAAGGTAAACAGGTAATGATTCTTTATTTTAGGATTTTTTTAATTAGGAATTTTGTGACCGATTTTCTGGTTGATTTTGTACTGTTTGTCCGTTGAGATTGCTTCTTCTTCAGTTCTTTTTTGCTTGGTTGAAATTGAAAGTGTTGCGCTTCTTCAGTTCTTCTTTTGATTCATGCTTGTTCTTCTTCAGTTTTTTTTAATTATTTGTGATTTATGTTTGTGCATTGTGTTTGTTCTGGCCTGTCTAAAGGTTTTGTCCAATTCGACACTGAGGTATCTGCATCTGCTCCACTTTGAATGAAATTGACAAGTTACAATTTGACACTGTCCAATTTTAATTGTTTGTGGCTTTGATAAACACACATATATCTCATATATATAATACAATAATTTGACTTTGATTACATGACATACAACAGCAAACTGCCTCTTCAATTCAACATATATATTTCAGATATTGCTTACCCACTACGTGCATACTTGGTTTTGAAACCACTTTGTGTATGTCTGTATTAGTACTGTTTCGGTTAGAGTATTGCAATTTTGAATTCAACATTTTTTACTGAATCTCTTATACTCAAAGCTAACTTTTTTTTTTAGACAAATTATAACCTGTGAATTTTTATTTTGTTATTGTTAAAAATTTATTTCTTCTAAATTAATAAAACATATTACTCTTTGCACAAAATTACTCTGCGCATTGCGGGTTTTTTTTCTAATATATCCTTTTTTTTTTTTTACTTTTCTCAAATTGCCCTACATTGAAAAAATTTCCCTAATCTACCCTACTTTTTGGCCCAAATTGAAAGTCGCAGTGGGGGGTGCGACCAGCCGAAAGCCTGCAAATTTTGAGCCCAGTGGGAGGTCGCTGACTGCGGGTGCGACCTCCTACTAGGGGTGTTTTTTTTTTTTTTGTCGTTTTCTGGTTTTATATTATTTTAATTAATTAATTATAATTATTATAATAATAATAACAATAATAATAATAAATTAAAAATAATAATAAAAATTAATAAATAATAATAAAAATTAATTAATTAATTAATAATAATACATTAATAAATAATAATAAAAATACATTAAAACTATAAAATTAAATAATTAATTCATTAATTAATTAGTTAAATAATTAATTAATAATATTAAATTAATAAATAATAATATTATATTAATAAATAATTATAATGATTATTATTATTAATTAATTAATTATAAATGATAATTAATTAATTAATTAATTAATTAATAATAGTAAATTAATAAATAATAATAATAATTAATAAATAATAATACATGAATAAATAATAATTATATATTATTATTATAAATGATGACAATTAAAAATAATTAAAAAT
>JBBPBQ010000004.1:14897414-14933289 GCA_037974755.1 Cicer yamashitae | reverse complement strand
AAAAAAAATTACATCAATATAGTCGGAGATTTAAAATAAAGCATCCTAATATAGTTGGGGTGAACTCCAACTATATTGATGTATTTTTTTTAATGTATTTTCTTTAAAATTTTAATATAATTTTCTATTTTTAATTGTCATCACTTATAATAATAATAATAATTATTATTATTATTATTATTATTATTTTTATTTATTATTTTTATTATTAATGTATTATTTATTACAACTATTATTATTATTATTTATTAATATAATATTATTATTTATTAATTTACTATTATTAATTAATTAATTTATTATTATTATTATTTATTTATTAATTAATTATTATTATTATTTAATTATTATTATTTGTTAATTTATTATTATTGTTATTATTATTATTATTATAATTATAATTAATTAATTAAAATAATATAAAACCAGAAAACGACAAAAAAAAAACACCCCCAGTAGGAGGTTGCACCTCCAGCCAGTGACCTCCCACTAGACCCAAAATTTGCAGGCCTTCAGCTGGTCGCACCCCCCACTGCGACTTCTAATTTGGGCCAAAAAGTAGGGCAGATTGGGAATTTTTTTTCAAAGTAGGGCAATTTGAGAAACGGCAAAAAAAAAGGGATATTTTAGAAAAAAATCCACGCATTGCACAAATAGATGCACTAGTTATTAATTGTACTTAAATAATTTGCACCCCGTGGATCAGGATTCTGGATCCGTCACTATGTATACACTTTGGTTCTTGAGAGAATAAGAGATAAAAGAGAGTGATATAATATATGTGATATGTTGATAATGTAATAGAAAGAGAGATAGAGATAAAATAAGATACTGAATGGATATTGAGAAATATAATATGTATGTGTATCATTACTCAAAATAGTTTATTCTTTTTAAAGTATAAATAACTCAAATAAAAAAAGAAGATAAAAGATAACTTTAAAGGATAATTTTGTGTTCATGTTATTAAAGGATATATGATTTTGTGCACATGTTATTAAAGGATAAATTTATCTTTTTCAATAATATCTTAATATAAAATATTTTTATACTAATCAATAAAAAATCACTATCATTTAATGTCCCACTACTAATTTATAGATTAAATTATTCTTTTAGCTTTTTAATTTATTTTCTAGTTTCACTTTAGTGTCCTAATTATTTTTTGTTCTGCTTCAATCCTTTAAGTATACTTCTATTAGTCAAGTTAGTCTTTTTCGTTAATTTTTACAAAAAAAACGTTAACTTTTACTAATGTGTCATTTAAGGTGAATGAAGTGAGACTAAAATGAAACCAAAAAAATAAGTTAAGGGACCAACAATGAAAAATAGTTATTCTTTTCACTCATTTTTAACCTTATTGAATTTGACTTCCTTACGCTCCTCTCTCTCTTTCCTTCTCTCCATGCTCAACCAATCTCTTACTTCTTTCCTTGTTCAGTAATGTTCATTTTACTCTTAAGCCAGCATAGATTATTAACAAAACATGTCATTAACAAAATCACCAATCAACAAATAAACAACAACACCAATAACACCAATAATTGAGGTCATTGTTCTACAAATTGTTACTGACATTACAACTTACAAGTATTAATTTTGGGAAAATGTTTTGGGGATGTAGAAATTATAAAAACAATAACAATAAAGGTTGCAATTTTTTTAAGTGGTTTGAAGATGATATTATTGATGAAAAAGGCAGAAGAAAAATGTGAAGCTGAAAAATGATTTATGTAGTACAAGAAGATATGACTGAAAATTCAATTATGTTTGAGTTTGTATATTTTGGGATCAATTTGGTGCTACTAACAATGCTTTTGTCTGGGGGTTGAATATATTGGAGTCCCATGTATATGTATTTGAAGTTGTCAAAGTATAATTTTTGTAATAAATGTATTTGTGTTGCTTTTGTTGAATCAATGAATTGTGTTGTTTTTTATTTGTGAACTCATGATATTGTTAGTGAAATGTGTTGTTGTTGTTAATAATCTATGTTCATTTATGAGTAAAAGAAAGAAGAAGAAGAAGAAGTAAATTTTTTAATTTATTTTAGATCCTTAATTTATTTTTTGGGCTCCATTTTTAACAGAAGTATAATAACGAACCAAAACAGAACAATAAAATAATTAAAACACCAAACTAAAATGAATTTAACCTAATTTATAAATGAATAAAAAAGTATTTAACCTAATTTAACCTAATTTATAAATGAATAAAAAAGTAATAAATGAATAAATTACAAGATTAAAAGAGTAATTTAATCTAATTTATAATTATACATAAAAAATAAAAATAAACGTGATGTGTCTAAAGCTTTCTTTTTTGTTTAAATTCATGAATTCATTGAGCAGTTTCTGAAAGGCCAAACCATCGTTCTGTAATGGCGGCAAGCACAGTACTCTCCAATTTTCCATTGCATTTTACTTGTTGCCCTTCCTCTGCACACAAAAATCCCCAACCTAATCTCTCTCTCCGCTTCAACCCTCTTTCGAATAGAGCCTCAAGGTTCGGTTCCCACTCTCCTATTTTTCATTTGGTTAGAGTTTTCAGTTCATTCTATATGAATGAATTTCTAGTTACAGTAATCTGAATTGTAACAGCCATAACGTCCTTCTTTCAGGTCAAGATTTTGTGTTGCCGCAATAGTGCCACAATGGCTTCCCCGTCGAGTATTTAGAGTACATGGCTTGGTAGGTGATGATGATTCTCTCACTTCCCCTCTACCAGAATTACACAATTCTGAAGCGGTTAGTATTTTTTCCCCTCTCTCTCTCTCTCTCTCTCTCTCTCTATATATATATATATATATATATATAAAATATTTTATATATAAATAGTAGATTAGTGAAGTAGTTAGAATCACACAATCTGCAAACCTTGAACCATGGTTTGTTAGATGGTTTGTTAAAAAAGACCTATCTCCTTCTTTGCAACTCTATGCGATCATTCTCCTTTGCCCTGTCCCTTGTTTGTTGTTTCCTGTTCCCTATTCCCCGCAAATTTGCGCCAATAGTCCTCTATCTATTTTGGCATCATCTCAGTCTCAGCCAACACAAACAACACCTTTAAACAACCCAACCTCTTATGGTATAAAGTGCTTGTATTATTTCCCTAGACTTCAACGTTGAGGCCATACCGCTACCTTATACACCACTATAGCATTTTGAGGGTCGACCGCTATGCTATCCGCTATTGACTACATCAAAAGAATTGAGCTTGAAAAGCTGCAGCTAGCTATAGCCTGTTAGTCAACTAATATGCATAGGCCACCAAAATGATAGGATACTCTGTTGACAAATAGCAATCAAATCTGATATGATTGTGTTTATTAGTTGATTTTCTATGTAAGTTTATTTGTATTTTGGGAAAGAATCAAATCACTCTTATTTGATTTATTTCCTAATTTATTTTTCCTTTATTCTCTGCATTCATTAGATAGCTGGCAGCATTGTATATATATATATATATATATGTTTGTACCGTTTCAGTTTCAATATAATAAGAAATTTTCCTTCCCTCTTGTTTTAACCTAGCTGCACCCTAAAACACATACTCCTAATGTATATGATTTAGAAACAGTACACAAACTATGAGTTAACTGCAAATTTAAGTGCAATACTATCTAACAGGTGAAGGGTCAAACCCGCATGAGCTTCCTTGCATTTCATTTATAATGGAATAAATGAATCATATCCAAACTACAAATTGGATTTATTGGCTGTCAATAGAACTTACATGTTACATATAAAAACAGAAAAAGTGGGAATTAGGATTCTTTATACATGTTCTAATTATTGAATTAGTTAGTCAGGTATATTTCAAAACCAATGCTATCCCAATCTATTGCTCTCTTCGTAGACAATGTTGTGTAATAGGACAATTCAACAAGGTATTGAATCATACCAAGTGACAAAGTGATAAGTTGAATATCTTCCCAACCCAGCAAAGATTGCATTAAATGTTGGGTAACATAACCAACAAAACACCAGGAACTGCATTTGTTCCTTTCATTCATATAAAGTATTGATTTATTCATTGTTAAATCACTCTTTAGTTATTCAAAATAATTTGTTGATGGATTAAATATTTCTGGACTCTTTCTCCCAGCCCCTATCCCACTTTTGCACTTCATTCATATTTGGGTCAAGAATAAATTTTGGTCATCTAATGCCTACAGTATTCATGTGAGTATGAATTCTTTGTATGTCTACATTTGTATGTTTGTATGCATGCATGTATTGAAGGTAGAAACCAAACATCGTTTTCCGCAAAAATATTTGCTTTTCGATAGCTCTTTTTTATCTCAGTATACAATTATGCTCTGCATATGCAGGGTGCTAGTATTGACTTAAATCTTCCAAGAAGAAGTTTACTTGTACAATTTACATGTGACTTATGTGGTGAAAGAACAAAGAGGCTTGTAAACCGATTAGCTTATGAAAGGGGTGCCATTTTTGTACAGGTATATATTACTTGTTGATTCCTGTTGTGAACTTCTATGTTGAACGCGTATGTTTAATCATTTTTTCTAAAGATTATTAGTATGATTTCTTCCTTTTTTTTTTTTTAATATCTATTCATGGTTGGGGATTTATTTAGGCCAATCCAATTTTTCAAATGATTATCAAAGCCTGTCATAGATCCACTGGTTCATCCATTATCAGGCCATTATCGGTCCACTCAGTTCACGCTCTAGTTTTCTATACAGTCCTAGATGTTAGGGGTGTGTGATGAGCCTCACATTGGATAGTGAAATGGCCTGAATTGTGATTACATTAGGGGAAGCCCTCACTTTATGCACTAATTTTTTTAGGTTGAGTTAAGCTTGAAACCCAAATTCTAAGAGTTTTTATATGGTTAAGATAGGACCTCTCTAACTTAGCAAAGTGGGAGAGTAGGATCGTAAAATTGTATGATTTCACATTTAAAATTCCATTTTTTATAACATAGGATAGAGCAATAGGGATCTCTCTATGAGGGAGAGGGTAAAGCACATGTAGCATAGGACTTTTGTAGATAGAGTAAATAATATTATGTTATACATAGCTCATGTAGCTAGTTCTTGCTCACCTTTACATCTTTGCTGCTGAAGTTTATATTTTTGCTTATAAAGCTATGTAGAGAGTAGATTTAGTTATGTTACGCATAGTTAATGCAGTATAGCCTTCGCTTATCTTGACTTTTATTGCCTAAATTTAACTTTGCTTATGCTCTTGTCCTTAATATATTAGTAATATTTTTCCATTCAATAATTGTCATTTTGTCTTCTCTTTTTATCTCTTCCCTCACATGCAATAAAGACAGAGAGTGTGTATTATAGTATGTATGTACGTAGTTTTCTTTAACTATGTTATTGATGATTGCGTGAATTGCTTTGACCCGGTGAAAGCTTTTTCTTAAGCCCAAAAATTTGGGTGTGTTTTGTATTTTTATCGACAATGACCTTTCACCAATTGCAGACTTGCTGATAGAGTAGAAATATTAAAGTAGAGATAGAACACTAATATTGATGAATGAATATTATTGATGATGATGCGATATGGAAAATGAAATACAATTCCAGAGTAAAAGCTTCTCCGCAGAGATAATGGTTATTCTCTCACCGCCTAACCATAAGATTTAATGATTAGTTAATTCTACCATTCACCCCACTCACCCTCTTTATTTGGGAATACTTTAGCAGTCACACACTCACATTTTTTTCCCGACTTTCTTTCTTCTTTCTCCTCCCATACACTCTCCATGTTTTGGGCCTCTCATCACTCAATCCCACCAAGACCTCCTCTTCATTAGGATTTGGACCATAGTGCCTCCTATCACTTGCCACATCCCCCTGTTTTTGTATAATGTAACATATTGGCGTGCAAGTGCAACGATATCTCTATTCTGTAATATGTTGAAATAAGAAAGCAAATTTTTGTCTGGAAAGCAAAGAAAGATACATTCCGTGCTACCTAGTGAGTATTTATTTTTGTGCTCATTGTACAAAAGAAGTAACTAGATTGCATTGCACGTTGGCTTGTTCTGATTGTGCATCATATCTCAAATACGAAAAATATTGAATTAGAATGTGGAATTTTTCCTGAAAGATATAAATTTTAACCCTCTGCTATAATTTGATTTTGTTCTATATCAAGCTTGTTCTGAAAGTTCAATAAAATTCATGGAATGGCTGGATTTTTGGATTCAGTATGCATGTGTATTGAAGATCATTTGTGTGGTTTATATTGCAGCCAGTTTTATAGTTTTCTTTTATCTTTTTTTTGCTAAGTATGGTTTTTAGGTACCTTATCCATTCCATTGTTGTTTACAAACATATGTGCAACATTACTATTATGAAAGCAATTATTCTATTTTAAGTAATTAGAAGTTCCTCTTACTAGTGTGCAGGATGTAAGCGACATCACAAACTAGTTGACAATCTTGGACTCATCACGGAGTATGACTTTCGGGAGAAAATGAACACACACTCAGAAATTGATCAAAATCAACAGTAATAGCAAAACCAGCTGATGCCCATATATTTCTCCCTTGCTGATGGTTTGATGGTGTGCCATTCTGTGAAGTAAAAAACATAGGATGTGATCATAAACATGTGATGTTGATGACATGTGTTGGTAGTAGATTTGGCTTATATTTAATCTCGGTGAAGTCTAGGTTACCCATTTGAAAATAATAATTAAGTTTACTCATGATGATGTGGAACAAATGAAAACTAAACATGTGCCTTCCATTATCTATATCATACTTATTATTGTTTTTTGCACATTCTAATATATATATTTATTATTTGCGTATCACATAGCTAATATAAAATGTAATAATCAATTATATGTAGTGAAGTTAATTAACGCATTAATTTTTTTAAATAACTTTATATATTTAAATAATTTATTATATTTTGGTTTCTCATGACATAAAAATAAAATAAATAAATTTATTATAATATATTATTCAAGTATGAAATTTATTTCTCATGAATTTTTAAAAGTTTTAAATATATATTGGATCAACAGTCTAATATTTTGACCTAGTCGACCATCAACCCGGTTCTTAAAACATTAGTAGGAGTTGAAAAGACATTAATGATGAAAAATAAAAATAGAAGTGTGTTCATAATTAATAATTGGTATTAATTAATATATTATATAATTAATTTATTATATTAAGGATTAAATAGTCAGTCTATTAATTTAAATTTATTAGTCATTTTTCTTTATAAAATATATATAATTAAAAGTAAAAAGGTCAAAGCTCCTCAATCATGTTTCTCAACACCAAAACACGTCAATACACAATCACCTACAACCTAAATAAAGCAAATGATGATCATAATTGATGAAGCTCACATGAGAAACCGCAACAATGAACATTCAACCACCAAGATAAAATCTTGATATGCTCCAAAAGCAAAATAGTGTTGCACTTCTTTGACTTAAACACTAAGAGATTTCGAGTTCACCAAATGGACCACACACAAGCCAATTAAATAATAACACACAAAGCCTCTCGACACATCTTTCCACTCCCTAGAAAACTGACAAAGCGATGTGCCAAATCACCAACATAATATGGTTAAATAGCTTGAACACCTAACCACTAAAAGACTAATATCCAAACGTTGGGCACATAACAAAAATACGAGTCATAGTCTCGATGCTCCCACATCCTGTTGCACATAATTGCTTTTCTGCAGATAAAACTCTCCTACACACCAAGTTTCTCCTCAATAGGATCCTATCAAGCAAAAGCCTTCTTGCGAACAATGAAACTTTTGAAAGTACAACTTTATCTCAAACAACATTGGCCAATAAGTCTTTTAAGATGTTCGAATTAAGAGTCATCAATTTGTATGCTTCTTTGACCAAATAAGCACCCTCGTTCCATAACCACCTATTTGAAATATTTTCATGCAAAAAAATGTTATCCAACAAAGATATACAATCACATCACATCTCTTCCTCCCACTGGAACAACCTCCTCCTCTACCTCCATCCATTCCCATTAACACTACCCTTGCCTACACAAATCAGACACCAAACTATTCTTGTCTATACCAAGTTAAACAACCTACCACTCAACACAACACCACCAACCCGAAAATCTCGTCACAAAAGAGTGTTACAGCCATCACCCACTTCTACGGATAAATGACACACAAACCAATCCCGCCTCTCACCTTCTCTACCCCCACAAATAGCCTGGATATCTTTCCACCAAAGTGATTCCTTACACATCCCTACCTTATCTTTCCACTCAAGACAAACCATATCTCAATTATTCTTACGATTCATCTCACAACCCCGAAAAAAATGACTTAAAAAGAGATTCAACTTTAGAAATAATACATGCGGGGGCCTTAAACAAAGACATGAAGTAAACCTTTGGTTTTAAATCCAATTTATGTAATTTTAGTATTTTTCTGTGTTGAATTGTTGTGGCATTTAGCCAATTTTATTTCATTTTGGGAATTAAGTACCAAAAGCTTATTTTGTTAAAGTTTGTAATATGTTTAATATGTGTATATATTTATATATATATATTGAAATCCATTTATAATTATTTGTCGAAGAATAATTTAATTTTGTTTCGAAAAATTTTATTACCGGACAGTTTTGTTAAAAATATCTCTGGTTGCTGAAAATTTTACCTGTCAATTGAGTTGTGAAGAGAATAGATATTTTTATCAAAATAGTTGAGATGTGAGTGAAGTGATGTGTATATGTGTATGTTGATATTTGTTGGTTTGATTTATATATATATATATATATATATATATATATATATATATATATATATATATTACTTCACTACAAGAAAAAAAATGTTTTGCGGCGGTTATAACCGCCTCCAAAACATGATTGCGACGGTTTCGAACCGCCTCAAAAAACAGTTTGCGACGGTTAGAACCGTCGCTAAACACACTCAAATTATTTGTTTCTAAAAAATTGCGACAGTTATCAACCGTTGCTATATTTATTTGGAGGTAGTTTTGAACCGTCGCAAATCTAATAATTTAAAATTAAAAAAAATATGATACAATTTTTTCCTATTTTTTATAAATTAAAATAAAAAATATTCATAAATATCATCCACATAATTTAAATACATAATTATATAACTATTGTACCTAAATCCAATTTATATAATTTTTTTCAAAAGAGATAACATCAATTCATACATTGAAGTTAACTAAAACAATAAAAAAAGTAGTTTAAATATTCAAAACATTAGTGGAGTGGCTAAACATTACAAAACAACTCCATCAAACAAAGAAGTTCATCCAAATATCTAATTAGTCCCTAATGATGTTGTTCCACGATCATCAAGTTGGTGGCTAGACTCAGATGAATGTCTACCATCTATTGGCGATTCTATGTATGTTGCCTGAAAAAAAAAGTATTTAATAATCTCAATGAATATTGATAAATATTGCCAAATACTAATTAACAGAATCATTACACAATTGATATTTTTAACCAAGGACAAACAGTTGTCATATGATTTTTTTAAATAGGTTTGCTATGAAAATGTTTTACCTGCTTTTCTCTAGAATTTTGCATTTGCAACAAGAAAGCAATTTGCTCTTTCAACATATCAACTTCAGAATCCCTTTTCTTAAGCCTATCGATTTCAGCTTGCATTTTCTCCATCTTCTCATTAGCTTCTGAGGAAGACATTGATCTTACAGAGTGAGAAGTAGATGTAGTAATTTGAGACGGTGTTATTCCAAGTCCCATACAACGAACATATCCAGGATGTTCTTTTCCAAACACATTAACAAATGCTTCATTTGGAGAAGGAGTCTTCCCAATTTCAGCTTGCAATTGTTCCTGCGCAAACAGATGAAGCAAACTAAATTCCTCTCTGAAACAGAAATATCTAACTTTGCAACTCACTATTACCAACGAAATAAGTAATTTTTAAGGTTTGCAACTCTCTATTACCAAATCTAACAGTTGCATTTTGATTTATAAAGTGGTCAATAAGAAATAGTTACAATCACATAACACTTCTATTATTTACACTTATATATTTTTCCTTGGCCTCGTCATTGACAAATGACCCATCAGGCTTTTTATGACAAATTGAATACATTTCACCCCTACTGTATTTTCGACCATCTCTCAGTTCCTACAAGTAAACACGTAATTAGTACCTGTTCAATTAAGTATGCAATCAATAGTAGATTGAGTGAATCCTACCAACTCATCCCTCTTCCTTGCAAGCGTCTTAGTCTCAATGTTTTGTAGATACCTTGAACAAAATGTAAGAATCTCTTGTACAAGGTATCCTTCTACAATAAACCCTTCTGGTCGTGCTTTATTACGTACATACGATTTAAGTTGTCCTAAGTATCTATTATTGAACCACAATAATATTAAGTTAGAACAAAATTGTCAACCACTAATTATTGATGGAACAAGATCATGCATATTTTACCTTTCAATAGGATACATCCATCGATAATGAACAGGACCTCTAAGTTTAACTTCTTCAACAAGGTGAACAACCAAGTGAACCATAACAGTGAAGAATGAGGGAGGAAATATCATTTCCATGTGGCATAAAGTAAGGACAATCTGATTTTGCAATTTTTCCAAATCATCAACATTCAATACTTTACTACATAATTGTCTAAAGAATGAGCAAAACTCAATCAATATAGCTGAAACATCATCAGGTATTGTTGTTCCAATGGCTAACGGTAGAAGTTGTTCCATCAATATGTGACAATCATGACTCTTCAACATTCCATTCAACTTAAGATTTTCCATGTCAATGCATCTAGAAATGTTGCTCGAATAACCATCAGGCACAGTGATATTCTTTAAAGTTGTTAAAAATCTCTTCTTACCTTTACTAGTCAGAGTAAAGACGACTGGAGAAATTCTTCCATTTTCATTGGGCCAAAGGTCAGGTCTTATGCCCATAGCTTTAAGGTCTTTTCTTGCATTAAGATGATCTTTACTTTTTGTGCTATCATTTAGCAAAGTAAAAATGATATTATCGCACACATTTTTCTCAATATGCATCATGTCAAGATTATGGCGCAGAAGATTATCCTTCCAATATGGAAGTTCAAAGAATATGCTTTTCTTTTTCCATTGTTGATTGACACCTTGTGTAGGTCGTCCACCACGTGTTCTTTTTCCCGATCTTTCTTTATCTGGCTTTCTACCAAATGTGACATCAATGTTTTGAACCTGTTCAAGAATTTGAAGCCCAGATAACATTTTAGGTGGACCACGCATATCTTGTTGACCATCAAAGCGGACCTTGTTCAACCTAAATCTATGTCTCTGATCAAGAAAACGACGATGACCCATAAAACACCATTTTCTGCTATGAGGAAGACGACGAGGAGTAGAGTCAATGTTACACGATGGGCAGGCAAGTCCGGTGTAAGTGTTCCACCCAGAAAGTGTACCCAGCCCCGGAAAATCACTAATTGTCCACATCAAAGTTGCATGTAATGTGAACATCTCTTTTTAAAAAGAATCATATGTATCGACACCTGTTTCCCATAACTCCTTTAATTCTTTGACTATAGGTTGTAAGTAGACATCAATATCATTTCCTGGCATTTTTTTACCGGGAATTATCATTGACATTATAAAAGATGTATCTTTCATGCACACCCATGGAGGAGTGTTGTATGGAATGAGAATAACTGGCCAAATACTATAATTTGTACTCATCATACCAAAAGGATTAAAACCATCACTAGCCAATGCAAGACGCACATTTCGCGGGTCTAATGCAAACCAAGTGTGTGTCAAGTCAAAATGTTTCCAAGCTTCAGAATCTCTAGGATGCCTCAACATTCCATCATTCTTACTATCGATTGCATGCCATTTCATATCCTCGACCGACTTTGAGGACAAAAATAATCTTTGTAACCGTGGTTTTAATGGAAAATAACGAAGAACTTTTGCAGGAACTTTCTTTCGATTATTGCCATCACCAGACACTCCAATTGCACCAACTTTTGCTTTTGATTTCCATTTGGAAGTGTTACAAACTTTGCAGGTCTCCCTCTCTTCATCTTCCTTATTACCCCAATAAAGCATACAATTATTCGGACAAACAGGGATCTTTTCATAATTTAAACCAAGCTTGGTGATTGTTTTCTTGGCTTCATAGAATGAATTTGGTATATTTGCAAATTCAAATGCATCTTTTAATAACTCTATAACCATTGTCATGGCTTTATCAGTCATTCCACATAAACATTTGATGTGATACAACTTTACCAAAAACGATAGTCTTGAATATTTAACACATCCTTCATACAAAGGTTGTTCTCCCTCTCTACTTAATTCATAGTACTCTTTGGCCTCTTCATACCTTTTTTGACTTGCATTTGGCACCCTATCTTCATTCTGATCAATCTCTACATTTGATTGAATGGGTACTTCGTTTGCATGATCTTCGACTCCAAAAGCATCATTGATCATGTTCTGCATATGATCATCAATGACAACTGTGTCTTGAACTATATTTGAAACACTACTAGGTGACATAGTACTAGTTTCTCCTATGGACTCTCCATGATGTACCCAAAGGGTGTATCCCTTTGGAAATGGTTTGCACTTTAAGTGATCGTACATTACACTTCTACTCTGCGGTTTTTTGAAACCACAACGTTTACAAGGGCATATTATTTCGCCATTTTCTAATTCATCTCGAAAGGCAAAAGTAATAAATCCCTTTATCCCTTGATCATATTCAGCCGATGTGTGTGGCTTCTTAATCCATGACTTATCCATTGCTTCAAAGAAGATTAACATATGTTATTTTGACACACAAATAACATAATTCAACTTAGAACAAAAAAGAGATTAACTATGCATAAAGGAACAAAACATGCAAAAGAGTCATAAAGCAGATTTACAAAACAAATGTCCTTAAAGAAGAACAAGTCTAAATAAACATAAAAAATGAAAAAAAAAAAAATGGAAGCCATTAATTAACCTCATACTCATGCTTTGAATCATTTTTCTTAATTTCTTTCATGGTTTCAAATTATCTCAAATACCAATCAAATGAAGAAACTGATAAAAAATGATAGCATTAACTAACCTTAGCAAGCTCTTAAAGTTTATAACCTTCAACAATACTCACTTCTAAACTGAATACAAAATCTTTTTAGCAGTTGTTTTTCCAAAGACTCAAAACAATAGTATTCTACATGCAACATTAGTGATGAAATAAGCTACTAATTCAAATGATATTAGTACTATTTATATAACAGAAATAACAAAATAAGCATTTTTTTCTAGCTTAGTAAGTGCATTATAATGATATTAGTACTATTTATATAACATAAATAACAAAAAATAAGCATTTTTTTCATCCAATTTTGTCTCCTTTGGAGGAATCACCATGATCAGGTTTCACGGCCTTTTTCTTCACTTTATCTGCTCCCAAACCTCGTTTATTATTCTTCACATGAGTTTCCACGGGTTCTAATCTACCCTATTCCCAAATTAAATATATTCATCAGAATTATTGCAAGGAAGTTCCAAGCATAACTTTGTTCCCATCAGTTCTGCTTAAGCTTTCTGTCAATTATTATACTTCAATAATAATTTAACCCAAAGTTCCCTTTCCCCAGTTAAATTAGTCCCTGAATGTGCCAATTAAATTAGGGCAGAAAGACCCAGACCTAAGAACTAACTTAGGGCAGAAAGACCCAGACATTAGTACTATTTATATATAACCGAAATAACAAAAATAAGCATTTTTTTTCATCCAATTTTTTTTTATTTACACTTTACTAATTGGTTTTATTGGTTCACTGGAAGTAATTAATCACTAGAAGTAGCAACATCTACCAAATATACATTCATTGTTTTTAATTATTTTCTAATGCCTTCTTGATGTCATTATGTAAAAAAGCAACAATGAAATAACTTATCAGCCAATAATTTCATTTTAGGAACACAAAATATGCAGCATGCTTGTTTCAGATTTGCATACTAAGCTAGATTCTACTACATCTATAAGTCTCATTTCAAAGCTAGATTCTACTACATCTATAAGTCTCATTTGGGTAAGGAGTTAAAAGTAACGCTATTTCTGAAATTTAGCAGACTAGAAAAACAAAATAAAATAAAATAAACAAACATGTTATGATTCAAAGCTAGATTCAACAATGCAGTAACATGATTCTTGAAGTTCAAAGCTAAATAAACAAAACAAAATAAAATAAAATAAACAAACATGCTATTTCTGAAGTTCAAAGCTAGATTCAACAATGCAGTAACAGGAATATCACTTGCTGGAACAAATAAAGCAAGAAAATATCACTTGCTGAAACAATAAACTAAATCAGAATCAACAGCAATATCACTTGCACCAGTCAAAAGAATAAAATAGCGGCATGGCATTCAAACATGACAAATTTCCATTCATTGATGAAATGGGCTCCTGCAATATGCTACTATTAGTATGCTCACTGCCAAATATAAATCAACTTCAACAGTCAACTTACCCAACGAGATGAAAGAGGATTCAGGCCTTAGAAAGCTAACAGCATAAATAAAAGACAGAAAACACACTCACGTTGCTTTCTAAACGGCCTCAACTTTGATCTTCACCAAAAAGTTCAGCATCAATATCATGTTTGATCTTCAAAATGTTATCAGGGGTCGTCTCAACAGCCTGTGAAATAATAATTTGCATATAGGCAGCAGGTGAACAATTTTTTTTGCTTAAATGTACTTTTTAAGAAGATATAAAATGTGTTGAATTAATGGAGGTTTTTTGTAGAAAATTTTAGAAAGAGTATAAAAAATGTGTGGATGTAAATCAATAAAATGAGATTAATTGCTTCATTAATGTTCACTACCCAGTTTGAAGTGAATCAACAAACTACAAACATAAACAAAAGGTAAATGCAGGAGATGGCTGATGCATTGTATCTACAAACGAGAATGCATTGTATTTACAAACCAGAATGCATTGTATCAACATTCAAGTTTCAAAACATTATAACCATTAAGAAAAAGTATAACTAATTCAAAAAGGAAAACACTGAGCAGCAAGAACAAATTATCACTTACCTCTTTAATCAGTAAAAGCTCTTCTTTAGTATATCGCACACCCTCACGACCCTCAAACTGTGAAATTGATAGATTGAGAGATTACCTTTGCAAGAGCTGATTTTGATTCCAAGATGATAAATCACCTTCAGCGTTTTTCTTCAAAGATCGATTTCGTTTCCTTCAGCGTTGACAGAGGTTGAAAGATTTGGGGATTTTTAGAAATTTTAGGGTTGACGCGGGACTGAGAAAGGAAACGCGGGACTGAGAAATTTTAGGGTTGAGAGGAACACACGTGGGACTGGAAAGTGAAACTGAAAGTGAAACGTGGTTTATGGTTCAAATGTCGGCGGCGGTTCACAAAAACCGTCCCAGCAACCGTCGCAAAGTCGTGAGAGTGTGGAAAACGTGACAAGTGTGCTATAAACGACGGCGGCGGTTGACAGAAACCTCCCCAGGAACCGTCGCAATGTCTTTTTGAGGGCGGTTATTTCAGAACCGTCGCAGGCCAAGTGTCGCGAATCTGAAAAAATTTTGTAGTGCTTGGAAAGTTAGTAATGTATATATAGTTAGTAAGTTATATATATATATATATATATATATATATATATATATATATATATATACATATATATATAATGGAGATGAATTAGAAATAGTGAAGTAGAAAACATTTTCCCTCCCTGCCTCGCGTATTCTTTTTCTTTCTTCCTTTGTTTTGTTCGAAACCATTGTGTTAGCGGTTTCTAAAATCACCAAACACAAACCCTCACTTCGCACCTAGATATAAGCTCCATTTCGTGAAGTGACAAAAGGGAAAGTTGCTCATCTCCACGCTACGGTGCTAGTGAGCCAACTTTGAAAGTGACGACGTGAACAAAGTTTTTACCAGAATTAATCGCGGTGCCGTAACCGGTTGTTAGAGCTAATGTTGAGGTAAAGGCTCCTTCCAAACTTTTAGTTTGCAATTAGGACCTTATATGTGAATTTATGGAAAATAAATTTGATGTGTTGGAGGTGTAGATTTGTGGAAAATGAATTTAATGCGTTTTATGGGTGAAATTGTGGGTTGTGGTGATTCATGTTTGGTGTGATTGATGTGTTCATAATTAATATTATGAATTTTTGAGATGTGTTTTATGTGTGGATTTTGTGGGAAAATGAATTGATATGATTTGGTGTGAATTGTGGGATTATGAGTTAAATATGTTTGAGTATGCTCTGTGTTGAATTTGAAAAATCATTAGTGTTAAATGAGTATTAAAAATAGGGAATCTTTTAATAGCTGCATTTACTTAATGGTTGTGGTGAAAAGAGTCAGAGTATGCTAATGCATTTTCATAGTACATGGTGACCGGAAGGGCCATGGTGATAGTGGTGACCGGATGGGCCACGGGATGATGTCATGTGATTTGTTGGTTCATCTTATCCTTACGAGGATTATCGTGTCGTGCTAATCTGTGAGAGATTGCACTCTAGAATGTGCTGATTTGTGAGCGATTGCACTCTAGAAAACAGTGTAAGGCATGTGATAGGCGACACTTTAGTAAATCGTGCGGGCCTGTGATGGGTGGCACCTTAGTAATTAGTACAAGGCCTATGATAGGCGGTACAATTATGATTTACGCCCCTTCGAGGAGGGTTTTGGTTTGGAATTCCAGAATCATGTGCATTGGCATATACACATTGCATTAGGGTGTTTGGCACGCGAGTCATGTTTGATATACTGTGATGGTTGTATATACATACTCGATTTTTGTTTGTGATTGTGCCGTTATTGATAAGTGTGATTGATTGACTTGGTGTTGAAAGTGTTGAATGATTTCGAAACGTTTTTAAAACTGAAAATCTGCAATTTTCACAGTTGTATTCGAATACAACAGGATTGTATTTGAATACAGTTGTGTTGTTTTTGCTACTGACTTAGCACTTGTATTCAGCTACGAGGATGTTGTAGTCGAATACAAATGTGCAAGATTTTTCACTGACTTCGCACTTGTATTCGGCTACGAGGGTATTGTAGTCGAATACAGTTGTGCTGTTTTTGCTACTGACTTGTGAATTAGCACTGTATTCGAATACAAGGAGGCTGTATTTATTTCATTTTGGAACACTGTACCTATACCTTATATTGTCAGCTTGACCTTTATTTTGATGGGTCCTTGTACCACTTTTTGATGTGACGTGGGGGAAGTAGAAATTCTTGGGGCAGTGCTTTTGTACAGGTGTCTGCCGAGAATACCCCAGGGGTATGAGCTATGTTAGATAGGTCTCATAGCCCCGGTGTATTTTTCTGTTTAAAATACTTTGGATTTTCGTTTCAAAAACTATTTCCGCTGGTTGTAAATCTTGTTGATTTTTGTCGTTGTATTATGACTTAAATATTTTATCCAAAAGTATTTCGTTATTATGAATTTTGAAATTTTTTTTTTAAAAAATCGGGCTGTTACAAAAGCGAACAAGACATATTTAAGGAGAACAAGACGACCTCTTATAGAAAAATTCCTCGATTTCCAACTCTACATCTTTTTGTTGATTCATGCAATCACTAGATCTGAAAAGGACAACCGTCTAGGATTACCACCCACCCACCGGTAGTCTCAAATATTTAAAAGGAAATAGGCCACGTATGCAATTAAGCACATTAACTGTCTCATCTAGCCAAGACAAATTTACGTTTACATTGACAATCACCCTTTTGTTAAAATTTACCTTAAAAAATGCCACCAACTCAACCAATAACAAATAGTCTTTATTTCTCGGATATTTGCCATCACTTCTCCTCCATAATCAAAGTATCCTAAAAAAACTACAAATGTGACAAACAACATTCATTCCAACCTCCAATCTATACACCACGAAATAACCCACAAGCAACAAACACATTCATCATAGCATTAAGACTTTCACCATCGATATTCAAGAAAAGGAACGCCAAAAGTGGATCCCCTTGCTGAAATCTTCTATGCATCAAGAATTCGGATGTCAGACTCTCATTAACTAGCATCGACACATAGACTGAACTAAGGCACTCCATAATCCATCTTCTCTACTTCGGTGGAACAACATCAACTCCATCACAAAATCAAGATAATATCATTCAACCGAATCACAAGCTTTTTCAAAGTCTACTTTAAACATTATTATCTCCTTCTTTTCCCGTTTGGCATAATCAACCACTTCATTTTCCATCAAAAAACCATCAAGGATTTGTCGACCTTTAACAAAAATTGTTTGGCATTCTGAAATTATCTTCCTAATAGCCTGCTTCAACATATTTGCAAAACTTTAGCTAACACCTTATACATACATCCCACCAACGAGATAGGACAAAATTCTGAGAGCTATTACATATTATATACTTTCAAGATCAACACAATAAAGAAACAATTAGGCCTATTCACGTCATAGTTAGACTAATTAGTTAAGATTGAACATCTTGATCATCAAAATTAGAATTTATATATCATAGTTAATCTAATTAGGTTAGATTGAACTATTAGATCATTTAAATTATAATTTATAAGTCATTGTTAGTCTAATTAGTTCAGATGGAACAGTCGGATCATCAATATTCGAATTTCTAAGTCATTGTTCGCTTAATTAATTAAAATTGAACCGTTAGATCATCAACATTAGAATTTTAAGTCATTGTTAGTCTCACTAGTTAAGATTGAAATGTTGAATCATCAAAATTAGAGTTTGTTAGTCATTGTTAGTCTAATTAATTAACATTGAACTATTAGATCATCGAAATTAAAATTATAAGTCATTGTTAGTTTAATTAGTTAAATTGAACTGTTGGATTATGGAAATTAGAATTTGATAGTCATAGCTAGTCTAAGTAGTTACTATTTAACCATTAGATCATCGAAATTAGAATTTATATGTCGTAGTTAGTATAATTAGGTTAGGATGGACAGTCTAACAATCGAAATTTGAGTTTGATAGTCATAGTTAGTCTAATTAGTTAATATTGAATTCTTGGATCATCAAAATTTTGTAAGTCATTTTTAGTCAAATTAGATACGAAAGAACCGCTTGATCAACAAAATTGCGATTTCTACATCACAATTAGACTAAATAGATTAGATTGAAACCTTGGATCATCGAAATTAAAATTTGATAGTTATAGTCTAGTTAACATTGAACCATTAGATCAACGAAATTAGAATTTTAAAGTCATAGTTAGTCTAATTTGGTTAGATTGATCTGTTGGATCAACAACATTATAATTTATAAGTCATTGTTAGTTTAATTAGTTAGATTGAACCGATAGTTAATCGAAATTATAATTTTTAAGTCAATTTTAGTGTAATAAGGTAATATTTAACCGTTGGATCATCGAAATTAGAATTTTTTTAAGTCAAAGTTAGTTTAATTACGTTAGTTTGAATTGTTGGATCATCGTAAATACAATCTATAAGTCATAGTAATTCTATGGGTGTGTTTGACACAATTTTTACGAGGGTAGGAGAGGGGGGAGTAGGGGAGGAAAGGCAATATTTTTAGTTTTTGTGTTTGGTTCAATTTTTATGAGAGGTGTTGGGGTAGGGGTTCAGGGAGTCAAAATCCGTCTAGAGCTCATTTTGTTCTCCATCTATTTTGGTTGGATTCGGAAGGAGTGGAGGAAACCAAAACAACATAAAAACAGTTTAAAATGTCTCTCATCTCCTTGACCCAAATACAAAATCAATGAAAATCCACCCCTCTTTTGAATCAAACATATCTTTGCTTCTTTTCTCGTCCCCTCCATTAAAATCCCTCCATCATCTCCCCTCCGTTGAACCAAACAGATCTTAATTATTTAAGATTGAATCGTTGTTCATCAAAATTATGACTTTTGAAGTCATAAATTAGGTTAGATGAACGGTTGAATCATGAAAATTATATTGTCTAAGTTATAGATAATGTGATCAGTTAAGATTGAATCATTGGATCATCTAAATTAGAATTTCAAAGTCACAGCTAGTCTATTTTGGTTAGATTGATCGACTAGATTATTAGAATATATTATGTATTTTTTATTGAGGTTCAATTCTTGGAATGGAGACATTTCAAACGCCACTAATTAAATGAGTGTCCTAATGACCAATTCAGTACATGTTTTCAAACAGTACACAAATGCGTGAATTTAGAGTTAATGATAGGGATGGTTTTCCAATGGAATAAATAAATGAGATTTTAGTAGGTAAATTAGGACAGAGTGGCCAAATATTTTGTCAATATTCTATCAATGCATGAATTTAGAGTTACTGATAGGTGTGACTTTCCAATGCAATAAATTAATTAGGTTTTTGTTTGTTAGGCATTATAGTTTGACGGATAAAAGTAGTATAAATATTAGTTTCATGTCAATTAGATTTTGTCAAGTGGTTATATGATACATTATTGAATTACAAGTTTTATGTTCAACAACTGCATACTACAATTTATTTTTGAATTTATTTTAAAATGAATGTAGAAGATCTCAATAATTTGATGTATGGAAACATAAAATATAATTAATTAAAAAATACAATCTCATTAATTAAAAGTGAGGTGAATATACAAATAATAAAAAACATATATTAAAATATATAAAATACAACAATAAATATGACATTGATAGTTAGAAATTCAAGTTTAATTTTTATTGATTTCACATTATTATGGGTAAACTACCTACAATTCTTCATCGGACAGCCTATAATTTACCAAATCTAAGTGGCTATAAAACTATTGTAACGGAGGCATTTCAAACGCCACTAATTAAATGTGTGTAGTAATGACCAACTCATTACATTTTTGTAAAATTGTTCACAAATGTGTGAATTTAGAGTTAATGGTAAGGGTGGTTTTCCAATGCAATAAGTAAATGAGATTTTAGTAGGTAAATAAGTGCAAAGTGGCCAAGCATTTTATCAATAGTATATATTGCATAAATTTATAGTTATTGATATGTGTGATTTTCCAAAGCAATAAATTAATTAGATTTTTGTTAGTAAGGCATTGTTGTTTGGTGGGTAAAAGACGTCTAGATATTAGTTTCATATCAATTAGGGATTGGTCAAGAGAATATATGATACGCGCTGAATTATAAGTTCTATTTTCAACAGCAACGAATAACGATTTATTTTTGAATTTTTTTAAAATGAATGTAGAATATCTCATTAATTTGATGCATGGAAACATAAAATCTATCTAATTAAAAGACACAATCTCATTAATTAAAAGTGAGGTGAATATACAAGTAAAAAAAATCATACATTAGAATATATAAAATACAATGATACAGATGACATAGATTATAAAAAATACATTTTTAATTTTTATTCATTTCACATCGATATGTATAAACTACCCACATTTCTTCAATGAACAATCTATAATTTACCATATCTAACTAGCTATAAAACCATTTTAGATATTTATATAATTCTAATTTAATATTTCAATGGTTAAAGAAATTACCAAATTAAAACTTGGTGTTGGTAGAGTTATTAGTTGGTGGTGATGGGACTTGGGGGATACTTGCAAATAACAGTTGGTATTGGAGCTCGTACTTGATATCTCATGTGCTTGCCTATGTGTCTTCTTCTCTTGTGCACGGGGGATTCGAGTGTTGATGTGGGTACCTCTACTGCACACATTGATGGCAATGTGGGAATTGAGGCAACTGGGGAGTAGAGGAGGGAGGCAAAATCTCTCATAGAGCTCATTTTATTTTTTTTCAATTTTGATTGAATTTGAAAGGAGTGGAGGGAACCAAAACTACATAAAAACCATTTAAAATATCTTCACTCCTCTTTAACTAAACACAAAATCATTGAGAATCTCTCCCCTATCATCCCATTTTTTGAATCAAACAGGTCTTAATTATTTAAGATAGAATCGTTGACTCATGGAAATTAGGTTTTTTTAAGTCAAAAATTAGGTAATTAAAGTAAACTGTTGAATTATGAAAATCATATTTTTGAAGTTATAGTTAGTCTGATTAGTTAAGATTAAATCGTTGGATCACCAAAATTAGAATTTTCAATTCGTAGTTAGTTTAGTTTGGTTAGATTGTTCAGATAGATTATCATACTATATTATGGGTTCTTAGTATAGATATTAGTTTCACGTCAATTAGGGTTCAGTCAAGTGGTTATATGATACACACTGAATTACAATTCACATGTTCAACAACTGCAGACTACAATTATTTTGAATTTTTTAAAATGAATGTAGAAAATCTCATTAATGTGATGCATGGAAACATAATATCTAATTAATTAAAAGATACAATCTCGCCAACTAAAATTGAGGTGAACAAATAATTAAAAACGTATATTAGAATATATAAAATAAAATAATAAATATGACATAGATAATAAAAAATACATGTTTAATTTTTATTTGTTTTACATCATTATGTGTAAACTATTCACAGTGCTTCAATAAACAGTAAAGCATTTAGCCAATCTAACTAGCTATAAAACCACTTTAGATATTTATATAATTGTAATTTGATATTTCAATGGTTCGAGATATTACCAAATTAACACTTCGTCTTGGTGCCTAAGATGTTTCGTTGTTTGTAGAATTATTAGTTGGTGGTGTTGGGGCTTGGGGGACACTTGCGAATAGCAGTTGTTATTGGATCTCATGTTCTTGCGTTTGAGTCTTCTTCTCTTGTGCACGGGGTATTCAGGTATTGATGTTGGTACCTTTATTGCACACGTTGATGTCTATATTGGTGGCGAAGGAACAAATGTAGGATCTGATGCTTGCTTTGTAGGTGGCGATAATGGTATGATGAAATTAGGATTTTGTAAGTCATAAATTAAGTTAGAGTGAACTGTTGGACCATCAGAATTATATTTTCAAAGTTATAGTTAGTCTGATTAATTAAGATTGAATCATTGGATCATAAAAATTAGAATTTTGAAGTCATAGTTAGTCTAATTTGATTTGATTGATTAGCTCGATTATCATAATATAATATAAGTTCTTTATTATGGTTTGATTCTTGGAATGCATCAAAGTAGAGTTATTCGTATGTGTGATTTTCTAATGTAATAAATTAATTAGGTTTTTGTTTGTAAGGCATTGTAGTTTGACTAGCAAAAGTAGTCTAAATATTAGTTTCATGTCAATTATATTTGGTCAAGTGGTTATATGATGCACACTGAATTACAAGTCCTATGTTCAACGGCTGTAGATTATGATTTATTTTTGAATTTTTTAAAAACTGAATGTAGAACATCTCATTAATTTGATGCATGGAAACATAAAATCTAATCAATTAAAAAACATAATCTCATTAATTAAAAGTGAGGTGAATATACAAATAATAAAAAACATATATTAGAATATAGAAAATACAATAATAAAAATGACATAGATAATGAACAATACATGTTCAATTTTTATTGGTTCTATATCATTATGGGTAAACTACCCATAATTCTCCAACAGACAACCTATTACCAAATTAACTATAATTTGATATTTTAATGGTTAGAGATATTACCAAATTAAGACTTGGTCTTCTGAGTGCCCCTTCTATTTACAAAGTCAATTTTGATTTTGGAATACATTAATTTGCAATGTGCAAGATCGACCAATTATCGATTCAAGATTGACCAATCAAGATTCAGCACCACAATTTTATTTGCATCAATAAAGTTTGGTTTGCATCAATTCATTTAAGACTAATCATGTTACTTAAGAGATTGATTGTTCTTGGTAAGGCTACCACGCAAAATGCTCTCAAGAATTCTTGTATCATTCCTTTGAGCCAGTTACCAAAATTTTATATCAAAAAATATGCCCTCGCAATCAAAATTCCAGAAGATGAATATTTATTGGGTTTTGCATGTTGCAAAAATAATATACATGGTCGAGTTGCCATGTATAAAGGCAATTCACGAATTACGTTGCTGGTTATCCATGCAAAACTTTTAAAAATATGGCAGCTGAATGGTTTATGGCAGATTATTTCCCTTGGAATGATTTTTACCAGTTCTCATTTGATTCCCATGTGAATTTACAAACCATTTGAACAGTTGGAGCTTGGAATTTAAATCCAGGTCTTTTTCGTATTTTCTCTTCGACGAAGCATTTCAGTCCACCATGACTTTCCCAACAAGACAACATGTCATATGCAAGAAAGTCGTTAATAGTCCACATCAAAGCTGCCCTCATTGTGAAATTCTCCTTGCAAGCAATATCATACATCCATTTTCCATAATCCACAACCTCTTCAGATCATAATCAAAGGCTGTAAAAATACATCAATGCCCTCTATTGAATTCAACGGACCCATTTAAGACAAATCAAAAACATGTAAGGTTTTGTCATGCCCATCTCCGGAGGGAGATTGTAAGGGGTGACAATAACTGGTCAACAAGAATAAGGCGACGTCGACGCTTGGATGTACGAAGTAAAGCCACCAGAACATAATTCAAGTCTCACATTTTGTGGTTCTGCTGCAAAGTCAGGATGCATCCGATCAAAGTGCTTCTATGCCACACCATCAGAAGGATGCCCAACACGCTCGAATTCGATTTATTTTTATAATGCCACATCATTTGTTCGGTAGTTTGCATTGATGCAAACATTCTTTGCAATCTTGGTATTATTGGTAGGTAAGACAATGACTTAAATGGAATTTGTTTCTACTTACGATCAACAAAATTATTGCGAACACAATATCTTGGTGCATTACAAAATTTACATGCCTCTAGTGGGCCATCATTTGTACCGAATTCGTTGTCGTAAACCATATTCCCTTTAATGCAACAATCAATCTTTTTAACTTCTAATCCCAACGTTGACACCAACCGCTTAGCATCATAATAACTTCTTGGAAGATTATCTTTTACAAGAGTCTCATGCAACATCATTTTCGAAAAGAATTCCAAGCATTGATCAGGAACAAGCCAATTTGACTTGGAAACTAAAAGTCTCACATACATAGATGATAATTTAGAGTCATATGACCCTTCAAACAACGATTCATTTATTTCTTTTAACGAGCAATTAATAGCTTGTGTTTTCTTGTTCGGGAGTATTTCCTCGTCGTATTCAGGTTCATTGTAAGACACGTTCACCCCAAGAGCATCACCAGCCATATCGTCCATCAATTCAAACTGTTCATGACTATAGTCGACCTTCGTATGTGCTCCACTGTTTGAAGCGACGCTGGTATTAACATCTAACATCTCAGAATTAATATGCTGCGGTTTTTCACGAAGATTAACCCAAATCCAACAATTCTCCACAAAACTAATTCTCTTTAAATGTTTTCAGACTTCTTTGTGACTCTTAATCCTTATAGACTCACATTTAAGACACAAATATCTTATCTCCATAGACAATATTAATTAAGTAGTTAGTTGTCAATAAAATTCTAATATAATGTTATAAAATAAATTTAGATATAATTACATGTTTTTTAACAATCTTATTATTTACAAATTCATACGAATTACACATACTTTTGCATGTATAAAATATTATACTAATACATAAATTTGCTAACATATTTTCTACTACAATTTTTCTTTAGAAATCTGCGTTTTACCTGTGGATTTAAGTAAAAAATTCGCAGGAACAACACAATCTAATTGAGTTTGCAAATACATCAAGAGGAAAAAATTTCTTATATTTCTTATCTAGAACTTTCGCCCTTTTAAAAAATTCATTGCTTAGTTTCTTTCTTTTTTCTTTATGAGTCGAGCTCCAATAATTAGACAATTCTGCAGGTAACATACTTGCGGATAAATCCACAAGAAGAGTAAATAAACTCCGCAGCAAGTATTAAACAAACTTAAGGTATTTTCTTACGACGTTTCATGGAGAAATATCTGCAGTACGATTCCTACAAATATGTTTCGCATGAAAGTTGCAGGTATATCCACGTGAAACAAAATACTTTTCGAATGCAAATCCACAGGTAATTTCGTATCAAAATCATTTTCAAAGAAAAATCTGCAGGATATTTGCTTAAATTTCCTTATATAAAAATTTCATCTAAAAATATATTAAAACATTATTATAAATATATTTTTAAAATATTTAATATTATTCTTTAATTGAAATACTATTGCAATACTCCGAAACAAAATTTATATCATGTTTGCAAATCAAAACTAAATATTAATTAAAGCATGATCCAACTATTGTGATAATTCTAAACAAAATTTATATTATGTTCGTAAATCATAACTAAGTATTAATTGAAGCATGATCCCAAAAAAAAACTAAGTATAATCAAGTACATTATACAACCAAATTAACAAAATAAAAATAAATACTACTTAATATGATCACTACCAATGTCATCATCCCACTATCTTCATCAGTTTCATTGTTGGGTTATGGTAATGAACTTGAACGAGAAGAAGATCCAACAAATCTTAAATGTTGTACAGAAAGGTTAAATTTTTTGTTGGTCTCAGACCAATGTTCATTGTTTAGTAGATTTGTTACTACCTGCAAAAGAGTGTGCATAGAGACAAAAGTTATTACTTATCAACCAAAACTTACTTTAACTTTATCATTTTTTATACTTTTACCAGTCCATATAACAACAATTAACAGGGATAAATAGAATTGCATTTTTATGTGATGACTGAGGATAAAAATAAGACTGCTTCACATAACAAATAGTTTATTGTGTTTAACATGGATTATTAGTGAAGTGAAACTAATTGTGGATATTATTCAAGAATTTGTTTATTCTTATACTTTGTTGTGATTTCTTGTCCTTAATTCGTATATTGTTGGAAATTCAAATGCAAGTAAGAAGTTCAACACTTAAAGGAAACGGCTAAGTGAGAACATAGTGACTACGATAACTCATAACCAATGAAGGTACTAATTTCTTAGTGAACAATTTAGAACTTATGAATTTCTTCAAAATAAAAATATAGATCTTATTAAGACAGAACAAAATGGCAGCAAGGTTGAGGTTTGGTGGCAGCAAGGTTGAGAAAATAAAGTTATGTGATTAGGTTTGATGGCTATGACTTGGTTCTGTGATATCAAACAACTTTAATTTACCTTTTTACAACTAGACATAACAACTTCTTTTTGTAGAATTTATACATTTAAAAATTAATATGTTTTATTATTATCAAATTAAATCATTAATAATTAAATAAATGTCATTTATTAATAAATTTGACTACATTTTAGATTTATTACCATCAAATATGTATGTTTTATCTTTTGAAACTATTTTGAAATAAAGTAAAAACCAGAACATCTACTTTAATATCATAAAAAATCACAAAATGCATATTGCATGAATAAAACAGAGTCAAAATATTCATATTACCAATACATATTTGATAGTACCGTAGAATTTGTCTTACTTTTTTATTTTGTTTAAAAAACAATTTTCCTTTATTTATATAAAAATAGAAACATAAAATGTACTTTATTTATATAAAAATACAAACATACATATTTCATGTTAGGCGGGTTCGGGTGGGAAATAGATATCAACACTGTGACACCCAAAACCCCAAAATAACATTTATAATAATTTATACTAAATTATTTAAACAAAAGTCGCAGCGGATAACGAAAATTTGTTCAAAAAAATAAAAACTTTTATATCTAATTTAGGATATTATGTTTCTCTAAATACACATGTAACAATTCAACTTTGTTCCTCAACTAAAACAATACAATCTCAATGAACTTGATTTAACTAGAATTTCTTGATTTAATTCCCAAGACTTATTGGTACTAAGGTTTTCATATAAAAATCATTTGTAATTACATAAGAAAAAAACACATTACAACTCTTAATTCCCGGTATCACCTATCAGAGCAAGGTTTCTCCCAAAGTTGAACTTCTAGACTCATTAACCTGTAATAACTGCGATTTCGCAAACGCAGAGCCAAGCCAGCCAAACACAAACAACGAAGGAGGTGAGTTTTGAAATCATGTTGATAATATAATATAAGTAAGAAGAAACACGCAATTAATCATAAATAAACCGTATCATTACACAAACATTCTTCAAGGAAAAACATTACAGTATATAGTCAAAATCAAGGAAAATCAATACATTTCACTATAACATCAAATCATCTAAGAAATTATCATCGCACACAATACATATTAATCACAACAAACAATCACAAAAAAATGCAATGCTATGCATGAGCTTAGACTCTACTTCACAATGTGGTACCATTCTAACTCTGAAGTACTTGGTTAGGAGGCTTGATACTATACCACCATCATGGTGGACGGACAATTCAAATTGACCCTGTCCTCATAGATCCCCTCAACTCAACTCGAGAGACATATACGCGACAGTCGAGGTAAACGTGTGTTGCGTGGTAGCTCCCGACATTTGGAGTGCTACCTCCAAGTCACCTAGGAATTCCCCACCCGAATACCTCCAAGGTCTAACAATCTTGCCTTAAGGCTCAACAGTAGACCGCCACGATCAGGCTCAATTCAGTTGTACTTCCCCAGAATCACTAGGCTTGTCAGGCCCTACCTATATGATGACAAAATAATCTCCACTTCACAAATTCTCAATATTTATTTTCTCCCCTCGTTGGCATATGATACTCCATTAAGATCGTCATCTCAAACACAAATTAGAATCATCATTATTTCATCAACTACGGGGTTACTTCAATATTCTCATCACAATTTTATAACATCATAAATCATACATAGTCATTGTCATCATATAAACTCATCACAAATTTACAACATCACTGTCATCAAACATCTTCACATAAACTTATCAGAGATTTATATCATAAATCACACATCATCATCAAATAAACTTATATCATACACTGCATTCATATTTTATTATCACTTCACATAAACTCATCTAATCAAACATATGCACCAAATTCATTTGAAATCAAATATCACAATAGTATCAAATACCACACATTTAACGAAATTAAATCAGTCAGCACCTTATAAATATTTCTATTCCACATTTTAATCTCACAATTTTTATATTTGCACATTAATTCATTTATCACTCAAAGGGCTACTGCCGTACGTAGCAAGCCCCGGATGAATTGTTGGAAATACGGTTTTCCCGTTCATCTCACAATATATTATACTCATGAATTCAAATGCTCTCTCACCCCTTACCTTATTTAGATGCTTTCTCAAACACAGAAATCAATGGATGTTTTCAACAGCAACTGCAGATCGACAACGTACAGTGAGCGAATCCGAATAAACGACAAGTTCACAAAATCGCCGAGACGTATCTGATAAATTATGAGGAGCATAAAAATCAATGTAAAAAAATTCATAATAATTTTTGGAGCAAAAATGGAGTCAAAACGACGAGAAAAAAACTGCAGAAAAGTCTCACCAACTCGTCGGAGCTCTGGAAGGGTCCGACGTCAACTTCACCGAAAAATACAAATGAGTAGTTCTTCTTGAAGGTTTCGACGAGAGGAATTCAAAAACGATACTAGTTTTTTGAGACGACAAACGTGGTGATCGGAATCAGGCAAAAACAGCTCGCCCAAGGAAAGAAACGGAGCTGATTCTGAAGAAACAGAGCAACGATCGATAAAATTGATGCCAAAAATGGATTCAGTGGCCGATTTTGTGTGGGATAGAGTTTGGAATCAATTCAAATGGCAAGGAATTGGTGGGAGTGAATTTGAGAGAAAAATGGTTTGTTGCGATTTGGCTCCCATGCCATTAGGTATTACTATTGCATATGGGCCTAACTTACAAAACACATTTTACTTCTTTATTTTGTTTATTTATTTATTTTTAAATAAAACAAACAATTACTAAAACTATTTTTTTTAACACTTTTAAAACACAATTCAATACTAAAATATTACTAATAATTTCAAAACTAATATTTTATAAAATAAAGAAATTCAAGTAATTAATCTTTAAAATACGTTAATAATCAAAACTTTCATATTCCAAATAATCACTATAATAATACTTATTTTTTCAAATACTCAAATTAAAATATTATAATCATTGGAGAATAGTCGAAATTATAAAATAAATAAATATAACATCAACACTTTATATTAATTACTAGATTATAATAAATATATAAAATCACAATGTCGTAACAAGTATATAAAAATACATAAATAATTAAACACAATAGTACTACTATCTCAAGATGATTATTTATAAAATAAATAATTAAAATAAGATATATTCATACATAATTAAATATAATTAAGTGTACATTTAATATTAGTCAAACACAAAAGAAAATATCACATTAATTACCAACTCACATATACAGATAAAATCGCTTAAATCTTATTCTTTAAAATATTTACACTAATATACTATTATTTTTAGAAAAATATATAAAATAATAAAATATAACATTTATTATTTATATAACTTATTTGGTCAAATATCTACAAGATTAGCACACATATAAAGAAAAATGATCATAAAATTAATCAACATATATTCTAAGATAATTTTAACACCAAATTAATTATTTAAAGTCCTATTTTATTAACAAAATAGTTTATTATAAAAATTGGGGTGTTACAAACACCCCTCCGCGCCCCATAAGTTTAATTTCAAGGTAAACCCACACCCAATCAAATCTGATTTTCTCCTATAAATAAAGACGTGTTCAGGTAGATACAGCGGGTGCGGATTATATTGTCATCCCTAACCGTGGAACTTGTCTTACTTTTTTAATTTGTTTAAAAAACAATTCTACTTTATTTATATAAAAATAAAAACTATTTCATTTAGATAAAAATAAAAACATAAAAATTGGCATGCATTTGCTGCGGAATTTGCTGCGGAGATTTGCAGATAAATCCTTTGGAAAAAAGTGAAGTTTGATGCGGACGGATAATCACATGTGAATCCGCAACAAAAGAAAAATTTACCTCCCGTGTCACCTACGGATTCTGTAACCCAGATATATTCCTAAAATATTTTTGAGAGCCGCAGGAAAATCCTTATGTTTCACCTGTGGATATACTTCCGCAGGAAAAACGCTAATTTCTTGTAGTGAGAGGTGATTGTGAATCAACAGAAAAAAGTTACAAAATGAAAATTTGTAGTTGTTATAAAAGAAAATGAGAATTTGTGGTTAGTAAAGAGAATGAAAATTGTAAAAGAAGATAAAAAAAAAAAAAAATATATATATATATATATATAGAGAGATATTGTTATTGTGTTTAACGGTCACATAGTTTGCGAGGAATTTTTTCCTCGGAAATTACCTTCCATCACCGGTCAAATTATTTCTATCGCAAGTTGGTCTGCTCAACGGTTACATGCAACAATTTATGAGGAACTTGGTCCTTAAAAACGATCTGACAACAAAATAAATTCTATTTTTTTGCAAGGACTCTTTTCTCTCTAGAAAATTTGGATCGAAAAATCAATATTTCTTGTTGTGATTCTCCTTTTATTGATCATATCCCCAATGTTAAACTGAGAGGCAACACTATTATTCACGAATCGCCATCTGATCGGGAAAACTGATAAAAATCATGAAGAAGCTTCTGACTCGAATTAAGTTGATTTAGGGGATTCAAAAATCATTTGAGAGACACTTCAGGAATCTGAGATCCAGGCTACGGAGAGTCCTAAAAATGCAATTCATGAGATTTTTGGTTCAAACTTATCTAATTCAGCTTACACGGGTCATCTACGAGAGGATCATCAATATCCAAATATATATATTGTTGGTTCTTGAAGTGATGCAGTGTTAGAAGAGAAAGATGTTCAAAATCATCAAAGCTCTCCTGATTTTGAAGTCAATTTACATTCAAAGGTTGGGGTCCCAAGTATGATATATCCAAATTTTATTTTTACTGACTATAATTTACACCCAAGATTGCTCATGATCAAGGCCGACTATCAACCTGTGCAACCAAAACATTGGCACAGGGCACCCAATTAGGGAGACCCCAAATTTTTGTTATAGTATACCCCAACCTTTGAAAAATTATATTGATATCTTAATTTTATACGTTGAACACTCTAAAATTTTATATTTACAACTTATGCATAAAATAAATACTCAATTTTCCACCATTATGAGTCTGTGACAGCGGCTGCAATCTATCAGGCACCACCACCCACCACCAAATGTTATAATCTTGAATATTGATGTTAGGGTTTGTGATTTTATGGCCTCAATTTTTAGATTTGAACATTGAGACGGCCTTGCTCATGATTTAAAGGTTTTGTGGGGGGTTTTAAAGATAGATATGCTAGTGAAGCACATTAATCTACTGTCAGTGATGAACCTTTTGCGGATGTGATTTCTAAGGTAAAGAAAAATAATATACACAAGAAACCTATATAATATAATATTTGTCCAAGGGCCAAAAACACCTGCATGATTTGAGCAACTTTTTTAACATTTTATTTTTTATTGGATAAGGTATATGTTCCCCAATTTTATTTTTTCTTTTGTTTTTAATAAATTTTTAGCTTACAAAAAGCAACATATGAGGTGGATCACATGTGGAAGGAGGAAAGTAGCCTCCATGTGATTGTGACATTATTCATTGATCATCTTATATGAAACTTTAAGAGTAAACAACCACTTTTGTCCTTGAAAGTGATAAGCAGTGTTATAGTAGTCTCCAAAAATAGGAACATGATTTAAATATCTCAAAATTTTACTTTTGTTAGTCATTTTGGTTCTTAACATCAATTTTAACTCATTTCTCTATTAATTATGCTGAATTTTCACTAATTTTAATATGTCTGACGTTGAATTGACATAAACTACCCTCCAAATGTCCTGTGCCACATGATAATATTATTTTAGTATCTCAATATTACAACTTATTGCCATAGAAGTCCATATATAATTAGTTTTTTATACTTCACACACCTAAATCACTTTACTCTTTAGATAAACACACCTTATTAGACTTCTTTCAATGAAACTTTCACGTTTCCTCATTCCCAACTCATAAAACAAAAAGATTTAAATAACGACTCGAATTTAGAAATGGTACCTATAGGTTCGTTGAATAATAAAAGGAAATAAACCGGTAAAGCGGACGATGCAGCTTTAAGAAGAATTGATTGACCCCCAAGGACAAATTATGAGATTTCCACACTAATAATCTAGAGTGGATCCTCTTAATCACATGATACCAAAATGCCATCATTCTTGGATTTCTGCCGATAGATAAACCGAAACATTTAAAACGTAAAGAGCTCATATGAAAATGAAGCACTCCTAGTGCATCATGTAACCACGATAAGTTCACATGAACACCCCTTAACGAACTCTGATGAAAGTTGACTTTAAGGCCAGATGTAATCTCAAACAAGAACAAATTTACTTTGATTGCTTTAATATTAGACCAACTCTTTTCTCTTATAATCAACATGTCAATTGCAAATTGAAAATACAGCACCTGAAATCATTAGAACCCACTACGAAGCCTTTGAAATTTATCACTCTAATAGACGCATCACACAAAGAATTAAGACCTTGTGTCACAATTAAAAACAAACTCTTTAGTAGGGCTTCCAATAACTATGATTGAAGCTAAAGTTGTACTAACACATTCCATAATTCAATTTTTCCATATACATGAAAGTTCATTCTCTCCATCACAACATGCATAAAATCCCAATCCACTAAATTGCATACCTTTTCAAAATTTACTTTAAACATAATTAATTTTTTTTTTTTTTTTTACTCATCTACCACTTCATTAGCAATTAATATACCGAAGAAAAAAATATGTATGTCTGCAAAGTCGATTATGATTCAAACATAAAAAAGACATGCCATTAATTTTCTTCATATAAAATAGTTGTATTAAGGTTGGTAATTAATTAATTAGATAGAAACAGGAAATCCTCATCTCGACTTTTACTTATTTTAATTTTTCTTTTCCTTTTTCAAGTGGTCAATTAAAACAAGCAATACTATATAAACAACGATCCAATATGAAAAAACTTATAATGAAGTTGACATTAATATATTCCTTTATTAAATTAGATAGGTATTGTATATAAGTATTTTTACTATATTCTCTTATTTTTCTATCTATATCTAAATTTATCATCAATATTTTATGGAAACTACCTCTAGATTTAAAATGTTAATATTTAATTTATGTAAATAAGTTTTTATACCTTTTTACATATATATATATAAAGTCACTTAACAAAATTTTCAAGCGAAATTACATCATTATAGAACTTAGAAATATCATTTAATTTTTTAAAATAAGTTGTTCACTTTTAAAGGAATATAATATTTTAATTAAAAAACATGTATAAGTTATTTTATAATATCACAAAATACAAATCCAATCTTGTAATTTTATATAAATAAACCTTCAAACCAAATCTTTTGATTTAAATCAGTGAGATCTAATTCAAAAAAATTCTAATTGTTAGTATCTATGTTGAGGTGTAATTTTGCGAGAAATCTATAAGGCAAATTCATATTTTATTTTTCAGAATATTAGCACAGACCCCAATTAGGGAAGGTCTTAATTTTTTTATAATATACCATAACTTTTGAAATTGAAAAATTATATTGATAACTTTAATTTTGTACGTTGAACACTCTAAAATTTTATATTTACACATATAGCTGAAATAAATAGTCAATTTTCCACAATTGAGTCTGTGATAGTGGCTGCAGTATATCAGACGCCATCATCCATCATCATTCGAATGGGGGTTTCAAAAACATTAAGACGATCCTAAGTATTATAAACAAAAAAGTAACATCAAAATCTTAGTGACTATTATAAATAAATATTAATTATTTTTAACTCATTTAATGTTAATATTTCTAATATACCTTAAATAAAAATATATAATGTCAATAGTTAAATATTTGACATTTAAATAGATAATTTAATAAATTTAAACATGTGATCATTTATTTTTGTAAAAAGAAAAAACACCACGTTATTATGGGGTTGATTTTGTAAAACAAAACATCGTATCATTATTATTTTTTTGATTAGTAAAACACCACATTATTATTAATTATAAATGCTTGTATCGTTGAGTTAGATGTAACAAACCACATTGTTATGAATAACATATAAAATTAGTTTGTTTTCTTCATCTATTCTTTGATACAAAAAACTAGTTGTTTTCTTAATCTATGCATTAATTTGCTGTGATGTTTCTTGGATAAAGAAATAGGGAAAGACTTCTCTGACACCATTGACAAGCTCCATAGCTTTCCCGCGAAACAGAGAGAAAAATACCGAGAAAATAGAAAAAAAATAAAAATAAAGTCATTGTTTTCTCTGTCTCTACCTCTGCAATTGCAATCTGTTTCCTTTCATTCATTCATTTTTTTATTTGATATGAAACTCAAAACTTTATGTTTTTTAGACAAACACCAATTTATTTTTAATTTAATTTACCAAGTTTTCATCTTTTTTTTTTGTTTCTCATGGAACTGTATGCTACGTGAAAGGAACAAAGCATTTGAAAATTCATGAGAAAAGAGAAATGCGCGTCCATAACAAAGTCTAATCATCATGTTCTTTTTCTCCTTTTTGTTAAAGAAATCATCAAAGTTGATGAACTTTTTTATTCCTTTTTGTTAGCTTCGTCGAACATTATTTATGTTTCGTTGACCGGTTTTCTAGACACATTACAACGTGTCTGCTTCTTCTGGGGTGTTTGGTCTTTCAACACATATTTCACGTTGTTGTTTTTCCTTAAAACTTTTTAGATTCTCTTGCTGCAGGCTATTTATTTTGTATCAGCCTGCATTATAATCATTATCTTCTTCAATAGCCACCTTTCTCTTTTTTTTTTTTTTTTTTTTTTTTTTTTTTTTTTTTTTTTTTTTTTTTTTTTTTTTTTTTTTTTTTTT
>JBBPBQ010000004.1:14717873-14897266 GCA_037974755.1 Cicer yamashitae | reverse complement strand
TTTTGTCATTCCTTGCTGGGTTTTGACCCTTTTCTGAGATTCACCTGTTTTGTTTAAAAAATTTATTTTTTAATCCACTGTGATAAAAGTGGTTCTGATTCTAAAGATTGAGCCTTTTGGGTTCTGAGTTCTGTTTGGCATTGAGGAATTTACACTCAGAACCAAGGTTTTAAAAAGTTCAGAGAAGCTCAATCTAGACAGAAAACATTAAGGTTTTAGAAGGCTCTGCAACATTATAAGCCGTATTCAGCTGTGATTCTTTATCGCAATTGTGATTTAAAACCTTGTTTGAAAGTTGAAAAGTGAGGTGAGAAAAATGAGGGGTGAAAGAAGGAGGAAGTTACATCTTAGTAAGATGTATACATTTGCATGTGGCAGAAAATCGTTGATGAAAGGAGCTGAACATTCACAGATTGGAGAGCGTGGATATTCATGGGTGGTATTGTGCAATGAAGCAGAGAATTCTTCTGAGGAAGGAATTAAGAACAAGTATGCAGATAATGCAGTGAGGTCTACAAAATATACTGCTGCTACATTTTTGCCTAAGTCATTGTTTGAACAGTTTAGGAGAGTTGCTAATTTCTATTTTTTGGTAACTGGTGTTATGTCATTCACAAAACTTGCTCCTTATACAGCTGTTAGTGCTATCCTTCCTCTTGTTATTGTTATTGGGGCTACTATGGTCAAAGAGGGCATCGAAGATATGCGTCGCAAAAGGCAGGTAAACATTCTTGTTTGAGGAAACAGTCATTATGGTCCCTGAATGTGTGAGACGTCTTTTGTTAGACATTTTGATCCTCGAATATGTCTTTAGTTAGTCAGTTTAATTCTCAAATATGTTTCCCTTTACTTTATGACAGTATTGTTATAATTGTAGTTAACAATTATAACAATACATAGTTTTCATGCTGATTCTATATTTTTTGTTTATATATCCTTGGTGCGACTTGTTTGAAACGAAATCAATAGAGCACAATAGACTTGTCTAAATGTAGGTTTTTTGGAATGTTATCATGTCTATAGTGTATAATTTAGTTAGTTCAATACTACTTGCACAGGATATTGAGGTGAATAATAGAAGAGTTAATGTGCATAAAGGAAATGGAACTTTTGAATATACTGAGTGGAAAAATCTGAAGGTGGGAAATATAGTAAAGATAATGAAGGATGAATTCTTCCCTGCAGATCTTATACTTCTTTCATCAAGTTATGAGGATTCAGTCTGTTATGTTGAGACAATGAATTTGGATGGAGAGACAAATTTGAAGTTAAAACAAGGATTGGAAGTAACTTGTTCTTTACATGAGGATTTTGAGTTTAGTGATTTTAGAGCTTCAATCAAATGTGAAGATCCAAATGCAAATTTATATTCATTTGTTGGGAGTATGGAGTTTAAAGATCAACAATATCCCTTATCTCCTCAGCAACTTCTTTTAAGAGACTCAAAACTTCGTAACACAGACTACATATTCGGTGTTGTCGTCTTCACCGGTCAGGACACAAAAGTCATTCAAAATTCTACTGATCCACCTTCAAAGAGAAGCAAAGTGGAGAAGAAGATGGATAAGATTATCTACCTATTGTTTTGTATATTAATTTTTATGGCACTTGTTGGATCTATTTTCTTTGGAATTGCAACTAAAGATGACTTGGATGATGATGGTGGGGTGATGAAAAGATGGTATCTAAGACCAGATGATTCCACAGTTTTCTTTGATCCTAAAAGAGCTTTTGCAGCTTCTGTATTGCATTTTTTGACAGCATTAATGTTATATGGTTACTTCATTCCAATTTCATTGTATGTATCAATAGAAATTGTCAAAGTTCTTCAAAGCATATTCATAAATCAAGATCTACATATGTACTACGACGAAGCAGATAAACCGGCCCATGCACGTACTTCAAACTTAAATGAGGAACTTGGACAAGTCGACACAATACTTTCTGATAAAACTGGAACTCTCACTTGCAACTCAATGGAGTTCATTAAATGTTCCATTGCCGGGGTAGCTTATGGCCGTGGTGTTACCGAGGTCGAGAGAGCCATGAGTAGCAGAAATGATTCTCCTTTGATTAATGACACAAGGGATTCTCCCAATAGAAATCCACCCATCAAAGGTTTTAACTTTACAGATGAAAGGATAATGAATGGAAACTGGGTTGATGAGCCTTATGCAGATATTATCCAGAAGTTTTTTCGCTTGTTGGCAATCTGTCATACAGCCATACCAGAAGTCGATGAAGTTGAAGGAAATGTATCGTATGAGGCTGAATCTCCAGATGAAGCAGCATTTGTGATTGCAGCGCGAGAACTTGGTTTCGAATTCTATAAAAGAACTCAAGCTAGTTTATCCATGTATGAATTGGATCCAGTTTCTGGTGACAAAGTTGAAAGGTCAGTTCTTATTATTATTTTTGTTTGTTTTGATTACTACTGATTCAATAGCTGAATAACTCAAATTTAGACTAAGTAACTTGTTTTTGCAGGATTTACACACTTCTGAATGTGTTAGAATTCGATAGCTCAAGGAAGCGAATGTCAGTGATCGTGAAAGACGAAGGGAGAATTTTGCTGCTGTGTAAAGGTGCTGATAGGTATGTGGTTAACTTTCCTGTGTGACCTTGGTATTTTGAGGGCCCGTTTGGTGCGCAGGATAAGAGACATGATAGGATAATTGTATCATATCATGTCTCAATCGAGTGTTTGATGAGACAATGAACTCTGAAGTTCTTGCCTTTGCATGCATTTGACACTATTGACTTGTCCTGTGTCATTTTTTCATGCAGTGTCATGTTTGAAAGACTTTCCAAGGATGGGAGGGAATATGAAGAGAAAACCTTGGAAGATGTTCGTGAATATGCTGATGAAGGACTAAGAACCCTGATATTGGCGTATCGTGAACTCGACGACGAGCAATACAAGACGTTCGATACTGAATTCTCTCAAGCGAAAAACTCAGTTAGTGCAGATCGGGAAACGTTGATAAACGAGGTAACAGATAAGATTGAGAGGGAGCTAATACTTCTTGGTGCCACTGCTGTAGAGGACAAGCTTCAAAATGGGGTGAGTTTGGGAGAAAAGAGATTACATGTTGTGAGGATTTATTAATTTATGGGTTGGAAACAGAACTTGAAATTTGATGCATCTCAAATTGTTTTTACTAGGTTCCTGATTGCATTGACAAACTTGCACAAGCTGGAATTAAGATATGGGTTTTGACTGGTGATAAAATGGAGACTGCCATCAATATTGGGTATAATACTGTGATTTTGAATTAACTTGAGCATTGGAGAATTACTTGTCAAGATGTCTGACATCGATATACAATTGCAGCTTTGCTTGTAGTTTGCTTAGAGAAGGAATGAAGAAGCTTATAATTCAGTTGGAGACTCCAGAAATTCATGCATTGGAGAAAGCTGGAGACAAGAGGGCTCTTGCAAAGGTAAACTAAATATCAACTTGTTAGTTTCAATTAATGCATGTTAACAAAATGGTTGTCTTTTACCATTACAATATCACAACATGATTTTTTTCATTGCTGAAAATTTGAACTCATTTTCATGCTGGTTATTATGCAAACAAAGTAACTTGATGTTAAAAATTGGAGTGTTTATATCTCTATGATGATTCATGTTTCATCAGGCTTCAATGGAAAATATCAGGCATCAGATATCTGAAGGTGCTGAACAGCTTGCTGCCTCTAGAGGAACTTCTGAGCAAGCATTTGCTCTAATTATTGATGGAAAGTCACTTGCTTACGCTTTAGAGGACAATATGAAGGACATGTTTCTAGCTATTGCGATTCGTTGTGCATCTGTTATCTGCTGCCGATCATCCCCAAAGCAGAAAGCGCTAGTATGTTTCAATCTATTCGACATCATGTCGTCATTTCGTTTTAATTACAATTTTGCTTAGATTTTAAAAACAATATTCTTGTTATTGGTTCTTCTCTTAAAGGTTACTAGACTGGTCAAATCTGGAACTGGTAAAACTACATTAGCTATTGGTGATGGAGCTAATGATGTTGGAATGCTTCAAGAAGCAGATATAGGAGTTGGAATCAGTGGCGTTGAAGGAATGCAGGTAGGTTACTCAGAAATTTTGCTTTCATGTATTGTTTTGTTACAACTTACAACTTTTTTGTTCCTTATTTTCTCTCATTCATTAATATCCTCCTCAGGCCGTTATGTCTAGTGATATCGCAATCGCGCAGTTCCGTTATTTAGAAAGATTACTTCTTGTACATGGACATTGGTGTTACCGGAGAATCTCATCAATGGTACATTGATACTCTTGTATGGAACTATCTCAATAGATTATTTCTTTTGGTTTTGTTATTAACTTGTTCATTCTTGTGACAGATATGCTACTTTTTCTACAAGAATATTACATTTGGATTTACTCTATTCTTGTATGAGGTGAATGCATCATTCTCTGGACAAGCTGAATACAATGACTGGTTTTTGTCTCTATATAATGTCTTCTTTTCATCACTTCCTGTGATTGCCCTTGGGGTCTTTGACCAGGATGTATCTGCTCGGTACTGTCTGAAAGTAAGCTCTTGTTCACCATATAAATATATTTTGTGATGTTACTGATTGTCATAGTAAAAGTTATGCAATGAAAATTTTCAATATTATAAACAGTAATGATATGTGGACACTCATTTTTTGTACATCGGCATGACATCTGGTTAATCACGTGCAAAAATGTGGTTAATTCAGTTAAGTAAATTGTTAATTCAAATCATGGTAAAAAATGTGGTTAATTCAACTACATGATTAACCAAAATTTTCAATGTGATTTAAATTAACCATTTACTCATTTGAATTAACTACATTTTTCCATGGGATTAATCAGGTGTCGCATGTGTACGAAAAAATGGTTGTCCACAAAACATTTTTGTATTATAAATTAGTATGCTGGATCAGGGAAGACCATAGAAAACCCACATGCATTGATTTGCTTCATTTGATGATATTAGGAATCACATGATAAAAGGGATTAAGATTAATCTCATAAGAAAAATAAGCTCTCAAGCATGAGAGCTTGATGGATAATAAAACTCATAAGGTTTCGTATTGAATAAAAGATAGTGAAAATATTTACACTTGCCTCTTTATACAGAGTTTATTAACTAACTAACTAAAACTCTAACTAACTTTATAATTCTAACATCTAACTAACAAAAACTCTAACTAACTTTGTTGTTTGTGTATAATGTGACAGTTTCCTATATTATATCAAGAAGGTGTACAAAATGTCCTGTTTAGCTGGAGGAGGATATTAAGTTGGATGTCTAATGGCTTCTTCAGTGCCATAATAATATTCTTCTTTTGCACAAAGGCAATGGAGGTTCAAGCCTTTGATAAGGCGGGAAGAACTGCTGAGAGGGATATACTTGGAGCAACTATGTATACATGTGTTGTTTGGGTTGTGAACTTGCAGATTGCACTTGCCATAAGTTACTTCACCTTGATTCAACACATTTTCATATGGGGAACCATTGCTCTTTGGTACTTTTTCCTCTTGGTTTACGGTGCAATATCTCCTGGAATTTCAACAATTGCTTACAAAGTCTTCATTGAAACTCTTGCACCATCTCCTTTTTATTGGACTGTCACCTTTTTTGTGGTGATCTCAACACTCATACCATACTTCTCTTACTCAGCACTCAAGATGCAGTTCTTTCCTTGTTATCATGACATGGTACAATGGATAAGGTATGAAGGGAAGACAAATGATCCTGAATTCTGCCATATGGTGCGGCAGCGATCTTTGCGGCCAACTACTGTCGGTTCAACAGCTCGCTTAGCAGCTAAGACTAACAGCATCAGACAAAATTCTACTAACCAAAGATAATATATACTTTCACATGGTTTTTTTTCGACCTTCGGGCGATGGAGATTTTGTTGTGTCTCCTCTCAATTCAGAAAGCTATATTGTAATTTGGATCCCCTCCAACTACTGCACCGTGCATTGTATAGACGTTTTTTGGAATTGAGGTTGTACAGAAATTACTTTTTTGTCTGCTTTTTGTACCATAGTTAGTAGCTATATTTGTGTATAGCAAGAATTCTTTTAGGAGTAATTATATCATAACATATTTCCCACGTCCATAAAAAGACAACAAAAATAAAAATGTACATATTTTTATTCATCTTTTTTGGTGGTTGTAACTTGTAAGAATTTTTCATACTTGGTTCTTCACAGTTCTCCGGCAAAAGAAAGAACACTTGGGAGAAATGAGTTGTATCAATCGATTTTTATCATGAGATGGTTCAATGGATAAGATATGAGAGGAGGACAAACTATCCGAATTCTGCCATATGGTGCGCCGTCGATCATTGCAGCCAACCACTGTTAGTTCTACGGCTTGTTTAGCACCTAAAGACTAACAGTATCAGAGAAAGTTATACTAGCAAAAGATAATTATATATACTCTTTTTTGTTGTGGCACCTCCCAATAATAAATCTATGTTGGTTGAAAACGTTCATAATTCAACAATATTAGTGGAAAATCTCACAGAATATGAGGAATAAGAAATTGCCTATGCAGAATAAATCTAGTGTAATTCTCTTACTCTTTACTGTTTTATTTTCTGTATACACAAATCACTGCACTTACATTTACTCTTAATTTGCACAGTAGAGAACATTCTCTAGAACATTTTTACTAACTACTTACCTTTACCAAATGCTTTGGTCTAGCAGTATTTAATTATTGGTATCTCAAGTCAATTTGACCAGCTTCAATATAATCCACAGTTTGTTAAAGCACGTGTCATGTTGTGAGATAGAACTGGGTCAATTTTATACATTCAATTCTAGGTCATCTCAAATGTGATTTCGTGCCATATCAATATATACCATAATTGTTGCCCATTCTACAATTTACTACCTTTCAAATGCCAAAGACATGTAACTTCTTGCTATCCCTTGATAAAAGAAATTCTAAAGAATATGTAAAAGCCATGCCAAGAGCCACACGTGTATTTTATCACTATGTTACAAATCAATTTAATATCTACATTATAAGTAATATTTTACAAATTCTAGTTACAAGCAACAAAATTTCTGTCAAAGAACAATAATTTTGGTCATAAGAATGGTTGTTTGAACCTGATAGAGTCCAGTCAGAAGTTTCAGAATCAATAGCAGCAATGCACCTTTGCCATATCTACAATCTTGGTCCAAAATAAACCCTTCCACTACATACAAACAGTGTGCCATTTCATTTACATATGCAAACTAGAGTGATTAAAAAAATCTGAGCTATAATTTTGACTACCAAATGCCATCCTCTGAAACAATCTTATTTCTTCAGATTGCTGTGCAGAGTCAAATGCCTGGCTTTGCCCGACTCGCATTCCGTTGGTTAGATCTGAAGTTGTTAAGCTTTCAAAAGCTCTAACAACCTATGAAATAAAATCAAGAAAAAATCATGTCAGTAGTTTGAAGCACGGACACTGACAAGGACACGACACTGACACTGGTAATAATTTGAGAAAGAGAATTTATTGAATGTAATCAAGATGCCGGTGTTCACGAACGTATCGGACACCGGGACACGTCTTCGAACAGATGTGTTGGTGCTAGCGATTTGCTTGTTGATAACCTCTCAGATTCATTTTTGCTATTTATTTTCAATATTTACCTGTCCCATGCGAGGTCTCTTAGCAGCTGAATGTCGAACACAAGCAGCAGCAACTTCAATCATGCAAAACATTTCACTATCAACGTAGTTCTTTCCTAGCTTTGGATCTACCAAACTATCAAATTCCTCAGTTTCAAGTGCATCACTTAGCAAAGGTCGAGCCTGCAATAAAGGTAACATCTTCAGTGACAAAAGGTCAAAAACCTGAGTCAGAGCACTCAACGGCTATTCAAGTGAAGATGTTACTTTCCGGAAATAATAGAATAACTGCCAAGCAATATTCAGGGAACTCACTCTAAATCAGTTTTGGCCTTTAAGATTAAAGATGATACTCATTAAATGATCAACTACCTCGAAAGCTTAATATACAAGGGTATGGACTGATTTATGCATACTAAAATTAAGACCAAGACATGATTTTCCTGAGTCGTGAGCTAAAAGAAAATAAATACCAGAAACATTTCTCAAGTCTGTAAAATAAATTCAATATGTGATCATAAAATTGGGAGCCCCTAATATGGACCCCTAAAGAAGGGACCAGTATTGGACCTTAGAAATGACTAGCAACAGCTAGTCACCCTTTTTTGGTGTATTTTTGTGACATGAATTTCAGTTTTTTCATTTTGTACCTCTCAACTATAATCCATATGGAGAAAAAAATGGAGCCTCCATAAAATGAGGGTGTTCTAGTTGCCTATGCAGACAGAGATAATAAATCACAGGTACCTTCAGATTTTGGTGGTATTTTGGTAATTTCTCAGTCCACACTTTGGCCTCTCTGAACTCACATGCCTATACTTCTTCGTCTAAGGTTCACATTCTCACATGCACAACAAACAACAACAACAGCAGCAGCACTATCTACACTACACCACAATATCTTAACTCTACATACACTCTGATAATATCTTAAAATTTAAATTGCGTCTAACTTAATTCTACAAAACCTACTTGTAAAGTGAGAGATGCCTCCAACTAATAAACACATTTTTAGGCCATATGTTATCTAATGTTGGACTGTCAACAGTCGTCGCTTCTCAAGTCAATAATTCAAAAGAGTGAGCATTTTGTTGTCATTTTCATACAGGAGTCACTGTAATAAAAGATAAAATTTCAAAACAGAAGAAAAGCAGATCATGAAATAAATTTTTTATCCCTATCCGTCGTTCGATAGAAACTAATGGCTTATCAGCCACAAGGTTAGCAAAAAAAATAAAATAGCAAAAGAGTTGCATCTGTATGTACCCATTCAACTAGACTCTGATCTCCCAGTTGGGATGGATCTACAGGCATCCGTCCGGTAATGAGCTCCAAAATCACAACTCCAAAAGAATATACATCAGACTTGTCAGTCAATTTTCCACTTGACACATATTCAGGAGCAACATACCTTTTCAATAGAGAAAAAACGCAATCAATATTGACACAATTGGTTGTAACAATAAGTTGTTTGTCTAAATTCAAAAGTAAAAAATTGAATAGTAGGTAGACATATTAATATATATACCCACCCAAAAGTTCCCATGACACGCGTGGTTATATGTGTATTTGCATCCAGAGCTAATTTGGCTAGGCCAAAATCTGAGACCTATAAAATTAAAAATAGGAGTACTTAGATTTGGATATAAATTGAACAAACAGTAACAAGAATTGAATAAGTGGAATGGCATATACACGAGCTTCATAGTTGAAATCCAAAAGAATGTTTGACGGCTTAATATCTCTGTGAATAATCCGAGGATTGCCTGAAATGTGCATAACATTCAACATAGTTGGTGTCAGCTCAATTGACTCATTCTGTTGCAACATTGATCCATATCTGAAAGCATCTATATTTGAAAAACTTTATATGCATAAATTCTGATTCACTTTTTTAACTAATTTGAAAAATTGAAATTTCCAAAATCAAAGTAGACTGGTTGATAGGCCTTTATATGCATGTCAAGACCAAAGAATAAAAATGAGGATCGGTAATTACAGTCTTCATGTAGATAAGCTATTCCTCGAGCCGCACCAGCTACAATTTTAATACGATTTTGCCATTCCAGCACAGGTTGACCTTCCCCTGCAAATTCCAATTTCATTTAACACAACATAATCAAAGCTATTCAAAAACTGAATCTTATGTATGAAACAAAACAATCTTGTACCAACTGAGAAGTAGTAGTTTTATTTACCATGTAGATGAAAATGAAGGGTATTGTTAGGGACATAATCATAGACAAGTAGTTTTCTGTCATCTTGAATGCAGTATCCAACTAAAGAAACCAAATGGCGATGATGTATGCGACTAATAATTTCAACTTCAGCTTTGAATTCTCTCTCCCCTTGACTTCCACCAATTTTGAGCTGTTTCACTGCTATCTCTCTTCCATCAGGTAAACATCCTTTATATACAAAACCAAATCCACCCTCTCCCAAAAGATTCAGAGTTGAGAAACCATTTGTGGACTTGAATAGTTCTTCATATGAAAACCAGTTCCTTGAGTGGCCCATTCCACCACCAGGGTCAGATGGTGTATGCACAACATCACTGTTAGAGCCACTACTTACAAGAGGAGCAGAGGCAGCATGTATCTTAAAAAAGGATGAATCTGGACAAAGTTACAAACATTAATTGATTCAAATTCATTTTTTTTATTTAGTTTGTAAGCATGAATATTATAAATTTAGAAAGTCCCAAACTGAGTCAACAGATATATATATGCACAATAAGCTACATAGCACTGAAATAAATATCGATACAGGACATGACACTAACACTAGCACGTAGATACCAATAGTAATTTGAGAAACACATACGATAGTGTCATATGTTAGTGTTGGATACGGTTGAAAACCAAGAATTTTATTCCAAGCAATTAGGGGAATAACACATTTGCTTAAAAAAGATAAGAAATAATAAAAGAGAAATCTCTCCTCAAAGGTTTTCTCCTTCACATTATAGACATTATTCTATTCAGCAAATGTTTATAATATTCAATGATATCAAATCCAACTGCATAACTCCCTATTTATATACAATAACTAAACTAAACACATAACAACCTAACTCTCCTATCCTAAAAGATACTAGTCGTCGTGTGAGACACAGAACATGCTTTCAATCTAAAGTGTTGGTACTACATTGCAAAAGTAGAATGAGCCAATGAGGTACCAAATAAGAGGGCCACAGAAATATACCTGATTCAGTTGAGGAGGGAAGAGTGAAAGGCATAACATAACCATTAGGAGGATCTTTTTTCTTTTTTCTCCTCAAGCACCATATAGCAACTCCAATGAAGCAAAGCAATAGAATTCCACCAAACACAGCAGCAATAGCCACTACAGCACCAGAACCAATTCCACCACTGCTTCCAATTTCAGGGCTTGAATTTTCTGATCCATTCTGCGTTGGCGGCGGCGGAGGAGGCGACAATTGAATGATTGAGGGTGATGGAGGAGATAGTCTTGGCGTTGAATTTGAAGGTGGAAGTGATTGTGAACTAGGTGTAGCAGGAGGAGGAAATGGTGTTAGTGGTGGTGATGATGGTGGTTGTGATGGTGATGGTGATGATGATGGCGGTGATGCTGGTGGTGGAGTTCGGTTTTTAGGGGGTGGTGGAGTTTGGTTTTTAGGGGGTGGTGGTGGTGAACGTCGGGGTGGCGTCACGGTGGCAGGAGGGGGTGAATTATCCGGTGGAGGAGAAGGCTTTGACGGCGGTGGAGCTGACGGTGCTAGTGGTGGTGAAGGTGGAGGGGGGCTTTTTGGCGGAACGGGTGATTGCGGTGGCGGTGAGGGACGGGGTGGAGAAGATGGTGGTGGCGGTGAGGGACGAGGTGGAGAAGATGGTGGTGGCGATGGGGGAGGGCGAGACGGCGATGTTGGAGGAGGTGGCAACGGAGGTGATGGTGAAGGCGGAGGAGGCGACGGCAAGGAGGGAGGAGGAGGAGCAGATTGGGTTGTCGGAGGTGGTGATGTTTCTGGCGGAGGTGAAGGAGAGGAGGGTTGTTCCGGTGGAGGAGCAGTGGATGAGGACTGCGTTGGAGGAGAAGTTGATGAAGACGGCGGTGGAGCTGTATTAGAAAGTGGCGCGGCGTTGGAGGTTGCCGGAGACGGCGACGCCGCTGACATCTTTTAAAACAATGTCTTTCTTCTACACTTGAAACTCACATATCATGTACACATACATAAATCTCTTAACACAAACCAAAATTTCATACACTAACCATATTATTAGATCTTTTAATTAAATGAAACTAAAAGCACAACTTAAGAATGAAGAATGTTTTTCTCACCAACACCAACCCAACCAATGTCTCAAAGTGTCAGTACCAAACTAAATTCTTGTAAAAGCCACACAACCCAGATCACAGAAACTGCGTTTTTAACAATTTTCAAGAACAACCAAGCAAAAATCCTGATTCAAGAACTCAATTTCTTTTTTTGGTTCTCAATTTGTTACCTTATGCAACAGTCTATGAAGACAGAGTGGTTCAGAATCTTTGATCGATGATCGACATTCAGCACCATTGACAAGATCTACACAACTCAAATTACAAACAGCCTTGTTTTCTTTGAATAGTTCGATTGACTTTAAAATGATTTTGTGAAGTAAAGCTGAAATAATTATTCATTACTGAATTTTCGTCCCGTGACTTTGGTTGTTTTGATGGAATGTCTTCTTTGCATAGGCTTCACTAACACGGATTCTGTTGTGGGGTCCAATTACTAAAGCAAAACGATCCCAAAGAATGCTACCTTACAAGTCACAACAATTGAATAGTGCGAAAATTGAATTTTTCAATTATTTTCTTTTAAAAGAAATTTTTGAATCATTCTCTCCTTGGACCGTCATAAATTAATGTCAAAAACACATATTTTTTTAGAAGGTGAAAAACACATATTTAGTCTTCTAAATTTAGTCTAATTTGGCAAAAATAAATAAAATTTTGTCAAAATAATTTTTTTTCTAATTCCAACTTAAATTTTTTAAGTTACGCTCGAATAAAGTTTTAACATTCCTTCGAGCCTTTTCAAAAATATTGGACTTAAATGTGGGGATGATTTGAGTTTATTCTAAAACTAACAAAACTAGTCTCTTGTAAGGAATTTTCTTGATTTTTCCTAGTTTGGAATTTAAGATGGTTTTCTTTAAGTAGTCATAAATTAATGTGGTAAGACCCGCATTTTTCTTTATTAGTGTCAATTTAGAGGACAAAACTATTTTAGATAGATAGAATGTAAGACCCTTATTTTTTTTATTATTAGTAATATGTGAAATATATTTTTAAATTTTTTAATGTGGTTGTTATTATTATTATATTTTTTATTCAATTATTATTTTTGAAAAGTATATATGTGTATGACATGATATATTTAATTTGACTGAATATTTTATTAAGTATTAAAAAAAATGCTTATAATATTAACAAAAACAATAGAAAAGAAAGAAGTATGAATTGGGAAACAGACGTTAAAAACAAAATTACATTAATTTGGAGAGTAAATATTTAGGATCTTAATGGGCTTACGTTGAAAACAACACGTTACCCAATTCTAGTGATAGAAAAAAAAACGGACACCTTCTATGCGGAGTCAGTGATTCATCCCCTTAAGTAAGAACTTTTTAATTACGATCATATTAACTTTGTCTAACCATTTTTCATTGTTAGTAGAATAAAATCCCTTCTTGATCTTCTGGAAAAAAAAAATGATTTTTATGGTAAAGCTGTTATTGTTTTTACCGGTCAAAAACTGATTTTAGTAAATAACTTTATGATAATGGATAATTTTGAAAATGGTGTTTGATATTATTATTATTATTATTATTATTATTATTATTATTATTATTATTATTATTATTATTATTATTATTATTATTATTATTATTATTATTATTATTATTATTATTATTATTGTTGTTGTTGTTATTATTGTGTAGGAAAATTCTTTTTAGTTTTAAAAGTAAAATTGTGATATGCAATTTATTTTCTTAGAAGTGATCTTGATTTTCTTATGATATTGATATAAAAACCTATTTATTTGAGAAAATGTTTATCTATGTCAAAAATTAATTTTCATCCGGTAAAAGTCGTTACAAAGACTAGATTGTGTTTTAATCAATAGAAGTAGTTATTGGCTGCAAACTCAATTTTTATTTGGTTAAAATTTTATGTTGTGATAGTTTTAGTGTTGAAGAAATTTTTAGAAACCTTATTGATGTTAATTATAATAATTTTTCTATAAACATTTTGAAAGTTGTTGTTATAGTTATTTATTTGAGAAGATTAAAGTTATGATTTTTATGAAACAATTGTGTGGAGGTTGTGTTTATTTATAAATTAATAATATTAATAATATTAATAATAATAATAATAATAATAATAATAATGTGATTGTTTTAAAAAAATTTGTCTAAATCTTAAACTAAACCCAAACTTTATTTGAGTAGGAGTTAGTAGTTGAAAGACAATGCTAAGTTAATTATTATTTATTTGAAGTTGTGAACCGAGTTGAACGAGAGTTTGTGACGCATACTTCTAGAAACAACTTTGGTAACGGTAAGGGCATCACTCCATTCGCTTTCCTACTTGAATTACATGTGATATAAATGCATTGTGATTTTATGTTTGTGTGTTATGTTCAAAACATGTGTGCTATTTGAATTAAATGTTTATGAATGATATTCTGAGATTAAGTAATTTGTGTATTTTGATTGGTAATGGGTGGTTATTCAAGGTAATGACTTTGTGTCTAAACTAGGTTGGTTTAGGACTAAGTTGAATGATTTTGGACGCTCTGGTTGAGTGATCTATTTTCTTACTAACTAAGGTGATGACATTCGTGCATGCATTGGTGGCTTGGACCTAGTCACGAGTACGTGACGACAGTTCCTTGAAAAGGCAACGTGATTCAGAAAAATACTCAACGATGGGTACTGAACATGAAACTCTGAAGAGCATTTGTCCAACGGTGGGACAAGCCCAACGATGGGACATTGTCCAATGGTGGGACTCTTTGCTCTACAGTATGGTCGGCCCAAGGGAGAGGCCCTAAAGCCCCTGTTTTAGGTCTCGCCAAAAAATAATTTTTTTATTTTAATTTTTATACGGTATAGAGGCCCAATAATATATTATCAAAACTCTTTAACCATATGCAGAAACAAAAAAGGCCTCCAAAAAATTTTTAATTTTCAATTTTTGGCGTAATCATCATTTGAATTGATACATGTGTTGTGTGTTGATTGGACTATTAGCCAATTAAAATCGATGCACCGTTGGAAGAATTTTTTTAATATTAAATGCATTCATTTTCACTAGAAACCATTTTATATTAAAGGCATTGTTTTTTTTACTAAAAATGTCTTTTAGAATCCTTCGTCTGAAACTTTCCTGTCAACACGACAAAAAGTTTTTTCACCCTTGACCCTACTTCCTTATTCCTTCCTTTGTTAAACGAAATCGATTACAATAATTTGATAAATGATTTTGTATCAAAAAAAGTACGAAAGATCAATTTTAAATAAAAATATTAATAATTTATTTATTAACTTTGAAAAGACCTCGTTTGATAATTTCGCTTTAGGCCTCACAATGTGTTGGGCCGGCCCTGTCTATAGAGTGGTGATATTCCGGAATCATGCATTGACATAATGAAGAGCATTTGTCCAACGGTGGGACATTGTCCAATGGTGGGACTATTGGCTCTACGGGATGGTAATATTCTGGAATCATGCATTGACATATAGTCTAACAAATAGGATTTGTGCTTTTTGGTTGATTTTTATCGTTGGTGCGTTGTGATTTTAATTGTTAAATGAAGTATATGATTTATTTATATTTTTCTATAATAACTATATATGTATGTTTATTTGCTTTGTGTTTGTTATTTGGAGATGCCCCTTATATTTGACAGGACGTCACGTATAGTGTTACTTGAGCATACAGCTAGAGGCTCCGAGATACTTTTGTACTAGTGTTAGACTTGTTGAGAGAGTTTTCCACAAACATCCAAGATTATGACCAACTAGAATTTATTTTTGGATAGTAAAACGTCAAGAGTTTTGACTTTAGGAGTTTCTTTTGTCTTATGCATTAACTTTACTTTTTAATTTTTGTAATTGCGAATACTTTAATTCATTGTTTTCAAAAATATAATTGAAAAAGTCATTAATTACTTTTAAAGTAAATGAGTATTTAAGATAATCTTATAAAAAAAACGAAACTATATATTTACGTTTAGAACTTCGTTAGTTAATGTCTCGAAGCAAGATCTTACAAAACCTGTCTTAGGAACCATACATCCATTGATGATTTTGAACAATACTTTATAGCAAGGCTTGAGGTCTTTATCTGATTTATCGACTAAAGAGTCTCCTTACAATTCTTTGTGGATTGTTTCTACCTCGACAGTTTGTTGCCACGTTGAAATGATAGTTGCACATTTTTCTTCACGTCTATTAACGCCACAATTTTCAATCCTAGCATGATGCTAGAAATCCTTCACCAGTTAATCATAAACAGATCTTTCATCAAGGCCAAAATGATTGAACCACCCTGTATCTATGAATTTATTGAAGGGATCGAAACCATTTTCAGTGAGGTTGTCGAAAGTTACTCTTAGTTCACCTTTAATTTTGAGTTCTTTTGTTTGAGACATATATTGTAGTAGCATGAATGTCATTATGAAATGCCATTTCTAAAGTATGAAGAAGACAAGCACTTTTTGATGAGTGAGGGTTTTACGATTTTAAAGTTGTGTGAATTCAAAGAAGTAGTTTTTATTTTAAGGTTTTCAATGGTTTATAATTTTGAAAATTTTAAAGTGACACTGTATCAGAACAATCAGTGTGTCATTTCTTGTTTCATGTTCTTTTAGAAGTTAAGCATAACCTTTTGCAAGAAGATGAATCATATCTATTGAAATGTGAACTATTCAACTCGTGCCTTTCAGGTACACACTTATTAAAACTAATTTACTGAATGCTAATGCCACGAGTAAATGCATGTTGACAAACTAAATTATCAGATGCAAAACATTGGTAAAATTAATGTCTTTTCGTTGACAAACACGTGTCATTCTACCTTAATTAATGAAGATTTACATTATTTGACTTTGATGTCTTTGTTCTGGTTCTGTTTACTACTCATGATCAGTTCTTCTAGATGGTTTTAATCATCAGAGGCATCAATAATTGCTTCTCTATTTTATATGAGCATATGATGTATCTTCTGATTTGTCGACTATCTTTCCATCTTCTGATGACTATTTTTATTTCCTAAAACATCATTATGATAGGTACATTCTTTTGACTCTTTGGTATCCATAGTTTCTTGGATCTAGACATATTGCTAATAAGACCTTTTAGTCCTTCAAATCATGAGACATATTAATTAATATGGAAATTCTAGCACAAATATAGAGATAATGGTTATGTATACTAATGTGTTTGATTTTAGATAGACAATGGTTTAACATAAAAATATGTATTATCAATATATCACAAACCTTATTCAACCCATTAGGGTTGAAAAGATAGTAACTTGTTTTTTAGTTTAAAACTTCCTTGCTTTTTTTTCTTTTTTTTTTTTTACCATCATGAAGGTTGAGGCGTGCAGTTCAAGATATTAGTAGTTGTTTCACTCTCATTGTGTATTGTTTATCTTTTTCTTTCTATTCTGGAGAAGTTCAAAAGCTTATTGTATTTTTCTTTTTGGATGCAACTTTATCTTCTTCTCTCAAGTTAGACTTGATTTTCATACAAGTTGGATATGTATTCCCAAACTTCTTTTGTTGTTTTTTTCTCCTACACAGTTAAATAATTCTTTTTTTGAGTTAACCATATAGATAGACTTTGCTATGTGTTTTAGCAAAAATGGTTTTTTTATATCAACCGCCTTCATACATATGATCACATATGTCTATATCTTGGGAGTTATTGACGGTTTGAAACAAGTGTTTCCAAATATTGAAATTCATATTTTCAAACATTGGGGTACAAGATAAGACATGTTTTTCACACATGATATTTTTCTCTAACATTGTTAAGGACTCATTCAAGAGACTGATCATTAATGCCAATTGAAGTAGTAAAAAAACACAAGAAAATGGAGTTTTAATTGTGTTTTCGAGAAACTTTTGAATTTGTTTTGCAAGTTAATTTACTAAAGGTAAATAGAGTAGGGAAACAAAAGATCAACACACAAGATTTATACTGGTTTACTATCCACCTGATAGCTACATCCATTCCTTTCAACTCCAAGGATTTTCCACTAAACGGTCAACTAACCAACAACCACTAGAGTATACTTCTGTCAAGTGACTATACTCAACGCACTTTGAAGCAAATGTCACTACCATGGCAAAGTTACAATGGTTGTGTAGCAACACAAGAAATAAATAACTATTTGTAGGAGCATAAATAATTTAGTCCATAATTACAAGATGAAAAAGTTTTCTAAATTGAGTTTGAGCTTTTCACTTGACCCTTTTTCTTCTTGTCTTCTTTTCTTAGCTTTTGGCTCTTTATCTTTTCTTTTCTGCTTCTCTTTTCTTTTCTACTCCTCTTTTCTTCTATGCTTTTCTCTTGCAATCAATATGAACTTCATAAATATTGAGACCTTCGACCTTTTTCCTAAAATATACTTATTAATTTTTCTGGAATATGAACCTAGAACCTCCTCATGAAAATCTAACAAGTAAGAACATAAATATTTTAGAACCCAAAGGCAGCTTCATCTCATTGATATCCCTTTTCTCCTAAGGGTGACCTTTCCCTTAGGGGTGGCTCCATCTAACGAATAGCTTTCTCCTCTCAATCCTGCAACACATCATAACCCATCTAACGAGTAACTCTCCTCCAATTATATCTCGTTGATAGCCCTCTCCTCCAAAGAATGATATCTCTCATAGGGGCGGTTCCATCTAACGGATAACTCTTTCTAATCAAAACGATGTAACTAGGTGCACCTACCCCCGCTAACGATTTCATAATTATAACGATTTCCAAAACACTTATTTAAAAATCATTTATCATTTCATTGTAACTCATGAAAAACATATTCAATTGTACACCAATTCAATATTTAAATACTTTATAACTCATAAATAAATACAACTATAAACATATTATATACCAAAGACCATGAAAATAAATAAAGGATGAAACCGATAAGAAAAACTCAAAGGTTGTGTTCTCCAATTTTTTTTTAAAAACAAATACTTAAACATAGAAAACGAGTAAAATAATAATTATGGCATAATAAAAATATGTGATAATGATCGTCGTCTACTCACAACTATGAAGAATTGACTAAGGTTGTTCTTCAACAACTCCTAAAGAAGCAGGAAACACCTAAGCTAACAAATTTGAGTATCAAGAATATTCTCAAGACTTTAGAAAAATCATTCTAAAGTTTTGCTTACTATAGAAAACCATAAAAAGTCCTTAAAATCTACTCTAAGCACCAAAGTAAGATTTTTAAATCAAACTACATTTTTCTAGAGATTCATTGTTAGCATTTGAGTTGTGTATTTACCTTAAAGAGTTTCAATAAACACTTTTCAAATAATGGGTACTCTTCTCCTTCCTTAACTCATTAACCCTAACCTCAAAATCCTAACCAAGAGCACTTGTAGGAGTATGAGAAGTTATGTTTTTTAGATGTTAGATTCATTTTATGGGTTAAGGGTTTATGGGTGCAATTTGTGTTGTAGGGTGAGAAGAAGCAAGGAGAGAAAAAAATAGAACTGGGGATGGAGTGTAGTGTTGCTGCCGAGAGAGAAGGAGAGAAAAAGTTAAGTGGAAAAAATGTAGGTCGGGTGGAATATGTGTTGTTTTATTTATTTATTATTACTATTATTATTTTTTAAATGAAACGATGTGTTTCAATCTCTTCCCTTATGAAAACCTGCCCTCAAATATATTTGATTTGTTTTTAATTAACCACTACTGGCTTTGAGTTTCAAAATAAGTGTGGGTATTTTGCACGTATGACTTCTTCGAGTTCCCAATTTGTTTCTTCATCGAATGGACCACATCAAAGAACTTTTATTGAAACAATATCCTCTAAGCGTAAACGCCTCACTTGATGATCTAATATAGCTACTGGATGCTCAACATATGACAGACTCTCATCTAACTGCACATCTTCATGATTAATCACATGAGAAGGGTCATGAAGATACTTCTGAAGCATCAAAATATGAAAGATCGGATGAACTCCCGAGAGATCTGGTGGAAGTGTCAAGCGATAAGCTACTAGTTTAACTCTCTTTAAAATTTCAAATGGTCTAATGAACCTTGGACTTAGTTTTCCCTTTTTACCAAATTGCAAAACTCCTTTCATTGGTGAAACACGTAGAAATACATGTTCTCCCACTGAAAACTCCAACGGACGACGACTTTTATCAGAATAAGATATTTATCTACTCTGAGATGTCACTAAGCGATCTCGAATCAATTTTACCATTTCAATGCGTCTTGAATCAACTCTTGACTGGCTAGTTTAGCTTCTCCAACTTCAAACCATCCTATTGGAGACCTACACCATCTTCTGTACAAAACAAATGACTTAGATTCAAGTAATTAAAAAGGTTGAAGTAATCCTGCAGGCTTTTGGTGCCCAACCTTTACTTCTTGACATACTAAGCACTTAGAGACAAATTTTCTACATCTCTCTGAAATAGCAATGGCAAAATACAAAGAAGGGGGTTTGAATTGTAAATTTGTCTATTTAAAATTTCATGTTAAAAACTTAAGAAAAACAACTCAAGAATGATCTTGGTTATGAAAACAGAAAACGTAGAACATTCTTCGTTTTTTACAGATTATAGTCAAGAATGTTCTGTTTAGTTTTTTTATCTGGTTTCTTTGCTGTGCTTGGTTCCTATCTTTGAATAAAAACACTCAAGAGCACAGGTTAAATTAACATAACATTTAGAATCATAATTTATTTTCATCAAAACTTAATTTGAGAGTTTGTCTTAACACTCTCTTCATCCCTTCCCACCAATATAATTCTCTCAAGTCTTGATACATCTTGTCAGAACCTGGTTGAATAGTATAAAAAGAATGATGAGCATCCTCTAAAGTTTTCCTCCTTAAGCCACCGGTCTTTGGAACACACAATCGAGATTTCAACCTTAGAACACCATCAGAATCAACTTAAAAGTATGAAATTTTGCCATTATGAACATTATTTACTATATTCACCAAGTATGAGTTTTGACTTTGAGCTTCCTTGATATCATCAATTATGGTTGAACGAATTTGTACATGGGCTAAAATTAATCTCAAATGATCATGTTCAAATTGAATTCCACTTTCAACAATTTCTTGAAACTCTTTAACTATTGTCCTATTTACTTTTGCTATATGAGCGAGACTACCCATGGATTTCCTATTCAAAGCATATGCAACAACAATTTCCTTCCCTGGGTGGATAAGATTGTGCAATCATAATCTTTCAAGAGTTCCATCCATCTTCTTTGTCTTAAATTTAAATCACGTTGTTGAAAGACATACTTAAGACTTTTATGGTCAGTATAAATCTCACAAGTTTCACCATATAGATAGTGCCTCCAAATCTTAAGAGAGAAAATCACTACAGCCATTTCCAAATCATGTGTGGGATAGTTTACCTCATGCCTCTCGAGTTGTCCAGATGCATAGGCAATAATTTTACCTTGTTGCATAAGTACACAACCGAGACCAATTCTAGAGGCATAACAATAAACTGCATAACTTTCACCACCTAGGGGTAATGCCAAAATAAGTGATGACGTAAAACACTCCTTTAATTTTTGAAAGCTCGCCTCCCATGTAGCAGTCCATTGAAACTTAACTTTCTTTTGGGTCAACTGTAACATCCTCTAAAATTATTAGTTAAAATAATTTGGATCTATAAATATATATTTTCCAATATTAAATTAGGTGTGGTAATTATTCTCCTTGTTTGCCTTATTGTAGTAAAGTTGTTAGTAAGAATTATTTAGTAGATGTATTTTTATTTCTAAGGCAAGAAGAATTTGGGCTAAGGGTTGTGGCTTGGTATCACACAACCCATTTGAATGAGTAGAAAGTTGGGCTGGGAGTTTGTGCCTTGTTTTTTATGAAGGTTAACTAATAATAATAATAATAATAATAATAATAATAATAATAATAATAATAATAATAATAATAATAATAATAATAATAATAATAATAATAATAATAATAATAATAATAATAATAATAATAACAATAATAATAATAATAATAATAATAATAACAATAATAATAATAATAATAATAATAATAATAATAATAATAATATTTTCTCTCTTCTATTCCTTATTCAGGCCCAACACTATCTACCCAATAATATTCACTTTAAATAGAAATGAATACTGAAACCCTAGCCACAATCACAAACCCTATTTCACAAATCCTTTACAAACAAGATTATGTAAAGAATACCAAAATTCTAGCCACCATCACCTCCTTCTCTTCGGGCATCAAAGCTTGGAATTTCTTTTCCTTGTGAACAACTTCGTGGGGCTTAGAGATTTGTACTAGGAAGAAAAGCGGCCAAGGTAAGGGCTTTTCCCCACACAAATTATAGTTAGACCGTTGGTTGGATGGCATGAAATTAATAATTGTGATTGCTTGCTTTTTGAAAGGAATAAAATGTAGACTAATGCATTAAAGTAATGAAACCCCAATCCCTTGTGTTAAGTTTATTATATAATATATGATTTTTAAGAAGTAAAGTATGAATTTTGATGTTATATGTGATAAAGTTTTGATTTTTATGGCGAATATGAAATAAAGTATGAATTTCATGTTATATGTAATAAAGTTTTAATTTTTATAATGAACATGGAAAAAGGATTGAATTTGTATGTTATATGTGACGAAGTTTTATGATGAGGTATATGAGTTGGAGTTGAATTTTGTTGTTATATATGATAACGTGTTGATCTTTATGGTGTGTTTGATACCAAGTCTTGATTTTTGTGTGTATGTGGTGAAAGTTATGATTTTCATGATTATTTGTTTGTGGATATGTGAATAAGATGATGATTTTGAAAAGTGATTTGAATGCTTATGACATGATTCTTAGTGGGCTGTGTGGAAATATATCTCTTTGATAATATATCATGTCATGACATATGCATCTTCGTGGAAGTTGCCTTAGTGGCAGGTTTTCCCCATTGGTATGGGTGATTTGTGTGGAACTTGCCTTAGTGGTAGGTTTTCCCCATTGGTATTGGTGATTTTTCTGTGTAGAAGTTGCCTTAGTGGCGGGTTTATATCCGGATCATATAGTTTTAGGAGCATGCATCATGTATATATTTTTGTTATGCAATTTATTGGTTTGTGTATTTTTCTTTTAAATTGAAAGTTTTTACTCTTATATATTTTGTGTTATTCTTCTATATGTTTAACTTTGGTTTGATGTGGATGATGGATAAAACTGACCCTTACAACAACATTTTAGGTACTAATGAGTTCGAGAAGATTCAAGAGTAGTTGATGAGTATTAACGTGCGACGAACAGGGGAAAAAAATGGGTTTTCAATACAATTTTGTAATGATAGGATTGCCGCAATACTTCTAAGTTTATTTTTAATCTTTTCACTAACTTTTAAAATGCACTAGGATTCTAGAAATACGGAAGTGGGTTCCCTTCCGTTAGGAATTATTGTTTTTCTTGTTTTAGCCTTGAATAAATATTTTCTTAATAAAATTAAATAAACATGGTTGTTACTAATTATTTGCATGAATAAAGGTTAGGTAGTTTAAAAAAAATTGTCGTAAATCTTTCTAAACAATATGTTTTCAAGTAACGTTTTGGATAAAAAAAATCGGGGTGTTACATCAACCTAGTCAACAAATATGAGATTTTAGAGAAATCATTCATTAAACGTTGATAGTAACCAACTAAACCAAGGAAACTCCGAATCTCCTTTGATGTGGTAGGTCTTGGCTAATTCTGCACTGCTTCCACCTTACTTGTATCAACACTTATTCCATTCTTAGACACAACATGACCTAGAAATGCCATATTGTCTAGCCAAAACTCACATTTAGAGAATTTGGCATATAATTGCTTATCTCTTAAAGTTTGCAAAACTAACCTCAATTGTTGTTCGTGTTCTTCGTTACTCTTGGAATAAACAAGGATATCATCAACGACCATAATCACAAATTGATCCAAAAAGGGTTTAAAAACGTGATTCATCAAATCCATAAAAGTTGATGGGGCATAAGTAAGCCTAAAAGACATAGCCAGAAATTCATGTCCATAACGCGTGCGGAAAGTTGTCTTCGTTATATTATCTCTCTTAATTTTCAATTGGTGATACCCCAACCGCAAATCAATCTTAAAAAAACATTCAGCTCTTTGAAGTTGATCAAACAATCGCATGAATCCATATTTCTTCTTTACAAATAATATTAGTGTTCTCCAAGGAGAAGAACTTGAGCGAATAAAACCCTTATCAAGAAGATCTTTTAGTTTCTCCCTTAACTCCTTAAGTTCTATTACGGCCATACGATAAAGAGGTATGGATATGGGATGAGTGTTAGGAACCATGTCTATAGAGAACTTAATCTCCCTATCAGGTGACAATCCAGGAAGTTCTTCAGGAAAAACATCTGGAAATTCACACGTTATCAGAATTTTTTCCAATTTCTCCTCAGCCACTTGTGTATCCCTTACCAAGGCTAAGTACCCTTGATAACCTTTTCTCATTAACTTGATAGCTCTCAAGGCTGAGATTTGGTTATGTGGTACCCAACAACGTTCTCCTTGAAACGAGAAGAACGGTTGCCCCAATATCTCAAATTTCACCACTTTGTCATGACAACCCAAGGTGGCATGATAAAAAGCCAACCAATCCCCCAAAATCACATCAAAATATATCAAGTCAATAAGTACTAGATCTACTAGCAACACCTTTCCCTCAATAGTTATATCACAAGAACAATACACTGACTTAGCAAACAAATTTCCTCCAACAGGTGTAGCCATAGTTAAAGCCTCATCTAGAAAAGAGACCATTTACATAGTCGAGTAGCAAACCACAAGGATACAAAAGAATGTGTAGCTCCAAGATCAAACAAAACATGAGCATCTTGGAACAAATAGAAAGTATACCTGTAACTACTACATTGGATGTCTGAGCATCTTAACGAGTCAAAGCAAATACTCGAGCCTGACCTCTTTTTGCTGGTGTTTGACCTCTACCACCAAATCATCTACCTCCCTATTGAGATGTCCCTGAACCTTCGATAGAAGAATTCCCAGTTTGATGCACGAATACGTAATGAGCATGAGAAGATGCCAAAGTTGTTGGTGCCGATACCATCCTTGAAACAATTTCCAAAGTGAAACCTACCACAAATAGAACATCATGAAGCTAAAATACCATAATGTCTTCGGGGGAGAGTGGATTGTGACGTTGCTCCAAAATCTGATCTACGACTCTGGCGTATCCCAGAAGAGAGCCTGCTATGACCACTTCTTTGAGACATGAGTCTTTATTGCCCCTGATAACCAAACATAGATGCACCACCACGATTCAGATAGTTAATGTAAGATATTTCAACCATTTGTTTCTTCCGTGAATCTTGTCTATTACTCCTTTTTCTTTCTATCGTTGCTCAATTTGAAGTGCCAAACTCAAATCCTCTTATGAACCTCTTGACACACATTTCCTCAGTGATAGGGTAAGGAGCGTGTCTAGAGAGCTGTGTAAAATGGGCATTATACTCTAAAACTGTCATACCCTCTGTTTGCTCCTATCGCTCAAACTCATGAGTTAATCCATCTGTAACACTTTCTGGAAGAAAGTAAGCCATAAACAACTAAGAGAACTTTATCTATGCTAACGGAGGTGACCCCACTTGTTTACCACGTGACACTATATCAAACCAATCACCTACCACACCTATTAGCTTAAATGATAAATTCCACCGCTCTTACCTAAGAACAACTCAATGCTCTCCAAAGCCTTAGACCATCAATGAATTGTTGTGGGTCCTCAGTCGCACAAGACCCAAAAAAGGTAGGGGGTTTAAGCTTCATGAAGTCTGGTAAAGTAATCTCGGTACTACTATTTGCAGCAGTCGTGTGTTACTCAACTTGTCTAACATCTTGTTGACCGTTGAGATTTTCATATCATTGATCACCCTCATGTTGTTGTTCGACGACAACCCCAACAAGTTGTTGCACAACCTGTTGTAATCCTTGTAGACCAGCGGTAAACTCTTCCATGGCTGGATTTTCGCGCCTCATCCTAGGCACCTCAACATCGGCATCCAAGCCATGTCCGCCAACATTAGCTCTACATCGATTTCGAGCACGAACCGAAACACGACCACGTTTCGCCTTGGGCTTCGGCAAATGACTCATCAGCAGTTCCTCTTCTAGTAGGATTCCTAGTCTTGGATGGCATTCTCAGCTAATGAAAGAACACTGATCAAAAATTGAACAAGGCGACAAGGAAATGTGGAAAGATATCGATGATGAATTCAAATACAGATTTGGATAACAAATGAGACTCTCATAGAGTGCCAGTAGCCCTTTGCAAGTAACTTGTGCCTGAGTACACAATTTACTAACCAGAATCTATTATCACCCTATGTTTGCACCTATTAGTGAAGGTGCAAACATGAGAAGGGGGTTGAATAGTATTTGACTAAGTTGATAATTTTTTCATTATTTGATTAAACTAGTTCAAACTTGATGATTTACTTGGAGTAGAAGCAATAACGAAACTAAGGAGTGCATAAATAAAGTGACACAAGTAATTTATCCTAGTTCACCACTAACTTGGCTACATATAGTCCCTTCACATAGAAGGATTTAATCCACTAATTCAACAACTTGAATTAAAAAAGCACTTGACCCTCCAAGCCAGTCTTCTCACACAGCCTGATAATCCCAGACTTTGAGGAACACACACACACATTGACTCTACCAGCCAAGTCTTTTCCACACAATCTGACAACCCCAAGTTGTTGAAGGCACACTAACACCACTATTAGGTTGGAATACAAAGGTTTGGAACTTGAGTAGTTGCTTCTAACAAGCTGATTATAACAATGACTATCACACTCTAAGAAAAACACTTAGAAAATATTTCTCATTCGAACAAATGTTTCTCTCTTTGAACTCTAAGATGAATTTGGAATTTTGAGCTTGAGTTCTTCTACTCTTTTCGGATTTTTCGATGATATTCTTTTGTAGCCTTGAGTATCTATTTATTGATAAAATTAGGGCTTCAATTTAGTCATTATTTAATTCTGAATTGTATCTTCATTCCTAGCTTGGTCAACAATGATCTTATTCAAAAATAATTCTGAACAAGATGCTTAATGATAATATGCTCTTTAGCCAATTATTTATTTCGGAATCCAATCTGAGTAGTTCTTCTAGATTGATTGTTTGTATTTTGTTCAGTCGAGTTTGTAAATTCTTCAGATTGATACTTTTCGTATTTTGTTAAGATTGAGTTTGTAAATTCTTTAGAATGATACTGTTCGTATTTTGTTAAGATTGTTTTTGCAAATTTTTTAGATGAAACTTCCTTCCTATTGCTTACTTTGATATGGGCGGGAACATAGTGTTGGACCAGTTCTTGAACTTTCACAAGTAGTAATATGACTAAGTCTAATTCAGTATTTTGTCCTTTGTCAAAATCTGAATCATATATTTGCAAATAATAAATGTATCTTCTTGTGAGTGTTTCTTCTTGTAAACAATTTTTGATCATATCTTCTTGTAAATAATTTATATCTTCTTGTAGATAAATCTTGATCAAATCTTCTTGTAAATAATTCATATATTCTTGTATATAAATCTTGATAAAATCTTCTTGTAAATAATTCATATTTTCTTGTGATAAATCTTGATCAAATCTTCGTGTAAATAATTCATATCTTCTTGTAGATAAATCTTGATCGAATCTTCTTATAAATAATTCATATCTTATTATTAATAAAATGTTGATCACATCTTCTTCAAATCTTGACCATATCTTCTTTTCAACTTGGTCAAAGATTTTCTTCAATTATAAATCTGAACCAAATCTTATTTTAGATTGTCTTCAAAAAAACGAATCTTCTTAGATACTATGTGAAGTTAAATTTATTGTTCTCATAAAATACTTTTGTTAACATCAAAACTCTAAGTATAAAACCAACTTGGTTCCAACAATCTCCCCCTTTTTGATGATGAAAAAATTGTATTTTTTATAACAACTTTTCTTGTAAATACTTTGACTCCCCCTTACTTAAGGCTCCCCCTAAGTCTAAGTATTTTTCTAAGTGTTTTTTCTCCCCAGATTATCAAACATCTTTCTCCTGCTTTTGTCATCAGGTAAAAAGACATGAAAGTGAAACTTGCCTCTTTTTTTTTTTTTGTTTTTTTTTAATATAATGAAAATAACATAAACATAAAATATAATAAAATGGTGTTTGATTTCTATGTGTTTAGCTCTAGAGTGAAGTATAGGGTTTTTGGTTAGGCAAATGGCAGAAGTGTTGTCACAATAAATGGGAATGTTGGTTTCAAGGACTTTGTAGTCTTCTAATTGATGTTTCATCCAAAGTAGTTGTGAGCTACAACCAACTGCTGAAATGTACTCAACTTCTTGTCTCTTACTTGACCAAGAAATTAAGTTGTCACCTAGAAATGTGCAGTTGAGCAACCTTAAAAGGGTCATAAAAATCTAACAAGTAAAAACCTAAATTTTTGAGAACCAAGAGTCGGCTTCATCTTATTGATATCTCTCTCCTCTTAAGGGTGGCCTTTTCTTTAGGGGTGACTCCATCTAACGGATAACCCTCTCCTCTCAATTCCGCAACTCATCATAACACATCAATTAAAGAGCTTACAAATCGTTGATAACCTTCTCCTCCTAAGGATGACATCTCTCATAGGGGAGGCTCCATCTAACAGGTAACTCTCCCCAATCAAAACGATGTAACTAGGTGCACCTACATCTGCTAACGATTTCATAATTATAACAACGATTTCCAAAATACGTATTTAAAAATCATTTATCATTTCATCGTAACTCATGGAAAACATATTCAATTGTACATCATTACAATATTTAAATACTTTATAACTCATAAATTAATCAAACTATAAACATATTATATACCAAAGACCATGAAAATAAATAAAGGTTGAAACCAAGAAGAAAAATTCAAAGGTTGTGTCCTCCAAATTCTTTTTTAAATAAATACTTTAACATAGGAAACGAGTAAAATAATAATTATAGCATAATAAAAATATGTGATAATCATCCGTCTACTCACAACAATGAAGAATCGACTAAGTTTGCTCTCCAACAACTCCCAGTGAAGCAGGCATGACCTCAACTAACAGATCTGAGTATTAAGAATATTCGCAAGACTTTAGAAAAATCAATTCTAAATTTTGCTAACTATAGGAAACCATAAAAGGTTCTTAAAATCTACTCTAAGTACCAAAGTTAGATTTTTAAACAAAACTATGTTTTTCTAGAGATTCATTCTTAGCATTTGAGTTGTGTATTTACCTCAAAGAGTCTCAATAAACACCTTTCAAAGAATGAATACTCTTCTCTTTCCTTAACTCACTAACCCTAACCCCAAAATTCTTACCAAGAGCACTTGTAGGAGTATGAGAAATTATATTTTTTTTAGATGTTAAATTCAATTCATGGGTCGATGGTTTATGGGTGCAATTTGTGTTGTGGGGTGGGAAAAAACAAGGAGAGAAAAAATATAGAAGTGGGTGGTGGTGTAGTGTTGCTGCCGAGAGAAACGAAGAGAAAGAGTTAAGTGAAAAAAATGAAGGTGGGTGGAATTTGTGTTATTTTATTTATATATTTATTTATTTATTATGATAAATATTATTATTATTATATATTTTTAAAAAATGTAACGATGCGTTTCAATCTCTTCCTGTTATGAAAATCGGTCCTCGAATTTATTTGATTTGTTTTTTTTTAACCACTACTGACTTTGAGTTTCAAAATAAGTGTGAGTATTTTGCATGTATGACTTCTTCGGGTTCCCAATTTGTTTCTTCATTTGATGAACCACACCAAATAACTTTTATTGAAACAGTATCCGTTGAGCATAAACGCATCACTTGATGATCTAATATAGCTACCGGATGCTCAACGTATGACATACTCTCATCTAACTGCACATCTTCATGATTAATTACATGAGAAGGGTCATGAAGATACTTCCAAAACATCGAGATATGAAAGGCCGGATGAACTCCCGAGAGATCCGGTGGAAGTGCCAAGCGATAAGCTACGGTTCGACTCTCTCTAAAATTTAAAATGGTCAATGAACCTTGGACTTAGTTTTCCCTCCTTACCAAACCACAAAACTCATTCCACTGAAAACACCAAAGGACGACGCCTCTTATCAGAATAAGATTTTTGTCTACTCTGAACCAAGGCACCATCACCTCTTCTAATTTATTTTTTTTAATAAAAAATTACTATATTACAATAATTTCATTTATACCAATATATATATATATATATACTATTTTATAATATATTATAAATATTTAAATTCTATATTGTATGTATAAAACAAAGAATGGGTAAACCAGCAAAAACACCACCATTCATTTTAGCCCCTGAAATCGTAACTTGCTGTCACTTTGGTCCCAGACTCAACAAAAGCCTCAAATCAACAAAAGCCTCAAATGATCAAAATTGTTATCATTTTATTCCATGACATTAAGTTGATTTTTTGTTGACAGTTAACTTCGTAAATTTTTTGATGTAGCGATTACACGTCAGTCTCTTCCTACCACATGTCCGGATGATTTTACTGTGACTAAATTGATAGTATTTTATTTTTTGAAAGTAAAATTGAAATAGAAACATAATTTAATGTCACTTTGGTTCCTGCAAGATACAACTTATTGTGAAAATAGTCTTTAAAAGACACAATTTAGTATCAAAATAGTCTCGAGCAAAAGCATAGTTTGCATCATAACTTGTATTAATTCAACATGTTCTCATTTGCAATATATCCTGAATCCATTTCATACAATTAGAATTGATTTGATTCAATTGCAATTCAAACAAATACAACATACAATTGCCTGAAATATAATAGTGCATTAATGTGTCATGCTATTGCAACAAAATAATTAAAATAAAAAATTGGTTATATTTTTCTATCAATTATTTTAAAAATTGAAAATTCACTCATTCAGAATGAAGTGACGCAGCCACAATAAACGAAGTAACATCGTCTATATCACCGCTGTCTTCGCGCGACTGAAGTATTAAAAAACGTAAAGGCACATTTCTCTTGATGGATAATCGATTTTTTTTTTCTTGTTTTGAATATGCATTACTAATTATCTTCTTTTTGCTTTGAAAATTTAAATTTTTTATTTTTTAGATGTTATGCCTAAAATTTAACTAAGACAATAGTGCACTAATTGTTATGCCTAAAATTTAACTATGAATCTTGAAAAAAATTGTACGCAATGTAAATGAAATTGAAATTTTCAACTCAAAAATATTTAAGTGCTTGCAAGTAAATAGAAATTCCTTTTGTAAATTCATAAAATAACTTAGAATACAAATTTTTTTACAAACTTTAAAGCAACCTTCAAATCAGGCTTAATTAAACTATAACTCTAATCTAGACTCAAGACGTCCGACTCTAATTTATGACATTGAAGGACTAGTGAACAATACAGACACTCCTCAGACTTTCAACGTTTACCTATTACCTGGAAAATAGCATCTCCAACATATTGAGCATAAAATTCAGTAACATAGATTTAATAAAAACAATTATAGATATTTCTCAATCATGTCGATGTGCTAAACATGAAAAATCCTCTAGAGAAACTATACCTCAATTAATAAAATACTATTTCTTGGTAAGCTATACTCAAATACCTCTTCTACCTCTAGCCTCAAATCTTTCTAACACTTTAACTCACTAGACATGAGTAATCTAATGACTTAAACTCAACGTAACAAGTAAATCATAAAGACTATATTATTTTCACTCAATGCCCTCTAATTGAATAATCTTTTTTGGTAGGATTGGACATAATTAAGTCTGTAAGTGGCGTCTCACTTACCCTCACTTGCCCCTATCTCCCGCTGTATATTGACGAAGAGTTCATCTAATTAGAATGAACTCTATATATACTAATATATAACTATAATAATAATAATAATAATAATAATAATAATAATAATAATAATAATAATAATAATAATAATAATATAGTATATATATCTAATCATAACATACAAATAATCATTTACTCCATTCACACAATTGAAGATGCGCTTAACATAGAAATCGTACCGATACACACACACACACACCATGTATTAACATCAAACTTCCAAGAAAAAATTGTTATATTTAAGCTTTCAAATGCAATTGATTTCACTCGAAACTGATCTATATAACTCAAGTTATGGTATTCTAAAGTCAACAACATTGCCTAATAATCTTATGACAGAGCAAATGCGTTTACAATACTACTGAGCCATTTCTATGTTTAGTAAAATTATAAATTTTAACATGATAAAACTATTATATGTCTTCTTTCAAACCCAACTAGTTTCACTCAAAAACAAGTTTCCTAGTTTAAGATATAAATATTTTAAGATGACTAATGCATAACAACTTATAAAAAACACAATTCACTTCATAAAATCACCAACTCAACCACAACACTCAAAATCATAATGAAACAACACCTAATCATAGTAATTAATACAAACACATAACATGCACTCTTAATAATCATTGATACTAAATCAAATAGGATTATCTCAATACCAAAACATGCAAATCATGAACAATTATTAGCAACATTAATCAGGATATCTAAACACACTTAAGAGATGGTTTAAGAGGGTTTTCTAACATGCAATCAAGATTTAGCTTTTGCCAAGTCAGCTACACTTGTGACGGTAAGATTGTGACACGTCAACAAATTCACAAACTTAACCGTTATCAACAAACAATCAATTTAATGTCAAAGACTAATTTGACAATAGTTTTGATAAAATTAATTTAGAGTTTTTGTTGGATTAGAAAAGATAGCGACAACACATTACAATTTCAAATACTAAAATGATGATTTATAAATCCATAAAATCTAATTTAACTTACAAATATCGATATTATTAAATTAAATACGGTTTCTTGTTGAACTTAAAAATTCATGTGCGAATTTCTATATCATTTCCTATAATAATAGAAGAAAAAAAACGAAATCACACACCGATAGAAAGATATTGATCAAAGACAACCAAGAAACAACGACGGACGAAAACGCAGCAACCAAGACAGTATCCGAAGAAATAACCAAACCACAGAAACTGTCCCTATTTCTGTCGTCACCGTCAATACTCACTCCTCCCTCCCATCAATCAATACAAAAGCTTAGAAAATTAAAAATAAAAAAAAAACATAAAATGGCGATTAATTCAGCCACTTGCTGTTGTATATCACCTCTGCATCGCATTTCACCTTCTCGCTCCATTCTTCTAACACCCAATTGTAAGCCCTTTCTCCTTCGCAACGCTCCGAACCTCAGGCTCGTCTTGGTTCGTTCCCAGTCTTCCGGTTCGGAAGGGTTAGGTTCTCCAAAGAAGCGATTTAACTCAGAATCCTCTAACACTTCCATTGGTTCTTTCTCTGTCATCGATTTTCTCACTCTCTGCCACAGACTCAAGGTACCGACGTCATAAACCAATTACATTTTCAAAGATCCATTATTTTTGTGTTCAATCATTATCTTCGCAATTACAATATATGTGATCCTAAATTACCCCCTCTTTTTGCATTGAAACCTAGGCCTTTATGGCAAATTAAAGGCTTAAAACCATGATTCTGGTTGGTTGTTTATATGATGAAATTTGATGTATCTTTTTCATTTGTTGTTTGAGCTAAAACTCCTTTTACTTTTTGAAAATATTTGGTATTTTCATTTTCTAAAATGTGTGTTCATTTTACTTTGATAAGAGACTATTGAAGTAAACTATTGTGAGATAAGATGAAACGCCAGTTAGTTGTTTCTAGAAATGTAGAGAGTAGTTTACTTCACAAGTCTCTTACCTCCTTATTAAAGAGTAAAATTAACACAAATTTTAGGAAATAAAAATAGAACGTGTTTTCATAAAGTAAATGACCTCTAGTATGCCACATTAAGTTTCATTGGCAATTCGATATTATGTGAAATATGACCTGAAAATGTGTTTATGTAAGTTTTAGAAATCTCTCACCTTGTGAGCAAGTTGTGTAGGGTTGAGTTATGTTCAACACAAAGCAAACTTTGGCTTTGGAAGCTTGAGATTTTATTTATATGTTTAATTATGTTTTATTCTTACTATACATTTGTATCTGGTTATTTCTCAAAATTAGGTTAGTTATATTGAAAGAAAATGATGGTTCTGCAACCCTGATTGAATGATAGTTTGGTCTCTTGTTGCCATACATATTATGTGCCTTGTAGACCACAAAGAGGAAAGGATGGGTTAATCATGGGATAAAAGGTGCTGAATCGATAGCTGACCATATGTACCGCATGGCTTTGATGGCGTTGATTTCGAATGATGTTCCTGGATTGAGTAGAGAAAGGTTTGACATTGAGTTTCTCTTCTTGTTTGAATTAGTATGATGCTCATTTTTGTCTGTGTCTTCGTCCCTTGGTTTGTTCTATTCTGTATTTGTGAGATGCATTCTTAGATTCTATGATTTAATGAAACTGTGAAAGTAGAGTATAGTCATACTGCATATTTTGATCACATTACTTGGATCAATTTAGTTGGTTCCCTGAATTTAAGAAGTGTAGTCGATGGTGGATGGCAGAAGGCCAAAAACCCGCCATATAAATCCGCCATGGCGGGCATTCCTTCACAAATTCAGGGAACCAAAAATCCACCACGCCATGGAGGAATGGTGGCGCCATTTTTGTCTGTGCCTATGGCGGTTTTCCAAAAATCCACCACGCCATGGAGGAATGGTGGCGCCATGGCCGCCATTTAACAACACTGATTTTAAGGGATTCTTGTTATAAGATAGGGGGAAGGGGAGTTGGAGAAATCATTAAGAAAGTTGTTAGTAATTGGTTAGGAGAGATTCCTCTTTGGTTTAGGAGCATCTTGTTCTGGATTAGGAGTCTAGGACTCTGGTTTATTTTCGTTTTCTGCTGTAAGAGCACCCTGCTCAAGCTTCCATTCAATAAACATATAGTTTCATCGATATATAATTTGTGGGTTCTATCAGTGGCTTTTCATTTTTGCACTATAAGTCTATAACCTTTCAATTCTGTGCAGTTTGTGACAATTCAGTTTGGTATACCATATTGTATTTTTTTTAGATTTATGCTCTGAATGTCCATAAAACTAAATAGTAAATTGAATGTTTTTTTTTGTACTTATCCAATATGGGGAACAGTGTACAAACTATTAATCAAAGTTAACTTTGTAAGCGTTTGGTTTCTGAAACATTTTAATGTTATGAACTTGCTTTTAGGCTTAAATTGCCAAACCTGCAGTAAATAATATTTTTTTTCATTGCAGATATGAGGTGTTGTTGGATCACGTGTTTCTCAGATAGAACTTGATAAAATTGAAAAACTTGTTGTAGTTAGCTAGAGACAATGACTTTAGAAAAGTTAAATCGTTCAACAGCTGGTCCATTCTTGAGCATAATCCACTTTTTCCTGATATTTTTTTTCCAAAAATGAAAATGACATGGCATTACATTGTGACTGGACAATGAATTGTAAGTTTTGTAGTTCTTGTTCAATCTATCTAGCTCTTCTAATTATTGTTGTGAAGCTGCTAGGTTATTGTTGGCGCCACTAGCTACAGATCAGTCAGATGTTTTTGTACATGAGATCTTTAACTTTTTTTATTCATTCTGGGTGGTATAATAAGAGTCTATAAACTACACACTTTGATTATCAGCCAAAATAACAGCATTTTGTTTACCTTGTAAACGTTATTAGTGTCATCGCATGAGTATGTTTATGTCCGATCGCACTGCTCTTGTTCCCAAACTTCGTTATCTTTATTAGTTTGCCTTTGTTTGAGTAATTTACTTTGTTTAATTGTCCCTCGTCTTGAGCTCTTTTTTTGACTCTTTTTTCCTGCTGTGCAGATGTATTAAAATAGCTCTTGTGCATGATATTGCAGAAGGTATCTGTCCCTCTGATTGAATTGTTTCTGCACTTACATTAAATCTTAAGTAACATTTTGCATTGGATGATTTGCTAGCTGTGTTTGGTTGAATGTTATTTTCATGTTTTGTTTGAAAATTGAAATGACTGGCTGGTGACTTATATATGTTCTTGCAAGCTACGATACTTGGCAGTTTTCACCAGGCAATGTAGCATAAAGTATAGAGGATGTGTTCATTTTATATTGTGTGATCATCCTGTACTGCCAGACAGAGCACTTTTAAAGCTTGGTTAATTTTGTGTTATTAAGTTCTCCACTTTAATGATAATGTTAGGAACCCAATAATTGGATTCCAAAGAAATAACACTTTTATTTTGAAAAACATAAGAAATCGTAGGAGAGAATCTCTCCAAAAACAAGATACACAAGAGCGAATACATTCTTAAAGGGTAAATGCACCCTTCAACCAAAATACCAGTTAAGAAAATTCTAATTTTTCAAAAGAACCCTTTGACAAGGGATGTAACCTTTATTTATAGGTTCCATGTACACATAGGATAAAAGGGGGAAAGGATAAAAAACAACTAACCTATCAAAACAAAAAACATAACAAACGTAATGACATGACACCCAACTAACTAACCACCCCATTAACTAATTACTAATTTCTAGAACTAATTCTACTTCAGACTTGGATTCCTAAAGAATTAGAGGAACCCAAGAATTGGATTCCAAAAGAACTAGAGAAAGAACACTTGCATGAAGTAAAAGATAGGAAATAATAAGAGATAATATCTCCTCTAAATGCGGATACACTCTTCACTACTGGAATACTGGTTAATTTCTAAGTTTTGCTAAAGATCCTTTCTTAGGGAGAGGAAGTCTTTATTTATAGACTTCCCATACAAGAGATAAGGGGGAAAGGATTCAAAAGCAACTAACTAACAAACTCTATGTACCAAAACAGAAGCATAACTAACCTAACTAGCTTCCTAATTACTCTAACAACTCATAACTACTTTAACTACTCTAATTTCCCTTTATTCTATATCCTAACAGATAATCAGTGAATCAATAACATGTTTAACGTTGCTTGATAATCATTATTGTATTGCTTATCAAATTAATGATTGAATCTAACTGGAATCTTGGATAAACATTTTCAAAACCTGATTGCATTACATTTTTTTCAGTGGATGGTAGTGTTTATAACATGTACAAGGAAGGCATAATTCCATTACAAAATGTTTGATTATTTGACTTCCTTTCATGAATTGTAACTTAGTTATCTGTGGTTATGATTTTGGAATACTGAAGATAAGAGGAACTTGGCTAAGCCATTAAATATTTTTCGATATATTTATAATTTATAATAATATTGAAATCTGCATTGTACTGAATAGCTATTGTAGGAGATATAACACCATCCGATGGTGTGCCAAAGGCTGAAAAGAGTCGAATGGAGCAGGAAGCTTTAAACCAAATGTGTGAAGTTCTTGGGGGAGGGATGAGAGGTATTGCAAAACATTTTTTCTTGTAAATTTATTTCAGAGCTTCCAAATTTAGCATCAATTTTATTTGAGAGGACATTTTTTGTATTTGAAGCTGACGAGATCAAAGAACTTTGGGAGGAGTATGAAAACAATTCTTCTTTAGAGGCTAATCTTGTTAAAGATTTTGACAAGGTACACATAGATATGTTGTGACCTGCTTGTTCCTTCATAGAACCTTTCTCCTTTGACTATCTTGGATTAGATTGCACCCTTTTGTACCATTAGTTGTCATTTTTTTATTAAACCAACAAAAATCTATCATTGTAGATGTAACTGAAAGTGTAACATTAAAAATTGGGTTTGATTTTGAAGATGATTTACATGCAATTCTCAAGTTCTCAGTACTGCCCCTTCTAAAAGCTGCTTTGTCCTCAAGGCAAAAATTAGGAAAATGGCTTCTTTGGCTTATAAAATCAACCATTTAGTAATTGTTTTCCATGTTTGTTTGGTTTTCTTAGTAGCCATTAGGGATTCAGATTTAATTGGAACATCAATTACATTCTTTAGGAGTGAAACATGTTAGTAAGAATATAATAATTGGTTTTCTCACTCTACTAACTATTCACTTTGTTTCATCATTTTGTTTTATTATAACTTGGTAGTCTTTAAAGTATTCTATTTGGTCAAATCAGAATATATTTAGAAGCTTTTGTAATAATTGAAATAGACAAATATTCACGAAAATAAAGTTTAATAATGTTTTCTTTATTATGGAGATTGGAGACCTTGTGGTTGCTTTCTAATTGCACTGCCTTGCTCTAAACTTTGATCAGGTTGAAATGATTCTACAAGCGCTGGAATATGAAATTGGTAAGTTATATGGACAGATACATTTGCATGTAGCCTCTGAATTCATACTACGAATTACGAAAGCACCATTAGTTTGGAATTCTTAAAACAATAATGATACATGGACATCTACTTTTTGTACATTCGCAGTGCAAACCCTAACCATTAAATGGTTAATTCAAATCACGGCAAAAAATGTGGTTAACTCAGTTATATGAGAAACCACAAATTTCAACGTGATCTAAATTAACCATCTACTCAATTGAATTAACCACATTTTTGTACGCAATTGACTAGGTGTTGCAAGTGTACGACAAATTAGGTGTCCATGAAACTGTTTTATTCTTAAACTGTGTTGAACTCCTCAAAGCATTTTAATGAGTGAATAATTTTTCCAAATGCCAAAGCTACTTTTAATTGAATACTCTTTATGACATGCTTATGTAATTCTAAGTATCTCAAATTGTATTGTACCTTGTGGCAGAGCATGGAAAAGTGTTGGATGAATTTTTCATTTCAACTGCAGGTAGAATTGAAACTTTTCTTATACAGATGAAATGCGAGTACTTAATGATTTTTATAGTTACACCTCTAAAATATCCCTCCACACCCCAAATATAATTTTTTGTTTGTGAACTAAATTCACGTAGGTTACGGGAGTTCAGTTCAATAAGCTATTTGGGTGTGATTGGATATTTTAGGGGTGTAACTAGAAAAAATCATACTTATTTGGTCCTTTGTCAATCACATAATATTTTTTTTTTGGTATTCAGGGAAGTTTCAAACTGAAATAGGTAAAAATTGGGCAGCAGAAATCATTTCAAGAAGAAAATCTTTATCAGCTAAAAATAGGTTGAATTAATATAATGGCTAACAAGTGGTGCCACGTGGCTCATTCCAGTTGGTCAGATTGGAAGAATGACTTATTGCCAACAAGTAAACCTGATTTGGATCCAGAACTTGGTTCTAGAGTGTTGACATAATTTGGGATGATTATTATTCCTGTCTAATAGTTTTTTTGCCCCCTTTTTGGAATGATATTTTCTTTACTTCGTTGTTGACGCATTTGAACTTGAATTTTCCTTCTTGTTATTTTTTTTGTCAACATTTAATGTAAATTATTATCAAATCAAATATAAAGGCAAATATTGAACTTATTGCAATTTTTCTCTTTGCTGGAGTTGGGAACCTATAGTCAGTAGAATATATTGTTATTTAGGAAGTCAATTTGAATAAGCACCATTATTATAATCAAATATATTCTGGCACTGAAGTTTGAATTGAGTCAAACAAAAATTTGAATTAATTATCAAAACATTTTGTATTTGTTAAGTTGGACCCCGTTTTTAGAGGCCTTACTCCAAGAATCTACCCTGGGACTCAAGTAATGTTTGGGAGTTCAGGGAGGGGGTACGGAAGAGAGTTTTGAGAAACGGAACGAGGACATAGAAGGAATTTTATTTGTTTTGGTGAGGAGTCATTTCTGAATGATAAATATAATTTCTGTTAAGTTAATAAAAACATTCAAGCAAGAGCCAATACAAGTAATTATCACAGCTTACAATGCAGAACAGTTAAACAAGATATAGAAAAGATTAATCCACCCATGTTCTGGTCTGCAACCCAGGCCCCAACAAAACACTTCCAACCTTATAACAAAAACCATATCAACTCCGCTTCCATTGAGATTGAAGCACCTCTCCGTCTGCTCCAGTTTCGATATGTTTCCCTGAAGTTGACAGAACCAGCATTGTGGATATGTTTTATAGTCAATCCATGAATTATTCGGTTACCATTAAGAGTCTCACATTGGATAAGAAAATGTCTAACAAAGTATTTTGGTGGGTAATTAATCTTCTGATTTCTAGACACCTTTATACTTCTCAGATACAATTTGTAGAGAATGATACTTATGATTAATATATTTTAAATATTGAAATTATTATAACATAGATTGGATTTGAAAAATTTATCAAAGTCCTCCAAAGTCCTCCTCCAATGCAATTTTTGAGTTCTCCAAATTATTTCGACAGGGTGATCCATCATGTCCCACTTCAAACTTACTCACGTCGAATAGGTGGCGATGTTTCCACCTACCATGCATTGTTTTCTCATAAGGGACGTGGACGGGGGGCTGACCTATTGGGAACAGGGAGACTTTAGGACTAACCTTATCTTGAGCCACATTGAGGGCGTCTGAGTACACCCCGGAGCCACCTTAGTTTAGTTGGCATGGAATGGAATGGAGTAGCATTGACGTGAAAATAGGTGGACATGGACCTCCCCCTCTTGATGCCTTTGTGGTTGGCTTGTTGATGTATCTATGGTCATACTAATGTGGTGCCTTGCTGAGGCCCACAAGATAGGTGGCCTGATGCCTTTACTTTCTTATCCATGTGTATTATATCCATGCTTCGTATTTGCTATGTGCTTGTTTATATGTTTCTTGCTATTGTATTTAAAATTATAATAAGTTAGCATTCTCGGCACAAGGATATTTTTTTGGATTTCATTGAATGGGACTTGGTTTGTCTCAGCTATATATCAAGAAAAACTCAAAATTGAGTTTCTACTCACTACTACGACGACCCTATTCCTTTTCTATAACTATACCAATCTTTGAACCATTTCACCCTCTCCCTCTCTATGAACTATTTCTTTTTCCTTGTCGAGTCCCACACTTCCTTAGCAACTTCAACTGTGTTGCCATGCCTAATTACCTAATTTCTCTTACTTGTTTAGGTGTAAGTTATAGAGTTACCTAAAAAGGACAAATCATGTTTAGAATCATTCTTTTCAATTCAACTTTTTTTTTCCCTTTTGCCAACTTAGCTTTGCATAGTTCACAATATTTACTATTCTTTTGCTTTTGGTTACTCCTTTCATTTTAATTTTCTGTCCTTCTTCCTTGACTACATTTCTTGGATTCTCTTGTCTTTCCTTTCCATGTTGCTTACTTCACAAATCATCTTAGATCATGCTATCTCTTACTTTGCAATATGTGACTGCTTTTTAATACCTTTGGTTGCCACAACCACTCTGTTGTCGTCGTGCGAAATTTGGTGCTTAGCCGATTAACAGTGTGATCAACTGATTAGCCGTTGCTTGCTTGATTTGTCATTTTCTCAGCCGATAAAATGATGTTTAGGCTAATTTGCACTTGAGACAATTATCTCCTTTTATGATCAAGTGATTACGTTGAGAAAGTGACTCTATTTCTAAGATGAGGGTTCCTAGACTACTCCAAAGAGCGTCTAGTGTTGAACGATGAACTACTATCTAAAGTTGCATGAAAAATATATTAAAGCTATAAAGGAAACCTAAAAGATATGTAAAGACTTGTTGATTAAATGTGCGTGTTGAATATAAGCTTTACAATGGGTATTTATAAACTTATAATAACTAAGAAACCTACACTAACATTAGTTTCAAGGTTTTTGGCCCACTAACTACCATATTACATCATGTAAGATCACAACTAACACCACAAATGCAGGTAATTACCCTGTTAACTGAGTTACATCCCAAAAATGCCTTGTCAATTAAGTTGTTTACTTCATAAGCTTATTATTAAGAGAATAAGTCTTCATGCACATTCTAGACTTAGTAAGCTAACATCTTGTTCATATGAATGGGTTGAAAGCAGAATTGTACGACTGGCTGCGTAGTTGTCATCTGCCATGTTCTCCACATTCCTATTTTTGAGGGGGTGAATTTTCTACCATGTTTTTGTCATCCAAACTAAACTTGGAGTCAATTTTAGCTCTCTCTCTCTCACACATATGTAGCAAAGTGGTTGTATGATCATTTGACTTAGTCAAATCTATGTTGCAACCCCTTGAGCTCTTATTAAGTATAATCACGACCCTAATAAGACCCAATAACAACATCCAATCCCATTTAGTCTTGGTAGTCACTTTCAACCGTCAGCCGACAAATGGTTTAGTTGTCAGCCGATTCTACATCAGCTAATTCCAATGTTAGGTGATTGCAATGCAATTGATATGAAAATACTTTCAATAACGACTATAACTGACTCCAAGTCCATTTAGACTTGGTAGTTGTATTATGCCGTCAGTCAACAATCAGTTTAGCTGTCAGCTTATTCTATATTAGCTGATTTCAACGTTAGCTTATTGTGATGCACTTGATAGCCCTACCATTCCACTTTAGCCAAGTGGGCATACATAATTTGAATACTTTGAATAATCTTGAGAAAGTTGTCATCTACCCATGTTCTTCATTCGATACATGTTTGAATAATCTTGAGAAAGTTTTGCATAGATGTGTTGAAACTAACTTGGTTCTCAATTATGAAAAATGCCATTTTATGGTTGAACAATGCATAATTTTGGGGCATATGATCTCTAAAAAATGGATGGAAGTAGATTATGCTAAGATTGATGTGATTTCCAATTTACCTTTCCCATTTTGCATTCGCGAGATTCGTTTATTTCTTGGTCATGCATGTTTCTACACACGTTTTATAAAGGATTTCACCAAGATATCTCTCCTGTTGTCAAACTTGTTGCAAAAGGATGTTAACTTCACATTTGATGATACGTGCAAATAGACATTTGATTGCCTCAAGAAAGCTTTGACTACCACCCCTATCATTTAGCCAACTGATTGGTCTCTTCCTTTTCAGATTATATGTGATGCATCTAAATATGCATTGGATGTTTTCCTTGCACAAAGAGTTAACAAAGCTGCCCATGTTATTTATTATGCTTCTATAACTTTAGATTCTACATAATCTAATTACACTACCACCGAAAAAAACTTTTAGCTATTGTTTTTACTTTTGATAAATTTAGACGATATTTGCTTGGTTCCAAGGTAGTTGTTTTTACTGACCAAACAACTTTGAAGTTCCTTTTGAAGAAGCCAGAGGCTAAGATGAGACTGCTGAAGTTGCAATGTCAATTTACAAGGAAGGGGATTTGAATTGTAAATTTGCTTATTTAAAATTTCATGTTAAAAACTTAAGAAAAACAACTCAAGAATGATCTTGGTTATGAAAATAGAAAACGAAGAACATTCTTGGTTCTGGAAACAGAAAACGGAGAACGTTATTGGTTAGTTAAAATCACAGTTTTAGTTTCTCTATTTAAATATATAATTAAAATGACTGAATGTAAATAGAGATAAGGAAGAGATACCACACAATGATATATCCTGGTTCACCCAACTCAGGCTACGTCCAGTCCTCACAACTGTGAGATTTTCTCTAAGTGTTCAGAAACGGAGAACAATCTTTGGTTTACACAGTTAAGATCAACCATGATCTATAACACCAATTCCTTTCCACCCAGAAAGGATTCAATCAAGTCACCTAACGGTTCTGATAGGATTTTACAGTTTGCTCTTTAATCATACTTAAACTATAAACAATCCTTATAGTTTTGAGTTTAAACAATAATGATTTAAGAAGATTGGTTGAATCTGATTATGCTCAACTCGTGTTTGAGAATAGATTCAGGTTAAAAGAGCTCAGTAAAACAAACTGGATGTATGAAGATAGTTTCAGAACTGATTCTCTTTGTGAATGAGAGACTTTCAAGTATGTAAGTGTATGTGATTTGATGGATATTCTTAGCACTTGAAGTTCTGAGTTTTGCTGAGTATTTGCCTTCCTTTTATAGACGTTTAGAGCCTTTAATAATGTTCAAAAGAGCTGTTGGTAGTGCTCTGTCAGTTTTGACCAAAACTAATATAAGTGAATAAAAATAATCCAGCCTTTGAACAATTTTGAACTTTGTTTGACTGGGCTGTTTTATTCATTCTTGATCAGATTGCCTGCGTGTTTAATGATCCTTTAAGCTTCAGATATATTTTTTGATGATATATCTTTGATCTGGAGACTTGAATATGTCCAAAACAGTTTGGAAAGTAATGAACAACTTCTATAGAAATAAGGAGATTGGTTATGAATTTCTACAGAAACAGAGATTGATGATCAATCTGGTCTGTTAGTGTTCTGGACTTTCTGGAGATTGATGATCAATCTTGAGGTTCAGTCTTGATCATGTTAGATGACTTTCTGATGCTTTGTACAGATTAGTCTTGAATTAACTTTCTTGACAGTTTGAGCTGAAGAAAGTTAGAACTTGTTTTATGTTGCTTGATTCATGACTTTTTAACTTAGTGAATCGAAAGCCTTCTTTGACTAGAATTATTCCTATTTGTTCCTTGCCAAGTACTGATAACATCAGCATAAGATACATAGACATAATCTTCTTCGAACTATTGGAGATTGATTGTTCTTTAGGCTGTGATGAAGAGTCTTGATCCTCAATAACGTTCTCCATTTTTACAGATTATAGTCAAGAATGTTCTGTTCAGTTTTTTATCTTAGTTCTTTGCTTTGCTTGGTTCCTATCTTTGAATAAAAACACTCAAGAGCACAGGTTAAATTAACATAATATTTAGAATCATAATTAACGTTCTTAATTAACCTTTGTTTATTTTCATCAAAACTTAATTTGAGAGTTTGTCTTAACAACTGCTTTGGTGGATGTTGCTGCGCCAAGAGCTAGATTTGGAAATTAGAGATAAAAGTCGAGCATAAAATTTAGTTGCAGATCATTTGAGTAGAATAGAGAGGACTAAGGATTTCCTCCCTATTCAGGATGATTTTCCTGATGAACACCTTTTACAAATGTGTGATGTAACTTTGTGGTTTGCTGATTTAGTTAGTTATTTGATTGTTGGAGTTGTATCTGCACATAATCTAGAGCACAAATTCACAAACTTAAAAGTGATGCCAAGTATTACGTGTGGGATGATCCATACCTTTAGAAACTTTGTAGTGACCAGGTGATTAGGATATGTGTTTCCTACCATGAGGTTCAGTTTATTATTAACTTTTGTCATGCTTCTTAGGTAGGGGGACACTTTGGACCACAACAAACAACGAGAAAAGTTTTGGATGCCAGTTTCTTTTGGCCAACCATTTTCAAAGATGTGTTTGAAACTTTTCGCACTTGTGAGCAGTTTTAGAGAGAAGGTACAACAATCACTCGGAGGAGTGAAATTCCCCAACAACCTATGCTTTTTTTTTGTTGAGGTGTTTGATGTTTGGGGTATTGATTTTATAGGTCATTTCCATGTCTCTTTTGGTTTTGTTTACATTGTACTTGCTTTTGATTATATTTCCAAATGGATGGATGCAAAAGCCACTCGGACGAATTATTCTCGAGTTGTTGTGGATTTTGTCAAGTCTAATATTTTTTTGCATGTTTCGAATAACGAAAGCAATCATCAGGCACTCATTTATGCAATCACGCCATGGAAACTTTGCTTCAGAAGTATGTGGTTGTGCATAGAGTTTCTACACCTTACTACCCCAAAACTAATGGGCAGGCTGAAATCTCAAATATGGAAATCAAACAGATTCTAGAAAAGATGGTGAAACTAAATAGGAAGAATTGGAGCACTCGACTGGAGGAAGCTCTTTGGGCTCATATGACTGCTTACAAAACCCCAATAGGGATGTCTCCCTATCGCCTTGTGTTTGGAAAGACATGTCACCTTCACGTTGAGATAGAGCATCGTGCTTATTGGGGAGTCAAGAATTGTAACCTTGAATTTGATCTAGTAGGTTTGGAAAAAAAGCTTCATTTGCAGTAACTTGAAGAACTTTAACTAGAAGCTTATGTGAAATCCATGATCTATAAAGAGAAAATAAAAAACTTTTATGATAAAATGATTTTTGGGAAGGAGTTTTCTGTTGGACAAAAAGTCCTATTGTTGAACTATTGCCTTAAAATCATGGCGGGTAAACTTAGATCTAAGTGGATTGGCTCATTTGTTATTACTAACACTTTTACTCATAGTGTAGTGGAAGTAAAAAGGGAAAGTACCTATAAGATTTTCAAGGTCAATCATAACTGCCTAATGCTATTCCTTCAAAGCCCCACACTTGAAAATGAGACCAAAGAAGAAAAAGCCTACCTATCAAGGTGCACGTAGGGCATTTCAAGTTGTCTCATATTAGGCTAGAAGGAAAATGATTGGTTGATAGTTAGGAAAAGCCTACCTGTCAAGGCTAGTTTTTGATCTTTATGTGCATGTGTTTCAAGTATGATGTTAGAGGCTTGTCAAGCCTATGGTAGTGCTAGCTTTTATAATGTGCTTTGAGAGTAAACACTAGCATAAATACTTTTTCAAATGGGCATTTATAAACTTATAATAACTAAGAAACCTACATCCTACCCATCCACCCACTGAGTCTTTTGTTTCCCATTCAACATATTCAACATGAATGTTATATGATAACTTACTGGGTGAAATGCACAAGACAGAGATGGTGGCATTGTTACAACAAAGAATTTTAGTGATCCTCTTATTCTCATTAACCTTTGCGCCATAACTGTGTTGCCTCAACACTTCCCCTCTGTAACCACCAGATTCGTTGCTTGCTTTCTCTCGATTGAATAATACTTCAATAGCCCAAATCTTATATGACCCAAACCAAACATTTTGCAAGACTTGTTCCATCTTCTTCTTATCCCTAACTCTCTAGAAAAACATAAAATTGAAACGCTTGCCCCATGCATTCAACTAATGCGAGATTAATATATCTACGAGATTCCCAAATCATTCTATTGATGGATCCAACACGCAAATCATTCACTGTTATATTCTCTTAAAAAATGGAGACGTACGAAGACACCACATCTCCGCCTTCATTTTGCACTGCTAACCTTGAAATTCTAAAACTATAAAATCTTCGCCCATGTTGATTGTAAGAGCGCTGTTACCGCGATCGAAACTGTCCATGAAGCCTCCGTTTATAAGCCTTTCGTCATTGTTGTAATAGCAAGGAATTTTGTATTATTCCAAATTCAATACAAAATTTAGTAACCAACTCAAATATTTCAATTTGTATATTTAGCACTCTTTAATGACTAATTGAAACAAGATCCCTTCATTAATGTTAGTCCTTCTTCTTATCTTTCAATTGACCTTAATTTAACCGCAATTTAATATTTATAACTCTAGATACATTTTTTATAAGCAAAGCTACTCAAATGATGACATTTATACATCATCTAAAACTTCGAATGTATTTTTATCATGTTTAGATTTCAAATTAGCTTAAGACTATTTTTACCCTTATTGTAAGTGTTTCTCTTATATTTCCAACGTCACCAAGAACACATCAAAAGGACTCATGTAGCTTAAGTTATAGTCCAAACAATGAAGTAGTGTGGCTGTTGCGGCTGTAACAAAAACCTAGATTTGTGTGATTTTCAAATTTAAATATGTCCCAAATTTATCTAAATGGCTTGGATCCTTATTTGGTTCAACACAATCTACCTAACTAACTTGGAATCATTATTTAAACTTGATTTAAGGCCAAATTCGTGTATCTTACTTTGATGGTCAAAATTGTTGAGATTTGAGAGATACACTAAAACGCTCATAACTTTCTCATCTTTTACCTGAATTGGAGTTCGTTAATTTCTAAATGTCTCTAGGAATTAGAGATGTACTCTAGAGACTTACTCATTGTTTATAATTCATTTGGTAAGTAAAAAAAAAAACACAATTTATGTTCTATTTCTAATTTTTTATTTATAAATCTAGGCCTTACGGTTGTTCTTGTTCTTACTTCATTGTTTGAGGTCCAAATTTGAAGTGATCATTATTTTTCTTCCTTGATCACGAGTAATCGTTATCGACTTGAAGGCCTTTGATTGATGTAGGATTTATTGATTTGTTAGCTTTTGTGATCAACATCCATTAAGTAGGTACAAAGTTTACTCTGTAGGGGTGATCACAATTCTTGCATATAAGATATATAGCGTGTTGATAATAGTGCTAAATTATAAGTGTGTGATTGCATGATATATTTGTATGATTATGTGTGTTGAAGTCTGGATTGACACGTTCGTTGTTAAAGAGTTAAATTGTGTGTATATTTGTATGATTGTTGTATATTTTTGCTAAGTTTTGAACTATTTATGGGGCTTAGAAATCAATTTTTAGGTGATCCGAAGTTAAAAAGTCTTTGAAATTAATAGGCAGTGAATTATTAAACTTATAAGCGGTGAATTATTAAGCTTAATTAGCTATAATTGATGAACTTAGACATTAATTAGGTAATCCATGGTGATGTTTGAGGGTAGTTTAAATAAAATAATTAATTAAATTATAGTTATAATTTATTAATTATTAGGTGGAAATTTAAGTAATATTCGTTTATTAATTACTTAAATTAAGAGTGTTGAAGTTATTATGTAATTGATAAATTATTAATAAAAGTTAATTAATTACGTAGTAATTAATAGTAACATAGTGAGAGATTAAAATTATGTATAAAAATAATTATTGATGAATAATATTATTGTCGGTCCTTTTTATAAGATACACTATAATTATAATTTGATCAACAAAAATCGATGTATTTGATCCATATTATGGACCAAATACATCAACTTTTATTTATCAAATTATAATTCAATTATTTCTTATAAAAAGAACCGGAGTGGGTAATATATAACTAATAAGTGAACGTATTATAATAATATTTAATGATGATGAAATGATAACGTGAATGTTCTGATGTTGAGGATGAATGACATATCAATGTTTGTGTGATATGCTTGTTGGTTACGTTGATGTTGAGTTAAACCATTATGACATACAAGTCGCAATATGGGTTAGGTGTGATATAAAAGTAGTTGTTGATAAGTTGTTACATTGTAAATGAACTCAATTTGCAAGCAATATGAGCTAAATGTCGTTTGATGGTGATATTGTTGATAAGTTGATATGTTGTAAATGAACTCAAGTCGCATTTTGGGCTGAGGGTCGTTTCACAATGTTGTTGCTGATAATGTCGTTTAAGTTGCATAGGGCTTTCGGGGGTTAGTTCCGTGATACAATTAGAGCAAACGACCAAATTGAGGTCTTGGGGATGTCAATAGGAAGATCTTACATGAAAGATGATATTGATACCGCTGTCACATTTTGGCTGAATACTAACACCTCATTGATTAGACTCTCTAGTTTGTTGGGCAAGAGGCCGCTTCTCGGTAATTAGATATATATATTATATGTCCATTGTTGTTTTATGATTACTTATGTGTAGATGTTGTGTGATATATGTGTCTGATGATACGTTAATCGAATTGAATGATAATAATGGTTGATAATAGACAAATTAATATTACGTGTTGCGCGTTTGTTATGCTCATTCTATATGTTTTATATGCTTGTGATTCTCACTTTGTACACCACCATTTTTTCAGTGTACCAATATCTTCTCCGAGTTCTCGCTATGTGACGCCAAAGTTTAAGACTTGCAGTACTTATAGTGTAGTTACATTAGGCTCTGACTCTGTAACAAAGAGTTTCATGATATTTTTATAAAGACCAAGTGACAAAGAGTTTCATGATATTTTTATCAAATTAGAAGTTTTGAAAAAGTTTAACCCATACTCCTTATAAATTATATGATATGTTTGAAATAAATAAAGGTTTTTAATTTTCACAATTTTTTCTTATTATATATATTTCTTCCATAAATTTAGGTAAAATGTGTCACAACTTCGTCGGTGTCTTTGAACCGATTGAAATCCTCTTCCCCGAATACTCCTCGTGCATTAGAATTTTGATGTTCCCCGTCCCTGTGTCAAATTTTCATGTACACCGTGATTAATGTCAAATTTATGAATCAAAATTATGATTTTGAATTGCAGTCTGCAACTGCAACTAGTGTTCACGGTGCAAAAATTTAATTGAATCACATTAATTGTTTAATTCAGTTCTTGAAAATCACATTCGAATCAAATTTAGTTCCGTTTTAAATCGATTTAAAACTGATTTATAAATATAAATCAATTTAATATTTTTGACAATTTTAAAATTCTTTTGACAAAAAAGTTTTGATTTTTTTCGAGAAAAAAGTTTTTGAATTTTTCAGACCTGGTTCAAGGGTTAAGTCCACTAAAGTAACCGCGTCCATAGAAAACAAATTTTTTAATTAATAAAAAGGCCTTAGATTTTTTTTTACTTAATAAAGTGACTCACATTCTACTATTTGGAAAACTAAAACTGATAAAATATTATATAAATTTAACATGGTCTCAATAAATATTAAATTAATTGACTTTATTATCAAGTGTAAAAAAGATATTATACAATATTAATTTAATAAATAATCTAATATATAAATGTCAACTCAAATATATGAATCAGAGCTGAAACTTTTATTGAATTGCATAAGGGTCTATAGATAAATAAGTAAAATTGAAAATATTTGTGATTGGTCGTTGAAACATGTTTGAGAGATTTATGGGTAGAAAAAAAATACCATTAAACTTATTGATATAGATTTTACTAAAAATGAATCTTAATTTGTTTTTGTTGCAAATTATTTAATGTTCTTTCTAGTACAAGATGAAGGTGGTAGGGATGAGAGAAATATTAGTTATAAATTGAGAAATCATGACAGAAGTAGTGGGCACATTACTAACTTGAGTGATACAAGGTACATACGCACTATTTTCTTCTTCAACTAAAAGATGAAAAATTATACCCGAGTTCTTATGTTGTTGTAGAATAGTTGAAATGTATTATTTCATTTTTTGAAAAATATAGAGAAAATGGATTTGAAAATGTCATGATTTCAGTCAAAGAAATTTCTATAGTTATTAAATAAAATATTAATAATTTATTTATTAACTTTGAAAAGGTATTTGAGAGTTTCGCTTTAGACCTCATTACATGTCAAGCCGACCCTGATTTTTTTCTGAGAGAAATAGATGTAAAAAATTTTCCGATAAATATGTTTTTCGAGATAAATAGTTTTGAAAAAAAATTTCGGGAAAAGAAATTCGAAATTCTTTTGAAAAATTATTTTTGATTTTTTTCCAACAAAAAAATTTTCAAAATTTTTTTATAATTATTTTTCGAAAAAAAAATCAAAACTATTTATGTCAAAAATTTTCCAAGAAAAAATTATTTAAACTTTTTTTTGATTTTTTTCGAAAAAAAATCTAAATTGATGTTAAAAAAGTTGTAAAATGATTAAAGTGGTTTTTGAATTAAATTTGATTCACTGATTTGTTTTAAATATATAGTTTAATTAACTTATAATCCATTTAATTGGTTTGATTTTTTGTGTGCATTACAATTCAATATATCAATCTAGTCCAATTAAGCATATATTTTGTACGCCGTTAACTGCAATTGTTGCTGCAAAATTATGGATACCGGCATTACAAACACATTTTTGCATAATTTAAAGTTTGTATTGTAACTGCAATCGCGTAATTTAAAACGATGATCGAAATCCCATAAATCTAAATGAAATCATTCTTTTACCGGAAAGATCTAATCTTCTAAATACTAATTAATTTTCGAAAAAAAATCCAATATAAACATATGATAAGATCATGTAAAAAAAAATATTAGAGAGAAAAGAAAAAATAAAGTTACATCGTTACATAGTTGAATGTGATTAGTATAATTGAAAATTAAGAGTCGAAAGCTTACATATAAGAATAAGAAATTAAAAGTGTGAAATATTGAACATAAAACTCATGAATCATGAAAGAAAGGCGGTAAAGTAACCACAAGAGCGTTGGGTAGCCTGTGACAAACATTAATAAAAAGAGGTGAAAGTGTGAGGTGGAAATTTAATTATCTTGAGGCTCTCTTTGTGTCATTTTCTGTGAACACCAACCAAGTCAAATGTCAACCCCAGCTCCCCCACACCTTAACTCAACTATATTATATACACATAAAACCATTACCTCCATCTATAACATTTTCGATAAAAACACAGATATTTCTATCGTCCTCTTCTGCTGGTCTACTCTAGTGGGGTACAAAACCTTTCATGATTCTTTCTACATAAGTCTTCAATACACTACTTCAATTTCTTTCACCTTTGTCTGATTCCAAAAAGGTTTATTTATTTATTTATTTAAATTTTATTATATATAATTTTATTGTCATTTCATTTGCTTTTTTTTTTTCCTGTCTCGTAGATGAAATAGTAAGAAAAGTCATGTATAATTGTGAGGTTACAAATTCGAATTTCGAGATATAATATCTTATTTAATAATATCTACATTTTTATCAGATGAATTAAGTGTTACCGATCGTTTGTTGTTTATTTTATGTATGTCACATAAAAAAAGTCTGATATTGAAGTTACATTTCCACCATGATCATAAGATTATAGTTTCGTACACTTTTGGAAGTTTCAATTTTCGCCTTTTTAATTTTGTCTTTTCTATTTCGGTCAACCTATCTTATCATAAAATTGTATTGAGTTTAATTGCCTGTTTTTTTTAATCTATGTATACATATAGTGAAATTATGAAATAAATACAATAATAAACATTGATTGAATAGTATATTTTATGATTTTAATCCATGCGTTTGTTCATCGCATCGCAGTTATAATAATAATGCAAATTTTAAAATTACATAAAATGTGGAAAATTAAAATTGATGTATAATGTATTCACAGTGATAAGTTCTATGCTAATTGTAAAAATCTCTAATTTGTTTTAGAGAGATTGCAATTGATAATCATGATATTTTAATTAGTTCTTAGTGAGTTTAACAAAAGTAAGTTATGTATATGTTGAGTAGATTGACCAATATTATATTTCAGGTAGGGGTCCTACAAGCATTGGTGGGACATTTTGTCTTGCATGAAGTGAGGTTGTTTTAGGGTTTGTTTCGATTAAAGTCATCTTCTACAAAATGGAGAAAGATAACGACTTTTCGGTATAAAACATACCCCTCTTCACTCAAATATTTCACATGTTATATCTTTTCATCTCACTTATTAGAGACCAACCATGTTGTTTTGCTCCAATTTTGAATCTATGCAGGCACCATCCATGCCTTCAAGTTTCAACACACTTGACTACTCTATTGATCATCATCAACAACAATACGAACAACTCATGAAGTATCGAATCGGCGAAACATCGTGCGAAAACAACAACGGAATGGTCGATTACATGCCTCAAACAGGAGGCAGCAACTTTTATGGTTCAAGTTCTTTTGATAAATTGAGTTTCGCAGATGTTATGCAGTTTGCAGATTTCGGACCAAAATTAGCCTTAAACCGCGGGGAAGAATCGGGGATCGACCCGGTTTATTTTCTCAAGTTTCCTGTGTTAAACAACAAGATGGAAAACCAAAACACGATGTTGAATGATGAAGATTGTGGTGGTGGAGGTGAAAATGATGAAAGGTTGAAATTAGTAAACGTGGAAGAAAAATCAAGAGAAGATCAACAGGAAGAAACTCGGGTTTCGGAAGACAACAACTCGGTGCAGCAGATGCAGTTTAATGGACAACAGGAAGAGATACAAGAAGAGAAAAATTGTGGAGTGCAAGAGAACAACAAGAAGAGGAAGAGACCACGAACTGTTAAGACAAGTGAAGAAGTTGAGAGTCAACGTATGACTCATATAGCAGTTGAGAGAAATAGAAGGAAGCAAATGAATGAGCATCTTCGTGTTCTCAGATCCCTCATGCCTGGTTCATACGTGCAAAGGGTATGCAATTGTTTTTTTTTTCAAGTACAAAAATAATATATATATTTTATTAAAATTTTCTAATAATAAGATTCACTAAGTTGTTTGAAAGATTAAGGGTATAACACAATCTTAAAATTGAAGATATGGAAGATTGATAAGGTTACCGGACTTTTCTAAAATTTAGGACTGCAGCGGCTATAAATTTAATACTAGCTTCGATTCTAAATATAAAAGACTGTTAAATTAATAAAAGTTTATTTATTTAGTTTAAATTTTTTAGATTAAATCCATTAACTTTTGTTGATCTAACTGTCTTTTATATTTAGCATCAGATAAAATATTAATCATAAAAAGTTAATTTTAAATTCTAATAACCAGTTACAATCATAGTTTATAGTGCGATTTTGTCAAGATCTTTGATATTGTAGAGAATTATTTATGATGAATACATCTTCAATCTCAATTATTTCGATTTTGCATAGATATCATGAATCTTGATTTTAATGTTCAGTTCAAATTGCAGTTGTAAAGATTGAGAGAGATTTGGATTAAGAGGACCGAAACTAATTTTCCATCTTCAAAATGTTTATGATTGATTAATTATAATGAATATTATTATTATTTTTGATTTTACAATATTTATAGGGTGATCAAGCATCAATAATAGGGGGAGCTATAGAGTTCGTGAGGGAATTGGAACAACTTCTTCAATGTTTAGAATCACAAAAGAGAAGGAGACAAGTTGGAGATTCATCTCTGACAACAACACAACAACAACCTCCATTTTTTCCGGCTACTTTGCCATTACCAAATGATCATGACATGAAGCTAGTTGAGATGGAAACATCTGGACTTCGTGAAGAAACAGCTGAGAGTAAGACATGTTTGGCTGATGTGGAAGTCAAGCTTTTAGGGTTTGATGCAATGATCAAAATCCTATCAAGGAGAAGGCCTGGACAGTTGATCAAGACCATTGCTGCACTTGAAGATATGCAGTTGCTTATCCTTCATACTAACATTACCACCATTGAACAAACTGTTCTTTATTCATTCAATGTTAAGGTATATTTATTATTCCCTCCCTCCAATTGATTATGAGTACCACATTAGGTTCATTCACACAAATCAATTAAGGAGAAACTTTAAGTTTTTTTTTTTTTTTTTTAATTTTATTTTATTGAAATTAACTGTATTAATAGAGTATGAAATATAGAGTTGATCTAGTGGTTGAAACCGAAAGAGTTAAAAAAATAAAGTGATAAGTCGTTCTCAGTTAGATTCCTATAATAATATCAAGTAATTAACAATTAACATACTCATTAATATTAAATATTTAAAATAATATTCTTCTAATCCATTTTGTTTATATAAAAAAAGTTTTAAAAAGAGCATTGATGTATTTACAATTAGGTTTTATAAACTATTTTCACTCTTTAGAAATTATTTTTAGATTTATTTAACACTATTAAACTTGGTGCATGTATAATATTTTGATGGTTGAATAATATATTAGGTTTTTATTATTTATTTAGATTTTTGTACTTTCCAGTGAAATATATTTCTTTTTCTAAACTGTTTTTCAATAAGTATTAATTGATTGAAAAAGTATATACTTAGAAAAACATAATTAATATTATGGTAATAAAAAGATTGATAAATACCACCATAAATTCATATAATACCACTATATATATATATATTTAAACTAAAAAAGACCGTTACTGTAGGGCACCTATTTTGCAAACGCAATATTCATAATGTGGGAGTGAGGAAGTATTATATTAAAATTAAATAAATAAATTAAGCCAACTATTCAATTTAAGCAAAAAACATAACATTTGGAAGGCGATTTATATCCTTTGAGATATTATATTTATGATAATTGGAATGCGTGTGCAGGTTGCTAGTGATACAAGGTTAACAGCAGAAGATATAGCCAGCTCCGTTCAGCAAATTCTCAGTTTTATTCATACAAACACTAGCATGTGATCTTTATTATATTTTATGTATCTATTTTATATATTTTTTAATGGCATTTACCTATTATATATATGTTGTGTGGAACATATACTCTTGTCTTCATATATACGATTATATATATATATATATGACATTTTGATAGCCTTCTCCAATCTTTCAAATAAGTTTGATTCAGTATAGAATGGAGGAACGCATATCGTCATATCTATTGTTTTTCTTAAGCATTATGCATTAAAGTAATCATGTATCTTTAGGTTGAAGGTTCAACATTCTCAATAATTAAATTAATCAAACATTGGATATACCATTGGAGGAGATAGAGAGAATCAAAGTTTGAATATATATATTAAATAAATTTTAAAATGTAATTTAATGTAGCAAATTACGTTAATATATTATGTTTTTGAAGAAAATAAGCTATTCTATTATTATATTTGTCAAAAAACTATTCTACTATTTTACACTACAAACTACTACTACTCCAATATCAAATTTAAGCGAAAATATGATTTAATAAAATTGATGTATCTGGTTCAATATTTAAATCTGATACATCGATTGTTTTTTTATCTACTTTGCTTATACTTGAGTTAAGAGGGAATACTATGTCTCAAAATATAATAAAAATAGGTCAAAGAAAGTGGACATAGACGTCTAAATTTTGAACCAAATACATTAATTTTCTTGACAAAAATACACTTATAGTTCTTTAAGTTTAACTCAAATCTCGTTTAAGTCTTTTAAGTTTATTTTATCCTGATCTAAGTTACATTATATTTGCATGCTAATCCTTTATCTCAATTTCGACTACAATTAGTTCAATTAGAAGCTTGTGATCGTTTAAAACTTTACCAAATGCTGCAACAATATGTCCCTCATAAATTATATATTTCTTGATTTTCTCTACAACAATTTAAATCCACGTATAGCTTTAAAAACAAGGTAATAAAAGTCTAGGACAATCAACTTATTGCGATGTTTAGATTAGATCTTGATATTTCATGACAGTAATTTAAGAAAATTTTTAAATTTAAAGAACTGTATGCGTAATTTAATATATCTTAAAGGTTAATGGTATAAACGAATGTAACTTAAAAAATTGAATCGGAAAGAAAAAAATAAACTTAAATAAAAAATTGAATTAAACTTAAAAAAATATAGATGTACTTTTGTAAATTTTTTTTAATAGATTTCTGTTTATATTTTGTGATGGAGAAAAAATTAATATTCATTATTATTATTTGTTCTATAATGCATGGACCCAATTATTTTAACCATTTTAAACGTTGCCATCAGCGATTACCTTATCTTAATAAGTTATTTTAATGCACTCTCTCAGTCGTCACCTCTTAGGAAATAAGGCCAATGGCAGAAAGATCTAGGAGACAAAAGCTTCAATTTGGTGTTTGTTTCAATCCAATTTCAGAAGTTAAATTAGATTGCAAGTACACATGACTCTGAGGCGTAAAGTCAACGTGTCCCGTACCATCTTTGGTGTGTCCTTTATGTTTTGACTTGTCAGAAATGACTATCTATCTTGGTAGTATTAAGCTGGATTTAGATTTATGTCTACCTTTTGTAAGGTAGTCTCTAAAATACGATTCACCTGTTTGTTTGTTTGTTTGTTTCGTGGCTTATGAACAATCACTAGGATTGAGAGTTACTTATTCTTCTATTCGGTTGTAGTCACCAATTATCTGCCCAATCGTAATGTTACTAAAAAAAGTTTTAACTCTCTCTAGAAAATAAAAATTTTTCTTTATAAAAAGGGTTTAATTTCTTTTTTTTAATAAAATCTTATATAAATTTAATATTGTCTCAACAAATATTAAATCAATTGACTATATCTAAAACAAATATTATACAATATTAATTATATTAATTTAATAAATAATTTAAAATATAAATGTCAATTTGAAAATATGAATCAAATTATTCAAAATATGCAAAAGAGGCTACAGATAAATTTATCAAAACAATCAAGTAAAATTGAAAATATATACTCGTCGTAGAAGTTGAGAGATTTATGGGTAGAAAAATGTATTTGTTAAATTGATATAGAATTTCAAATGAGACTTTTCTACGTCGGGACAATGAAGGTAGCAGGGATCATACTTATAAATTGAGAAATTATGAGACATTAAAAATATTAGTTATGAATTGAGAAATTATGAGACTGAGTAGTGAGCATTGTTAACATGACTTTTTTGAGTGGTACAACTATATACACATTATTTTCTTATAAACTAAAAGATGGAAAATTCTATATAAGTTCTTGATGTTGCGGTATAACAATTGAAATGTCTTATTGTATTTAAAAAAAAAAAATAGAGATAAAATGAATTTAAAATTGCCATGATTTCTGTAAAAGAAAATTTTTATAATCATCAAATAAAATATTAATAATGTATAATAACTACACTACAAATCTTTACATTAAACGTAAATATAAATTCTAGTTTTTTTTTTCACACGGTAAACTTTTTTTTTTTTTATAAGCAAACATTGTATCATCTTGAGTACAAAGATTACTCAAAACCTATTACAATGGAAAATCCAGATAAATAAAAATCTCAAACATGTAGATAGTGGACAATTCCACCAATCTTTGAAAATAAAATGTATTCCTACCATCTCTGTTTAATAAATTAAGTCAACGACAGCCTTTTGATTTGATTGACAATATCTTTTTTTTCAGACAGTAACATGTTAAGTACGAATTAGCTATCACTCATAAAAATATATAGATTGTTTTGAATTATAACTTGAAATTCTATTTATGAAATATTATTTTTAACTAAAATTTATTTATAGAGTATACTTTGTGTTGAGAGGTGATGTACATTACTAGAAAAATTGGATTGATTAACTATGATTATGAATCAACACAATGAGAGAGAAGGAAAGCTTTCCTTATATACAATGTGACTGCTGCCTAATTAACTATCCTAAGAAGGAGGCTAACCAACTGATACTAAATTAATAAAACAGAAATTGATAGTAAGACTAAGTCGGTTAAATGTAAAATTAATTAATGAAATAATGTAAAATGAAATAATTAATAATAATGAAATAATTAACCACATAATTTAAAATAGTTTACATACTCATCTCCTTTTTTAAAATAATGAAAGTGTGGTCAATCAACACACATAGTTTCTATTATTTTGTTTATGGTATAAGGCTCTATAGGTATATTAGGATGTAGGGGAATAGCTCCACTATTAGTACCAGTCATCTGCATAAGCATGAAAGATGGATTGTTAACAACACGTTATTTAACAACTTTTTTTTACCACGTGATGTTTTGGATACTTTTCATATTCCAGCCGGTCCCGATCCACCCGCTCCCGATCCTCCTACTCCCGAATTAAGTTACTGTCTTCATCATTTTCTAATTATTTTATTTCTTGTTCATCAACTTCTTCTCCAATGTTTGACTCATGATAAAGTCGACTAATAATCTCATCTCCAATCACATGATCCAAATTTGTCCTGATCTGCTTCATCTACTTCGATTCCACTCGTTGGTCTTGTTTTGATTGCAACACACGAACCTTGTTTGTTTCTGATTGTTGATTGATAAGGAACATAATACACTTGTCTTACACTATGGGCCACGGGGAATTGACAAAATAGTGGATATCTTTTGCTTAAACGAATGTCTATAGTGTTGGATATCAAATTGATCCTAGTTTCTCTACTAGATGGATCAAACCACTTACAGTAAAAAAAATGCCAGTGTTTTCACATAATCTAGAGATGCTCCTTGGAATAAAAAAAACCAAGAGGGAATACTTTCTCTAACTTACATAGAATCATCGAAATGTCATTTTCCATCTTGATGAGATCTTCATATATGAGCATTATAGAGCACAAATTCTTGAAATATTGACTCAGTTCAATAAGTGGACTCAATACATGTGTCGACAAATCACTAAAGGCAATAGGAAGTAAACACTCTAAAAATACATGGCAATCATGAGTTTTCATCTCATGAATCCTCTCATTTTCTACATTAGCACATCTTGCCAAATTAGAACAATAATCATCAAGCGTCTTCAACTCTTTGATCCAATGACAAACAGTGGCTTCTTCACCAGATAAAATGTAATTGGCACGTGGTTTTAGAGTCTTTCCATTGTGCTCCATCACCAACAAATCTGGTTGTTTGCAATATAGACCTATGTCTTTTCTAGGTTTGTCCTTATTTTTTTTTTTTGCCTTTCGAATTCATCATAGTGTTAAATATGTTATAAAAGAAAATTTTCTCAATATGCATAACATTGAGATTATGTCTGAAAAGATTATCTTTTCAATATGGTAGATCCCAAAAAATACATCTTTTTGTCCAATTGTGCTATTGTCCGAAATATTGTGGTTTACAAGCCACACCATCAACAACTTGTACCTTTGGCATATCTTTTACTTTATTCTAAACTTGTTCAGATGTCAATTTTTAAGCGGTGGTTCTAGTTTTTCTACATAGCCCTTGATAAATGCAATTTTACTCATTCTAATTGCGTGATCAACAGGTAATAATCTATGATGCGAGTCAAACCACGATGCCTTCCCGCCAAATTTTAATGTAAATGCTTTTATGTCTTCCATACAAATAAGACAAGCTAATTTATCATGTGTCCCCCATCTTGACAAATCCCATAAGTGGGGAAATCATTAATGGTCCACATCAAAGCAGCTCTTATAATTAAATTTTGTATTCAAACAATATCGTCCGTCAAGACACCAGTTCACAACCTTTTCAAATTGTCAATCAAATGTTGTAAATAAATATCAATACCAGTTGCAATATTAGAAGGACCTGGTATCACGACAACCAAGAACATGTAAGGTTTAGACATACACATATCAGGAGGAAGATTGTATGGAGTAACAATAACAGACCAACAAGAATAAAGATAGACGATGCTAGTATATATGGTGTAAATCTGTCTGAGGATAATCCAAGTCTTACATTGCGTGGATCTGACGCAAAATTAGGGTACATTTGATCAAAATGTTTCCATGCCTGACCATTAGACGGATGTCGTAACTCACCTAAATTTCTATTTATTTTTTTGGACAAATCTCCTAACATTTTGAAATATGAGCCTTTTATGTCTTTTGAAAATAATTTAAAAATATTTTATAAGTATAATATTACATATTTTATGATTAGATCAATATTATAATTTTTTTTTTTATAAGTATTATTTTGTTGTTAAAAAAATTATAGTTTCTTAATAAAATTATATTTACTAACATAATAAATCACAATAGAAAAAATAACTACGATAAGAAAATAACACTACATCAACATTTTAAAAAATAACTACATTTTAATTTGAGTAAATATTTTACAACTTAAATATTTTACTAGCACTTTTTTAACAAATCTTACTAACATTAAAGTTTAAAAATAATATTATAACCAATTTTAAAAAATATATATTCTACATTCTAAAATAAAATAATAATGCTCAAAATATAATTTATAACCATATAATTTTTTTTCAATAATAAATATATAAATTACTATTATATATTTAAAATGCATTACATACTAACTTGATGCAATCTAGTGTCTGACTTGAAACTTATGAAAAAATAACAACTCTTCGCAATCAATACAATAACAACATTGTTAAAATGAAAATTAAATAATATTCATTAAATAAATAACTTCTAATAAAAAATTAACATTAGAAAACAAAACATAAATTAAAGGCTTACCGAAACTCAAGAGAGAAAGTTTAGAGAGAAGAAGTAAGAAATGAGAGGAAGAGTGATATATATATATATATATATATAAATATAGGAAGAAAAGATAGCATTTGTGGCGGCTAAAGCGGCCACAAAATGCCAACAACTCTATTGCCTTTGTGGAGGTCTTGGTGGTCAGAAAAGGTTGACTTTATGGCGGCCTATGCCCTCACAATGCTGCAACGATCTCATTTTTGTGACGCTATATGCTGCCTAAAATGTTTGCTATTATTTCCAATCCATCAAACCATACAAAGTCAAATAAATTTGTCCTCTAACAATTTTGTGACCGCTTTTTACCGTTACAAAAGTTACAATTTTGTGATGACTTTTTTTGCCACAAATAATAGTCCATTTGAATTTTAGTATTTGTGAAAGATTTTTTGATTTGTGAGGGTTTTTGTAATAACCATCACCATGTATCTAGAATATGTAAATAATTCATACATTCTAATGTTTCAGATACAATCACATAAATATCTCATTAAGTACAATAATTGAAATGTCATTGTAACTATATAATACACAGTCTACAAAGATCCTCTTATGTAACAAAATATAAAATAAATTACAGACTAAACAAAATCTGACTACAACGCTTTATCCTTGATGTCGAATCTTACCCTTAAGCCCTCCTATCTGATCAGAGGAAGGAATGAATTAGAGGCAACCCGATAAGAGGAAGAAATAAATCAGAGGTAGCCCGATAAGAGGAAGAAATAAATCAGAGGCAACCCGATCAGAGAAGGAGCTGGACAAGAGAAAGTCTAATTAGAGGAAGAATTGGTTTAGTGGAAATCTAATCAGAGGAAGAACTAGATCAGGGGAAGAATTGGATAAGAGAAAGTCTAATCAGAGGAAGAATTGGATAAGAGGAAATACCCGCTCAGAGGGAATCTCAGAGGATAGGTAGAACTTCTAGAGGGAAGGTTTAGCGGATACATTAAAACAAATTATACACCAGTTAGTCCACTAAAATTTCACCCTCATTCATTCAATCCTTAACACATTATAAACATACACACCTATGCATAATGGATAAATTTTGAACAATAGAATGTAAGTTTCAATGGTTCCTACATGCCAAACCTCACAGTTTTCCACATTATCATTTTTAAAAATCCCATTGTTTCAAACCCAGAAAACGAATTCCTAATAGTAAATGAATTTAAAATCAGACCCCAGAAACTCACATGCAATTGTGAAAATTTGTTATAGGAAAAGACCTCACACTCTTGACAAGAAGAATTTCCTTTAGAGTCGAGCTGGGTTGTGGAAGTTATCTGGTTTTTTAGCTCTCAACACTTCTACCTCTGTTGCAATGGTTCAATTATGAGATTCCTTAATCTACTCTTTATCTTCTTTAGTGTTGCATTGGACGGTAAATGACACTTAAGAGGAAGGAAATGACATGCACGAGGGTCAAATTGGAGGAAGAGAACTTCAGATGGTTGCTGCCATTGAAAGATCTTGAAAAGAAAAGGAAAGGCGAGAGATGATGATGATGATGATGATGATGAGGTGTTTCATTCTTTTGACACTTGTACTTATTAATACTACCACTTTCTTATCCCAACCTTGAACATAAAACAAATTATTACGAAAAATGTACAATGTCTTAAAATTCTAATAATCTAATTACTATCTTAATCTTGTAATTATTTCTAAGGTAGTGAGAGGGCTGTTATATTTTTTTGCGGCCACAAAATCTTTTTTATGTTGGCCACAAATTGATGTTATTCTTGAAGTGGTAGTTTGCTTGTTAGTCTTCCAACTTATTGAAGAATTTTCCAAGTAGAAACAACTTCCTAAAATAATATCTGAGTTATATCTTTGCATGTCCCCCAATTAGCATCACTGAATCCACTAAGTGGTAGCTCTAAGTTCCTTTGAAAAATGAGACATTGTGTTGGGGAATTCTTCAAATATCTTAGAAGCCTTATTGCTTCTTGATATTGTGTTTGTGTTAGTTTAGATATGAACTGGCTTAACTGTTGAACTGAATATGTTATGTTTGGTTTTATTGCTATCAAGTAGAGTAGTTTTGCAATTAGTCTTCTATAATCTGATACATTGGTCAATGGTATGCCATCTTCTTGCTGCAATATGATGTTGTAGTCCATGGGATTGCTAGTTGGCTTGCATCTCAACATTCTTGTGTTAGTTAAAATATCTAAGCAATATTTCCTCTGGAAGATGAATATGCCCTTACGAGATTACTCCACTTCAATTCCAATAAAATACTCCAGCTTTCTAATGTCCTTGATGCCAAAATTGTTGTGAAGAATATGTTTGATTTCCTGAAACTTTAAAAGGTCATTTCCAGCCAAAACCACATTATCCACATAAATGGCCATGTGTGTAAATTATTTGTCCTTGTGTTTGAGAAATAAGGAGTTGTATGAATGAGCTTTCTTGAATCTTGCCTTAAGAAGTGTTGTCAGCAGTTTCTCATGCCATTGTCTGCTTGCCTGTTTCAAACCATACAAGGACTTTGCCAGTTTATTAACTTTATTTGAAGGCTTAGAAGACATACCAAGTGGGAGACATGTGTACACATCCTTATGCAAATCACCATGAAGTAAAACATTGTCAATGTCAAGCTGGTGCAAGTATCAGTTGTTGATTGAAGCTGGTTATGTTAGTCACTGGAATTAATGTGTCAGAGTAGTCCAAGCCTTCTCTTTTTTTGTATCCCTTAACTATCAACCTTTCCTTATATCTATCTATGTTTCCATTCCTTCCAACTTGTAAACCTATTTGCTTCCTGGCTATTGGATTAACTCTAGGTGGCAGATCCATAATTTTCCAAGTATTGTTATATTGGAGAGCTCTTAACTCTTCAACCATTGCTTTATTTGCTAGCTTCCTCATAACTCTTGGGCTCAATCTCACTTGATACACAAATAAGTTGAAACTATGCTGCAAGGAAGAAAGCTTGTCATCCGAAACATAATTAGATATATGATGACGGGTACTTAGCTTGTGTTTTGTAGTGGAAGTAACATTGCAGTCATAATGCTCAAGATAGGCTGGCCTATGTGTCACATGGTTGGATTTTCTTGGACTGTCATATTCAGGTGTAGTAGTCTCATGATTCCTACTTGTCTTGTTTTGCTGGTTATTTGTAGTACCATTGTTTGTATTTTGAGATGCATCCTTAGTTTTGTCTTGATCATCAAACTTGTTAGCATCAATGTATTACCAATTGACAAATTGAACTTTAGCAATGTTATCCTTGTAAGGTAAGACAAGTTCTTCAAACTGAGCATCTCTAAAAACAAAGGTTCCTTTGGTGTTCATATCATAAAGGAAAAATCCTTTTGTACTTGCCTTATAACAAAAAAGAAAAAGACTTTCTAGCTCATGTGTCAAACTTAGAGGGATTAGAAGTAATAGTAGAGGTATAGCATAAACAATCAAAAACTCTTTAAATGGTTAAATCAAACAGACATTTGTATAAACATTCATAAGGAAATTTATTTTTTATTAAACAGATAGACATTCTATTTATTGTATGAACAACTTGAGTAAAGGCATAAGATCAAAATTTCTTATGAAGGTTATATTGGAAAAGAAAAGCACGAGCCACTTTTAATATGCGTTGATGCTTTATATCAACCCTACCATTTTGTTGAGGACTCTTAATAAAAGAAGGTTGATGCACTATCCTTTTATCTGAGTAATAAGTTAGCATTATAAATTCAGCTCCATTACCACTATGGTAACTTTCAAATTAGCATTGAATTGGATTTTAATCATTTTAACAAACTTGTCTATGTGATTCATAGTCTCAGATATCTAGTGCTATCATCAAGAATAGTAAGAAAATATTTAAAATAGTGTCTTGATTGAATGGCAAAAGTATCCCGTATATCAACAAGAGTCAAATCAAAAGGATTAGTAGCATTGTGATCACTAAAAGTATATGGAAATTTCCTTTTTTTAGAATAATGATAAATGTCACAAATCTGTTTGCTACAAGATTCATCAAGAAAAACAACAATAAGAATTTTGGTACATTAATTTGGAACTTGTCCTAAACAAAAATGCCAAAGATCAGACCTATGGATAGTTCTAAAATAGACATTGTTCAGATAAGAATTGATACTACAAGAAGCATCACTTAATTGATATTTGGTCAAATAATACACTCAACTTATTAGCTTAGCTAGACCAATCTTCTTCAGACCCTTCAAGTCCTGTATAATGCAGGAATCAGACAAGAAAGTGATACTTTAATTCACAGATCACGTAACTTAGATATAGAGATTAAATTAAAAAATAATTGAAGTGCCTGTTCTAATGCTTCAATGTATTTGTTCCATTGTCATAGGTTTTAATCCCATTTGTGATGAAATTTTCACATGATTTGCAGCATGGCCTAATCCTTTGGTGGATTGCCAAATAAGATTCATTATGCTCTTGACTTGTTCTTGTGTGATGGTGGTTGATATTTGGATGCCTCATTCTTTATCAGAATTTTGTTCATCATCTGATTTCTCATCCACACGATCACCACACAAGCATCTTAGAATAGTTTTTACTCTATGGTTTTGGTGGAAAACCATACTTTCTAAAGCAAGTCTCTGCAGTATGCCTAGTTCTACCACAGAAAGTGCAAGACTTACTTCCATCTTACTTTTTCCATACCCACTTTTATCATCAACAATGTTGGCAAAGAATGTGGATTATTTGTAACATGTTGCCTTGAGAATTTACCATTTCGAACTAATCACCTAATCCAGTTAGGAAGGTGATAACCCTATCTTCTTTGGTGTATTTTGCAAGATCACAGTTGAATTGAAGAATAGGCCTTAGATTGTCCAACTCTTTCCAAGTCACTATCAAAGTAGTGAGATATTCTGAAACAATATAGAATCTCCTTGTTCTAAAGAATGCATTTCTTTTTGCCTTTCTAAAATTTGAATCAAATCACTTTTGAGGACCTATCCTTGAGTTTGATTCCATACATTGTGAGCATTATCTTTAAAGCCAAACTTTGTGCAATTGAAGCATGTTGTGTGTTCTGCAAAAGGTGCAGCAGCAATTTCCTTTCATTCTTGTTGTCCTAGTTGTCCTTGTTCATAGCTCATTAATCTGGAGATTGATCGGGTCATTGGTCTTGATGTTGTTTGGCTTCTTTAGGCCTTCAACTAGACTTTTAGGCTTGATTATTGTTTTAAGTAGTCTTGATATTCTTTTATCTTAAAATCTAGATTATGGAGAATGATTCATTTTAATTTTTTCTTTAAAATGAAATATCCAGAAGGATCTTGATAAACCAGAATGATCCATTTATAACCTAGAATGATCTTGTAATTAATTTCCAGTTCATTTACGGCATGATGTTATTTGATTTATATCGTGGTTTGATCGTTGATTGTTGTATGAATGTATTTGATCATCTATGTTTGAGTCTATGAATCTGACATGATTAGAGATTAATTAACTTGTTTGTTTATCTTCAAAACACTTGATTTGGGATTTTGCGTCAACAATCTCCCCATTTTTGATGATGACAAACATGTTAATTAGATTTTAATTTTGATTCCGATTTAAATATTATGTTATACAAAGTACATTTGTTAAAAAGCTCCCCCCTTAATTTTTGCATCCATTAGCAGATATTTTTTAACCAAAATATTTTATTTTCATTAATAATATCAAGAGAGATCATACATATGGTTCAAAAAAAAAAAAAAGGTAAAACAAAGAAGTACATAATGAATTCAAAATTACTTCTTAAATCTAATTACTTATTCTCTCCCCTTTGTCATAGCGAAAAGTTGTGGGAGGAATCCAGAGTTAAAGCAGTCTCAAAAAGATAAATATGGAGAAGAGCCATCATAGGATGAAGAGATGGAGGGTCGGGGCAGATCATGAAAGGCTGGAGGCAGATTAGGTATAGGTGATTCAAGTCCCAGCTTGGGAGCTATTTGAGTAGCCATCAAATCCCTTATAATTCTGTTCTCCCTATCTTGATGGATTTGTTTATCAATGATAGTTTGAAGAGCATTAAAAATCTTGGGGATATCCTTATGTGTTTTGGAGGTGTCCTTCTCTATCTTGGTGCGTTTTGGAGGACGAGGGTCTTCATCCACATGCTGAGAAGTTGGAGAAGGTTGTCCTGGAGAAGGAACAACTATAGTGCAGAAGGAATAAAGTGTGGCAAAAGTTGAGCATATAGTAGGGAGAATGCTGGAAATAGGCTATGCTTGAGGAATTGAGGAACCATAAAGGTCCATATCTAGAAAAGCAAGGTATTTGTTAATGCCAAACAAAAAAGATATGGATTTTTGTGGGGAGACAAAAGCTGGAGACATTTGAGATCTTCTTTAAAAATGCATTTGGGAGCAAAGATGACACAAAGTTGGTTGAGCGAGGAATGAAGAGCTCCATGAAAATTGCATCTTTGTTGACATTTAGAGCAGAATTCCAATCTTTTCCAAAGATGGTTGACCCTTTTGAGGGTAGATGAAGAATTTCATCCAAAATCGCAGGAGTGAGACAGATTTCAACCCCTTTTAAAGTGGTGACAAGCAAAACTTTGTTAGAGAAGGTTTTAGTTTTGCAGTAGAAAGCACGAATGACCTCTAGATAGTAAGAATATGAGATTTCAAAGAACTCAAACTAGCCAAGAGCATCGATGTGTTGTTTGATTGAGATTCCTTCAAACTGAAGATTATCAAACACAAAGGCCCATCCAATCCCAATGGGTCTTTCAACCCACTTGTCTTGATAGGTTTTTTGGTATTTGGTTGAGAGTAGTGATGGGATAAGGATTTTGAAAGCTGTTTTCTGAGGAGGTTTTTCTTGGGTTTTAGGTTTACGTGAAGAACTTTCTGATGGAGTTGATTTGGGTGGAGAATGTTCTGGTGGAATGGTTATGGATGGAGAACGTTATGCACTTTTGGTTTTTTGTGCAGACTCTTTGGAGAGTTGTTTCAGTGTTTGTTTGGCCAGAAAATGAGATTAAGTGGGGGATGATTTTGTTGATTTTGAAGGTGACGTTGTTGGTGTATGTGAAGGAAAGCATTTTGATTTCTTTGATGGTGACTTTGAAGTAGGAAAAAGACGTTTTATAGATTTTTATGGTGAAGTATAGGGTTTTGATGATTTTGGTGGTGATTTAGAAGAGGTTGCAGGATGTTGGAGTGGAGGTGGGGAACCAGATTCATCATTAGAGATGGTATAGATGGTAGTGTCCACACTTTTGGATTGTTTGGAGGTACCAACTCCAGCCATGATTCTCATTGATCTCCATTTAGATGGAGGATTGTCTGATTGAGTTTATTGAGGTTTTTCTGTAGATGTGGTAGTGTTTGACTTGTGTTTGGAAGAGAAGAAGAATTACGGTGGTGAGAGGGGCGAGCGAAATAGGAGGTGGACTGGTATCAAGAGATGATGAGACATTTAGAGGGAGAAATTTATGGATGGGTAACTCGTAGTGGAGGAGATGGTGATCGAGATGGAGATGGTGAGGGAAATCGAGTTCTTGGAGTTGGGTTTTTACTTGTAGATGCTTTGGTACGAGCCATGTTTTTAGAGAGAAATGAAGAAGAATGAAAGAGTGAATTGTAGAAGGTAAGAGTACAGAGGTTTTGATGAAAGATAAAGAAGTAGTTTCATTTTTTGGGAAGAGATGAGGGAGAGAGTGACACAATTGGGTATATAGAAGTTGGTGGTTGAGAAGTGACTAGTGGTATTGGGAAGGAGGAAATTAGGCTATGATGAGGCTATGGTAGTCATTTTTTGAATTTTTTTGTCCTTCACTTAAGCTTGACACAAACACGGAGACTGATGCGAAGAGGAAGGAATTGGAGAACGTTCTTCGTATTGACCAAAACATTCTGGTTAGGGTTTTCAAAGGAGATAGTTTGGATTTTTGATTATTTTTAATTTTTCTTTAATAAAATTAAAATTTTCTTCAACTAAAGGTTTAGTAAATATGTCAGTAATTTGATTTTTTGTGTCAATAAAAATTAATTCAACTTCTTTTTTAGTTCACATGATCTCTAATAAAATGGTGTTTTATTTCAATATGTTTTTATCTTGAATGTTGAATGGATTTTTTGACAAATTTATTATACTTGTATTATCACAATAAATTGGAACATTTGTATAACTTACAAAAAAGTCTTCAAATTAGTTTTTGATCTACAACACTTGAGAGCAACAATTTGCAACTAAGACATATTCAGCTTCAGTTGTTGATAAGGCAATTGTGTTTTGTTTTCTACATGACCTACTTATTAGAACTTTTCCAAGAAATTGACATGCACCACTTGTGCTTTTTATTTCAATTTTATCCTTAGCATAATCAACATCATAGTAGGCTACAAGATCAAGATGAGTCATTTTGCTATACCAAAGGCCAAGATCAGTACTACCAAAAAGATAATGAAAAATTCTTTTTGCAGCAAATAAATGAGATTCTTTAGGTAAAAATTGAAATCTAGCACATAATTCTAGTGCAAAAACAATATATGGCCTGCTTACAGTTAGATATAGCAATGAGCCTATCATACCTCTGTATTCCTTTTCAGATATCAATTTTCCTTGTTCATCTTTGTCCAAATTTTGAGGATGGATGCATGGGAGTTGTCATTTTTTTGGCTTCATTCATTTTATATTTCTGTAAAAGATCTTTGATGTATTTTTCTTGACATATAAAGATTCCATTTTCATATTGTTTAATTTGCGAGCCAAGAAAATATCTCAATTCTCCCATCATACTCATTTCAAATTCACTTTGCATGAGTTTTGAAAAATCCTCACACATTTTTTCATTTGTTGATCCAAAGATGATGTCGTCAACATATTCGTGAACAATTAGCAAATCAGTTTTTCCAGTTTTTCTGAATAGTGTAGTGTCAATCTTGCCTTTGGAAAAACCATTTTTGATTAAGAAGGAACTTAGTCTTTCATACCAGGCTCTAGGGGCTTGTTTCAATCCATATAAAGCTTTAGTAAGCTTCAAAACATGGTTTGGTTTCTTTTGATCTTCGAAACCAGGAGGCTGATGAACATATACTTGTTCATTTAGAAAACCATTTAAAAATGCACTTTTAACATCCATTTGAAAAAGTTTAATAAGTTTATGAGATGCATATGCAAGAAGAAGTCTTATGGCTTTTAACCTTTCAACTGGTGCAAAAGTTTCATCATAATCAATACGTTCTTTTTTATTATAACCTTGAGCCACCAACCTTGCTTTATTTCTTATTATTTTTCCGTCTTCATCCAGTTTGTTTCTAAATACCCATCTTGTGCTAGACTTGATTATTTTCAAATTGGAGAAGTTCTTCTTGCATTGTTTCAACCCATCAGTTATCAACTATGGCTTTGATTGATTTTGGTTCCATTAGAGAGATCATTGCCATGTTGTTGTCATTTTTAAAAGACATTATTGTTCTAATGCCATCAGATGTATTTCCTATGATTTGATTTTGTGGATGATCTCCTACAGTTTTCCAGCTTCCTGGAGGAGTTTGAGATGGAGCTTGATGATCAATCTCTTAATTCCGAGGAACAATCCACTGTTGTTTCTCAGATTGTTCTTCTTTTTCATCATCTATCTTTTGTATATCAAGATCATCAAATTTATCAAATAAAACATGCATTCTTACCTCCACGATTTTGATCTTAGATTATATATACGATAACCTTTGGAATCAGTGGAATAACCTAAGAAAATTGTTTTGTCTGATTTAGCATCAAACTTTCCTAGATTGTCTTTGTTATTTAAGATATAGCAGTAGCAGCCAAAAACATGAAAGTATGAGATATTTGGCTTTCTGTTTTTCCATAATTCATAAGGTATTTTGTTGATGGTTTTCTTATTGATACACTATTTAAAATGTAACAAGAAGTTCATGTAACGTTTGATTTTCAACATTTGATTTTCTCAACATTTGATTTTCAACATTTCATGTAACGTTGTTGCACAAGAGTTCTTGCACAAGAGAGATTATGGGAAATGACATTTTCATCAGAAAAACTTTTGAAAGATGTATTTATTAATTTTCCTCCATGATCACTTCTTACAGAGGTTATGTTAGAGCATTTTTCATTTTGAAATTTTTTACAAAAGGTTTGAAAAGCTTCAAATGAATCATCTTTTTGTTTTAAGAAAAGCACCCATGTGTATCGTGAGAAATCATCAACAATAACAAAGTCATATATCATTCCTCCTAAGCTTGTAGTTTTCATATGATCAAAGAGGTCAATGTGAAGTAATTCAAGAGGTTTTTGAGTTGAAACAAAATCTTTGACTAGTTTTCTTTTAGCACAAGCTTCACATACTTTATCTTTGTCAAAATTGATTTTTGGCAAACCTCTAACAAGATCAAATTTGGATAATTTTGAAATTGTTTTCATGCTAACATGCCCTGTTCGTTTGTGCCATATCCACTGATCTTTGTTTATGGACTATAAAACATGATTCAGTGGATAATTCTTCAAGATATAAAACATATAGATTTTTCTTTCTTGACCCAGAGAAAATAATTTTTCCAGAAGATGCTTGCTTGACTTCACATATGCTTGGTTTAAAAATAACTTCAAAACCATTGTCACACAATTGACTAATTCTAAGTAGATTATGTTCTAAACCTTCAACATATTGAACATCATTTATTTTTGCAGAGTTATTTTTACCTATAATACATTTACGTTTGATTTTTGTTTGATCATTATTCCCAAAAGTTATAGATCCTCCATCCGTCTTGACAAAGGGAAGAAAACATTAATTATCTCCTGTCATATGTCTCGAGCAACCACTATCCAAGTACCATGGCTTTTTCTTGACATTTTGAAAATCAACCTGCATTTGATATTAATAGATTCTTAAGTACCCATTTGGTATTGGGTCCTTGAGGGTTAGATTTTTCTTTCAAAATAGAGTTTTTTTTCTTAAGGTAGCAAATTGGTTTCTTATTGCTTATGGAGAAGGTTTTAACATGATACCAGAACGTTATTCCTTTTTGAGAGGTCGTCTTGGTTCGAACTTTTCATCCTTTTTTTAAAAAAAAAACACGTAGAAATCAAGATGTCCAATTTTATTGCAATAAAAACATTTTGTTTTGCATTTATCTTCATTTGTTTCTGGTACAAAAAAAATTTGTAAAGTTTTTTCTTGTGATTTTTCAAAACCAAGTCCATCTCTATTAAATGTGCCTACCTCAGATCCCATAATTTTTTTTGGAAAGTTTGAGTGGATTTAATAAAGTTTGACAAATCATTTTTAAGATTCCCAATTTCTATTTTGAGCAGAAATGTTCTCTTTTTGAGTTGTAGAACATTCTTGACACTCAAATTCTTCAGATGTTTTAATATGAGAATCCGGTAGGCTTTGAATGATTTTTCTGAGTTCATCATTCATAGTTTGGGCTTTCTCTTTTTCTTATTTTTCTTTGCAAACTTGTTCTTTTAATCAATCACATTTTTTAACAAGAAAGATTGAGTCATTTAATAGATTATCAAATTCTTTTTCCATTTGTTCACATAAAAGACATAGTTCATAAATGGTTACCTCATCGTTTTTTGAGTTTCCCATTAGGCACATGTTGGCTTCTTCATTTACTTATGTGTCTGATTCTTCATAATCATCCCAGGTGACCATCATGGATTTTTTCTTGAATGGAAATCTTTTTGGTGCCTTTTTGTTTAAAGGACATTCAGTTTTGTAATGTCCTAGTTTGTTGCATCCATAACATGTAATTTGACTCTTATCTATTCATGTTTTAGAGTTTTTCCTTTTGCTTGGAAAACTTCTTTTGATTTGATCTCTTCTTCTCATCATTCTCTATTTCCTCACCAACTTCTTCTTAACCAATTTCTTATGAGTCTTCTCTTTCATCTTGTTGTGAAGATGAACTTTCTTGAAGGTTTTGTGTAGCTTTTAAGGCTATTATTTTGCCTTTCTTTGTTGTTTTATCCTTTTGCAGCAGTACTTCATGTGCTCTTAAAGTTTCAATGAGTTCTTCTAATTCGAGTGTCTCAAGATTTTTGGGTTTACTTATGGCTATGACCATTGTGCCATATATGATGGGGAGACATCTCATAATTTTTCTTACACTGCCTTGGACTGAGTATGCCTTACCAAGAGAGCGCATTTCATTTACTATGGTTGTCAGTCTTGAATACATTTCATCAATGGTTTCTCCTTCATTTATCTCGAATAGTTCAAACTTTTTTACACCAATATCAATTCTTGTTTCTTTGACATGGCTTGTTCCTTCATGATGAGTTTGTAATGTATCCGATACTTTTTTAGCCGTATCACATACATCAACTCTTTCGCTTTCCTCCCTGCTCAAAGCACAAGATAGAAATAATTTTGGAGTTTAGAAGTACCTTAACTTTGTCTTATGTTGTCCAGTCTGGTTCTTTCTTTTCAGCAGATGTTGGATCACTTTGATCAACTCTTGGTATCAAGTTTCCATCTTTTATGATGCACCACATTCCTGTATCTTGTGATTTAAAGAATAGTTGCATCTTTCATTTCCAAAAGCAGTAGCCTGTACCATCAAAGTAAAGTGGTCTGTTTGATGATCCTCCTTCAACAATATACTTGGCTTTTGACATTGCTTCCTAAATATTTTCCTCTAACACTTGTTAGGTGTTTAACCTTAGAGGCAGAGCTCTGATACCAATTGAAGTGAAAATATCAATCACAAGGAATGGGGGTTTGAATTGTGATCCCCTTTATTAAACAGTTAATTCCTGCTTTTATTTGAAATTAACTCAAGATTAATCTTGGTTACCAATAAAAATCCAAAACGTTATTGGTTAGTTAAAAATAAATTAAACATATTATTTATGCGTATTAGTGATAGTGAGTGAGAAATAATAAAGGATATGGATAAAAAGATCACACAATGATGTATCATGGTTCACCAAAGGTGGGTTACGTCCAGTCCTCACAATCTGTGAGTTTTTCCACTAATGTGCTTCGCACAAGAACATTCTTGCTTTCACACTATCTTTCTTGATCACTCTTGATCGGTTACAAAATTCACCTTTCATCCTTGAAAGGATTTTTATAGTTACATTTTAGTCCAGAAAGGATTTTTACAAGTTACCTTTTAGTCACTTAAAGGATTTTTACAATATACTCAAACTATCTGAAGAGATAGACTTCAGTTTCTTATGATGTTATGATAAAAGGTTGTAGGATCAGAATCTACTTAACAAGTATTTGAGATTGATTGTCAGCAATAACTCAATAAAGAGATCCTTGAATATAGTGAGAGGAGAGCTGGAGTTTTTGCTTGATTGAAGAGTTTTGTTTGCTCAAGTATGATTGTTTGATTAATGAAATGATTGTACTGAAAACTCTTGCTATTGTCTTCACCTTGATGTTCCTTTTATAGGCGTGGAGAAGGTTAGAAAGGACTCATTATAGTCATTACTAAACCTGAGGAAAACATCTGTTCAGAGTGAGATTTAATAGACATGTGTGTTATTCAATCCATAACGTTCTTCTTTGTGACTAGAACCCATAATGATCTTGTAATCAATTTCCATTTCAGTTAAGGTATGATGTTCTTTGATTTATATCATGGTGTGATTATTGATTGTTGTATGAATGTATTTGATCACCTATCTTTGAATAAAATACTTGAAAACACATGATTGGAGATTAATTAACTTGTTTGTTTATCTTCAAAACACTTGATTTGTGATTTTGCCTCAACAATTCCAGGTGCCTCAAACAACTTGAAGTAGTCGACAATTATCATTACTTTGACCAATAAAATATTTATGCTATCGATAATTCTAATTATTTTTTTTTTAATTTAAGGTACTTGTACAACAAATTCATCAACCCATGTGGATTAAGAAATAGGTTCTCCTTCCTATCCCCACATTTAACGCATGAAGTTGTTGATGGAAAAAAAGCATATCTAGAATACCGGAAATCATTGCATTCAATGATAAGCTAATTCTTGCAACTTACTATACAGAGTGAGATTTCTACTCAAAAAGCGTAATTAATTGGTGATGACAATATGATCTGAGTGTTAATTTTAAATTAAATTTCAATATTTAAATATTGAGTACGGAATACATTGGGTGTTGATTGTCATCAATGTCAATGCTGGGATAATATATTACCTAGATTCGATGCTTGGTGATCCAAGAAATCAACCACAAAAGGTTTCTAAGTTCGACATATGAGTATAGATTCGTTTAATTAAACATTTATATAAGTATGACAATTTATAATAATTACTGATATAATTGTCAAAGCACTAAAAACTTATCCCACTAAAAGAGGAGCAAAAGTATAAAAGTCCAAGTCATATAACATCACATGGAAAAAAAATATAGGTGTTTTATAGTGTTATCTTCAAATAATTATGTGGAGTAAAATTTACCAATATAACTATAATTTTGCAGTTTCCTTGCCAAAATAACAATATTGACCACATATATTATGTCATGAGATTTATGAAAGAGATCATCATGGAAAATCAAAATAAAATCCCTATAAATGTACGCGATTTTAATTTGTTATTTGTAATCTTAGGCATTGCATGTTATTCAATTCTAACTCCATTTTATGGTTTTTTTTTGTATTTCAAGTACTTTCCGAAATACAAATGTGTTAAATACTTTATAGATATGTTAACTCAGGTCAAGGACGATTGGCCTCGCAATATGATCGAGGATGTTGTTGGTGAATTTCTATTTTCTTTTTCTTTAGTAATTTATATATCAAACAAAAGATTACATAGTTCATCTTAAGTTGAAGAGAACTTTACGCATGTTTGAACTTGCAAGTATTAAATCTGTAAAAAAAAAAACTTGCAAGTATTAAATAGTGGTGGAGTTGAGTGTGAAAGTGTTAAATGTAATAATTCTAAAATGATTAACTAATGATTGTAAGTCAATTAGGAGGGTTATAAGGTAGTTAAGGAAGTTAGTTACAAGTGCTACTATTCAAAACTGTTTGTTATAAATTTCTAATACCAAGAACATTCTTGGGTGTAACTGATCAATCTTCGTTTACCAGAATATTCTTGGGTGTAACTGATCAATCTTCATTTACCAGAACATTCCTGTTTTACTCTCTTCTTCTCAATTTCAATTCCTATTATTCCTAAGACCTATTCCAACATTTGGCATCAAGAGATTGAGTTATAGTCCTTGGGAAACACGAGTGCAAGTGTGAGGGGATTTCAAATTGGGAAACACAAGTGAGTAAAGAAAGAAAGAAACCACGAATGAAGGATGATTTCCATCGAATATGCCAGTGCTTGATGGAAAGAATTGGGAAAGGTGGTCTGCATCTATGAGATCATTATTGGGAGCTCAAGAAGTGTTTGAGATTGTCCAATATGGCTATGAACAGTTTGGCACCAATCCTACAGAAAGGCAACAGTCAACCTTCAAAGATTGCAAGAAAAGAGATTGCAAGGCATTGTTCCATATTCAAAAAAGTGTGGATTCGAATAACTTTGAGAAGATTTCAAAAGCATCTACATCAAAGGAGGCATGGGATATATTGGTCAAGTACTATACAGGTGGGGAAAATGCCAAGAAAGTGAAGCCTTAAATGCTAAGAAGGAAATATAAATTGTTGCAAATGGAAGAAGATGAAACAATGGCTGATTATTTCAATCGTGTGCAGGCAATTGTTAATTAGATTAGAACTAATGGTGAATCAATAACTGAAGGGATGATTATTGAAAAGATTCTCATAACATTAACACAAAGGTATCATCATATTGTAGTAGCTATTGAAGAATCAAAAGATCTTGATAAAATGAAGGTGGAGGATTTGCAAGGCTCTCGTGAAGCTCATGAACTGAGAGTAAGAGAAAGGTCTGCAGTAACCTCAGCAACACAAGTGCATGCATTGCAGGCTCAAGCTAGCAAGAAGACCAATCAAGATAATGGAAGGCACAAGAAAGGAAAGGGAAAATTCAAGTGGCACAAGAAACATGAGTCTGATGAAGGAGCTGGAAGTTCAAGAAATCAGCAAAGCAGTGACATTAACAACAGAAAACAATCTGGCAAAAAGAAGTTCAACAAGAAGGGGATCCAATGTTACAATTGTCAAAAAAATGGGCACTTTGCAGATGAATGTAGATCCAAGAAGGTAAAAAGATAGGATGATGAAGCTCAGATGGCAGCTAAAGACTCAGGTTCAGAAGATGTATTGTTGATGGCAACCACAAATTCAGATGATGACTGCCCAGAATTGTGGTATGTTGACACAGGCTGCTCTAATCATATGACTAGGCATAAGGAGTGGTTTGTAAGCATTGATGAAAGAGTGAAAAGGGACATAAAGCTCAGTAACTGTAGAGGGAGTAGGCAAGGTGCTGATTAAGAGAAAGGATGGCAAACAATCTTTCATATGTGATGTGCTTTATGTGCCAACTATGAAAAATAATTTGATGAGCCTTCGACAGCTAATTGAAAAAGGATATTTAATGAAGATGGAACATGGCGAAATGAGGATATTTGATAGCTCAAGAAGATTGATCTTGAAGGCACCACTCTCAAAGAACAGAACCTTCAAGATTGAAATACAAATCAGTGAGAATCAGTACTTGAATGCTGAAGTCAAAAGTGAAGATTGGTTGTGGCACCAAAGATTTGGACACTTGGACTTCATAAGTCTCCAAATGCTATAGAGCAGGGGCATGGTGCTAGGAATTCCAGAAATTCAGATACCAAAAGAGATATGTGAGGCATGCTGTCAGGCCAAGCAGCACAACCAGTCCTTCAAATCAGCTCTGCCAACTAGATCTTCAAAAAGGATATAGGTAATTTTTTCCTAATGTGTGTGGTCTAATTGAAGAAATGTCAATAGGAGGGAATCATTACTTTGTATCATTCATTGATGATTTCACAAGGAAAATCTATATTTATTCTATTAAAAGAAAAGGTGAAGTATTTGATGTGTTCAAGAGATTCAAAGTGATGGTAGAAAATCAAAGTGAATGTAAGATGAAGGTAATCATAACAGATGGAGGAGGAGAGTTCAATTCTCATGAATTCCATACATTCTGTGAAGAGGAAGGAGTGGTACATGAAGTAACTGCACCATACACCCCACAACATAATGGGACTGTTGAAAGAAGGAACAGAACCATAGTGAACATGGCTAGGAGCATGCTAAAAGGGAAGCAAGTATCTCACAAGTTTTGGGGAGAAGCATCCTCAACAGCAACCTACATATTGAACAGGTGTCCAACTAAAAGACTTGGCAATAGAACACCAAAAGAAGCATGGACTGGGAGGAGACCAAATGTGAGCCATTTAAAGGTGTTTGGCTTACTATGCTTTAGGCATGTGCCAGCTCAAAACAGAAGGAAAAAAAAATTGGATGACAGGACTGAACATATGGTACTATTGGGATATGATTCAACTGGGGCTTACAAGCTTTATGATCCAAACAAAAAAAAAGGTGGTAATCAGCATAGACATATTGGTAGATGAATAAAAAGGCTGGGACTGGACAATGAATGCAGCCAACTCGAGCAGTGCAGCTAGACCAACCAGCTCAATCAGTCTAGCCAGTAGGGCAGTAGTAGTGGAACTGGATGAGAGCCAACCAACAGGGACAACAAGTCAACCAGCTTCTGAACCTGTGAGAAGATCCGAAAGAACCAGGCAGCCTTCATCAGATTGAATTCATATGAAGTGACATCTGACTCAGCCATCAATGCAGATGGAGAATTAATTCATTTTGCACTGCTGGCTGAATCAGAACTAGTCAGTGATGATGAGGCCTTAAGTGATCCTAGACGGAGATTAGAAATGGAGGAAGAGCTCAAAGCCATAGAAAAGAACAAGACCTGGGAGCTGACGACCCTGTGAGTGCACAAGAGACCAATTGCTGTGAAATAGGTCTACAAAACAAAATTGAAGCCTGATGGACAGATTGCCAAGTACGAGGCCAGACTTGTAGCAAAAGGATTCTTGCAAAGACCTGGACTGGACTATGATGAAGTATTTGCACCAGTAACAAGGATTGAAATAGTGAGGCTGGTGGTATCAATGGCTAGTTACAAAGGCTGGTCCATGCATCAACTAGATGTCAAATCAGCATTCCTCAATGGGCCACTAGAAGAAGTTTATGTAAGCCAACCACCAGAATATGAGATAAAAGGCAAGGAAGAGAGTGTCTACAAGCTGAGAAAAGCACTATATGGCCTGAAGCAAGCCCCTAGGGCCTGGAACAAGAGGATTGACAGATTCCTCATAGAGCAGCAGTTTGAAAAGTGTGTAAATGAGCATGGAGTATATGTCCAGAAGGCAGCAGCAGCAGAACCTGCTCTATTAATATGTCTTTATGTTGATGATTTGCTAGTGACTAGCAATGATGAAGCAAGATCCAACAATTCAAAATCAGAATGGAGAAGAAGTTTGAGATGACTAACCTGGGCAAGCAGTCATATTTCCTGGGTATTGAGTTTGCAACCAGAGAAAATGGAATTTTTATCCACCAAAAGAAGTATGTTAATGATGTATTAAAGAGATTTAATATGCAAGATTACAATGGAACTAGTACTCAATCAGAAGCAGGGCTGGTCTTGTCCAACGAAGGCAATGAGGAGCTGATTGATCCTACATTCTTCAATCAAATTGTAGGATCCTTGAGGTATTTGTGCAACACAAGGCCAGATATTGCATATAGTGTTGGATTGATTAGTAGATACATGGAGAAGCCTAGGACATCACACTACATGGCAGCAAAAATGATTTTGAGATACATCAAGGAAACCATTGAGCTTGGTCTACTAGGTCCTACAAACTCGAATGGCAATGAAGCTGACCTAGCAGGATTTACTGATGCAGATTGGTGTGAAGATAAAGATGATAGGAAGAACACCTCAGGCTATGTTTTCATGATAAATGAATCACCAATCTCATGGTGTTCAAGGAAGCAAAGCATAGTGGCATTGTCTACTTGTGAGGCTGAATATGTGGCTGCAGCAATAGGAGCCTGCCAAGTTGTGTGGCTGGCTAAATTGATGCTGGAACTAGGACTGAGAAACAATGCAACAATGAGGATGAAGATAGACAATAAATCAACAATTGATCTAGCAAAACATCCAAGTGCTCATGGAAGAAGCAAGCGCATAGAAACAAGGTTCCATTTCCTAAGAGATCAAGTAATGAAAGGCAAGATAAAGCTGGAACATTGCAGTACGAATGATCAAAAGGCTGACATCATAACCAAAGGCTTGAAGAGGGTGAAGTTCCAAGAGATGAGGAACAAGCTTGGATTAACACTACCTTAAATCATGTTGAATTAGGAAGAGTGTTAAATGTAATAATTCTAAAATGATTAACTAATGATTGTAAGTCAGTTAGGAAGGTTATAAGGTAGTTAAGGAAGTTAGTTAGTTAGTTAGTTACAAGTGTTACTATTTAAAACTGTTTGATATAAATTTCCAATACCAAGAACATTCTTGGGTGTAACTAATCAATCTTCGTTTACAAGAATATTTCTGTTTTACTCTCTTCTTCTCAATTTCAATTCCTATTATTCCTAAGACCTGTTCCAACAGAAAGAATATATTGTATCCATTTTCTTGTTTTTAAATTATTGACATTATTGTTTATCCTTCCATTAAACAGGAATTTGAACCATTGTGCAAAGAAGACATATATTATTGACAAATTTTTAGTTTAGTTGTTGAGAACAGGATAGATATAAATCATGGATAAGATTGATTTATAATTTATATCATTTTGTTTACAAATTTTTGAATCAAGTCCCATATTGCTTGATTAATTATGTCTTTTACATAATGAAAGTGTTATTTTGTAGCGTAATGGAATGCCTATTTTTTTATCTGTTCGATCGGTGCAATGTGCAGTAGAAAATCCTTGTCTGCAAAGTGCAGGAGAAGAAAAAAAATTGAGTTTTAATAGCGCTTGTGAGAAAAGTTCTATAATATGGACTCTTTTAGAGCGCTTAAATGTCCTTCTATAGCGCTTTTCGGTTGCGCAGCGTAGCACAAAATTGACCATTTATAGTGCTTGTTTGGTTACGCGATATAAAGGCCCTCTTTTTATAGCACTTCGAAGTGCTATAATAGGCGACCCCTCTATAATATCTCGAGCTCTTATAGCGCTTAAAAGCACTATAAAAGCTTAAAATAATTGCTATAAATTCGCAAAAATGAGATAGTGCTACAACGATCATCTGCCTCTAACTAAAGACTTCTGTTGTTCCTACAACTCAAAGGCCAAAAGAAAAAAAGCTCTAAATAAAGCCTTTGATAAAATCCATATTTTGGTAAAAGTCAATGTTCTACTGGTGATAGCCTGGAAAGGCATAAGAACAATACACAAAGTCTAAAGAGACAAAGTAAAATCTCTTCTATTGTTCAATAGTAGATTAAGTCATTGATTGTACTGATGCAAAATCTCTCTATTAGGGGAGGACTAGATGTAGCAACCGTTTATTGTGAACTTGTATAAAAATACATGAGTCCCTTCTCCTTCTCTACTTTGTTATTTAATCTAAGTTTTTTGTGATTCAACTTTATTTTACATAATCTGATTTATAATCATAAGTTGAATATTTTAATAAAAATCATATCTTTTTATTAGCAACTGAAATAGTTTTCACAAATGATGAACACAATTCAAACTCCATTGTCTTGTGTTTTCCAGCACCTTCATATACCAAGATAAAAAAAAATTAGTAAGTCGAATGAGAACTTATATGGGGATATTATTCTTGACAAAGAACTTTTGAGAAAATTCTATAGTCTAATACTCGTAATTATGATGCAATTGTGATTACGATTGAGCAAACTAAAGATATAACTACTTTATGAGTGAATGAGCTAAGTGGATCTCTTGAAACTTATGAGAAAATATTGAGTAGGTATGATGTTGAAAAATCATGCCGAGAAATATTGTTGGTATCTTGAAAAGCCACAATGTTGACATTGCGAGAAATTTAAACAAAAAGAGAAAAACTGCTTTAGCAAAAATAAACATCAATAAAACCATCAAACTAATTTTGTTGAAGAGCACGATTGTGAGATGCATCGATACGACCCTGAGTATCATTTTTTCTATGCTACTCGAGATTCTAGTGATGATTAATTGAATATCAATCAGTACTTCAATAGAAGATGTAGTAATCACATGGCTAAATATGAAAGCATCTTTAATGATATTGATGATTCTGTTAAAGTAAAAGTTCAATTTTGAAAAGGTTCAATCGTGGAATCAAAAGTTAAAGGCACCATCAAAGTAGAGACAAATAATAATATGAGATTCATCAAAGATGTCTTATTAGTTCTCAATCTCAAAGAAAATCTGTTGAGTATTGGTCGGTCAAATGATGGTGAGAGGTTCAATAATCCCATTTTCCATGACAGTTGCTTGCATGTTAGAACGGAAGACACTGTTGTATTAGTAGGGCTGTTCAGAACAACTTTTGTGTTAAGCCTAAGGAGACCTAGTGTCAAGAAGAACCCCGCTGAACGTTGTTTGCTAAATTAGAAAGCAAAAATACTAGCTAGTTACCTAAACTCGCTTAATGCGAGAGAATTTAGACAAGGACAGCATGTGTAACGTCTTAAATTTTATAATCAACTATTTTATGAATTAAAATGGATTTAAAAAAATTAATTTGGTGTTAAAATTATTTTAGAACTAGAATATAACTCACGCGTTGCGCATGATATATAGACTTTAACATATTAGTAGTATTGTGAATAAGATTTTAAAATTTCAAAAATAATATAATTTATTCATTTTGTTTGTAGAGTATTTTTTCAAGTGAGTTTATTTGAGTAATTATTATATATGAGTTGACAAACACACATTTGAGAATATGTAAAATATTTTGCAGAACGTAATTGCAACTAATTCATATATTTAGTATTAAAAATCCATAATGAAGATCATCCTACAAACAAAATTTATAAATTATATTTAGTGTCAAAAATCTTAAAAGTATTTTAATAAATATTAATATATGTAATTATCTACCGCAAAATCAGATTAGTCATTTTTTTGTTGTTGTCAAATATAAATTTATAGTCAAAATATTGTTAGAAAAATATATAAAAATGATTTTGTCATTTGGTATTCATTTCATTCTAATCATGTCAAATAAATGACAAATCTAAATTCCAATATTTTGAGTATGAGACTTCTATACAACATGACTTGAGAATTTTCACAAACAACTCATATGTACGGTTGAGTAGAAGTAAAACAGATGTAGAAACTTCAAATTGGTAGTATTTTTAAAAAAAATTGACAACAAAAAACATCTCCGTTAAAAAACAACAAATAATTTTTTAATCTAAATATTAAACATTATTCTTTTATCTATAAATGGTAAATAGTTTTCTCTTGAAGACACAATAATAACACTCATATAAAGCTGAATATGAACAATCTTCTTTGTCTTTTGAGGAGCCAATATATTTTCATGTCGTAAATGAGATCAAATATGTCTGCAAAAACAATACTCTAACTAACAACAATCAAGGTTTTGAGAAAACTGAGCAAATAGGTATAATATGTTACAAAATACCACTTACTCAAAAGCTATTTGTGCAAAAAAAAAAATTTCAACTATATCTACTTCTTTGAAAATAATTGGGTTGCAAGACACTAATCGTAGAGATTGTTTGAAGAAGTAGAATAGTATAGGTAAAAAAAATATTATATATTGATTGTACTTTAATTTGTAACTCATGGCACATTAATAGTTATACTTAATATTAGATGCTAAATAATAATAATAATAATAATAATAATAATAATAATAATAACAATAAAATAATAATAATAATAAAATAATAATAATAATAATAATAGTAAAATGTGTGTTAAAACAAATTGGAAGTTGAATAATAAGGAGAATTGAAGAGGAAAAGCCTTTTAGATGTGCCAAATGAGATTTTTTGTTGAGGTAGCAGTATTTGAATGAAATGACACAATATTAGATGATGTTTATGTGGGAGTCTATTTAAAAAAAAAAAAAATTTCCAACTATATCTACTTCTTTGAAAATAATTGGATTGCAAGGCACTATTGGTAGAGATTGTTTGAAGAAGTAGAATAGTATACTAAAAAAAATTTATATATTGATTGTACTTTAATTTGTAACTCATGACACATTAATAGTTATACTTAATATTAGATGCTAAATAATAATAATAATAATAATAATAATAATAATAATAATAATAATAATAATAATAATAATAATAATAATAATAATAATAATAGTAAAATGTGTGTTAAAGCAAATTGGAAGTTGAATAATAAGGAGAATTGAAGAGGAAAAACCTTTTAGATGTGCCAAATGAGATTTTTTTGTTGAGGTAGCAATATTTGAATGAAATTGCACAATATTAGATGATGTTTATGTGGGAGTCTATTTAAAAAAAAAAAAAAAATTTCCAACTATATCTACTTCTTTGAAGATAATTGGATTGGAAGACACTATTGGTAGAGATTGTTTGAAGAAGTAGAATAGTATACTAAAAAAAATTATATATTGATTGTACTTTAATTTGTAACTCATGACACATTAATAGTTATATATAATATTAGATGCTAAATAATAATAATAATAATAATAATAATAGTAATAGTAATAGTAATAATAATAATAATAATAATAATAATAATAATAATAATAATAATAATAATAATAATAATAATAATAATAATAATAAGGAGAATTGAAGAGGAAAAACATTTTAGATGTGCCACATAGGATTTTTTGTTGAGGTGGCAATATTTGAATGAAATGTCACAATATTAGATGATGTTTATGTGGGAGTCTATTTTAATATATATAATAGATATGTGTTGATTAATTTTATGATTACTTCTCTTTATGTCTATGAGTTTTCTATGGTTTGATAATCGTATACATATTTAATTTAATGAGTAATATAAATTATAAATATTATACTTAGTTATTTAATTTATTCTTAAAAAAATAATGGTATTTTAGCAAGAGTATTATAGAAAATAAGATTTTGAGTGAAGCTACGTGTAAATTTGCATTAAATATTTGAGGTGATATTTTCGTGTGCGCTTGACTAAATGATAAATGTATGCATATTTATATTTTAATTATTTATGTCTTTTTCTTATTTTAATTATTTATTTTATAAATAATTGTCTTAAGATATTTATTAATATTGTGATTAATTTCTTTTACTTTTATATATTTTCTATGATACAATGATTTGATACATATTTATTGTGATTTAGTAATTAATATAAAATGTTGGTGTTATATTTATTTATTTTATCATTTTGACCATTCTCTAAAGATGGTAGTATTTTAAATCAGTATGTTGTTTCATTCATTTAGCTAGTCAATTAATATCACTTTCTCATATTTTTAACCATCCCAATTTCACTAAAATATCTGACTTCTTTGTTTATGGAATTTGTTGTTTTGCACCATTTGTCTTCACCATAAGCTTGATTTGAGTGAAACCAACGCTAAAACGACCGTGTGAACGGTGGCTATATTATCCCCTAATTATTTTCTGCTTTAGGATAAATTTACTTGATTCAATTTCAAAATTGAGCTTTTTAGAATGTGTTTTCATAATTTATTTTTGACGTTTATCCACAAACTATCGAGTTAGATCGATTTAAGGACAAGGAGTCAAAGAACAAATGCTTTTTCTTGCTGACTCGTATTCGCGTCTGAAAGCGTTGAAATAATGTAAGGGGTGAGAGGGCGTTTAATTTCATGAGTATATTATAATGTTAGATGAACGGGAAAACCTATTTCCCACCAATTCATTCAGGGCTCGCTACGCATGACGGTAACCCTATTTAGTAATAATTGAATTAATATGACTAATTAGGATTTGTAGGATTAAAATATAGATAAGAAACTTTTATAAGTTGTTGTCTGATTTAAATTCTGCAACTGTGTGGTATATGTGAAGAAAGTCTAAGTATTTATTTTTAATGTGTTGAAAGTCTTATTTATGATATATGTGATAAAATTTGAATTTATGTGTGGCATATGATGAAGGTTTTAATTTCTATATGTATGTGATGAAAGTTTAAATTTTTATGATGTAACAGATTAAAGTTTTGATTTTTATATTACTTTTATGAATATATGATTTCTTGATATGTGTAGTGGAAGCTTTTATTTTTGTGATAGTTGCTTATGTATATATGATCTTCATGATATGTGGGGTGAATGCTTTGATTTTATGATGGTTGTTTATGAATATTTGATTTTCATGATAAGAACCTGTGATGTATGATCTTAGTGATATTTGAATAAGGTGATGATCTCGTATAAATTATTTTTGGATCATTTGACCTAATCTTAGTAGGTTGTGTGAGAATGTTTGATTTCGATAATACATCATGTCGTGGCATATGCATCTTAGTGAGCTAATATTTATTTTGATAATGCATCATCATGTCATGGCATATGCTTCTTCGTGGAAGTTGCCTTTGTGGCAGGTTTATTTATTTCATTGGTATGGGTGATTTTTGTGTGAAAGTTACCTTAGTGACAAGTATTATATTCGGATCATATAGTTATCAGGAACATGCATAGCACTGCACCATCTTTTGATTGTTTTGTTGTGGTCAATGTGTATCTAATGTGATAATAAATCCTCTTAGACAATTTGATGTTATAATGAGATATTGATTTTCCATAAGTGATTTTGACTCTATAATATGATTATTTCCTTGTGATGTGGTTGATACAGCTCTGTGTTGATTATTTACGTGTTTTTCTTACTTATATTATACTATCAATATGATTTTAAAACTCACCTCCTTTGTTGTTTGTGTTTGACTGGGTTGGCCCTGCGTTTGCAAAATCTCAGTTATTACAGGTTACTGAGTCTTGAAGTTCAAGTTAAGGAGAAGCCCCGCTCTATTAGGTGATATTGGGAATGGGAGATTTAAGTTGTATTTTACTTATTTAATTAGAAATGACTTTTTGTATGAAAATCATACAAGTACTACTAAGTTTTTGAAATTAAATTAAGTAATTATAGTTAAATCAAGTTTATTGAGATTACACTATTTTATAGCAAGAAAAAGTCTGAAGTATTCCATTTGTATTTTGAGAAACGTGATATTCTAATAACTCATAAAAGTTTCTTTTCTTTTGAAGGAGATTTTATTTATCCGCCGCAAGTTTTTATAAAATAATTATATAAATTATTATGTATATATTTTGGAGTTTAGAATTTATTAATTATTTAAATGAATAGTAATTTAGGTATTCTTATTTAAAAAATAATTTATCGTAATTTTTTTAAACAATAAATATTTTTAAGTAATGTTTTATTTCAAAAATTCGATGCGTTACAACATGTCATGATGGGCTACTGCATGATCAAGTATCAACCAAGAGAGTGTCTTCATGTCGATGTTAATATTGTCAATAGTAAACAAAAATTGCTTCCCAAAAAATTTCAAAATCAGCAACTAAAAATAGATGGGTTTCCCCACCAATTCACACCCACTTCTATTCTTCTCCCTTAGTTTTATTCTGTATAAAATCGTCCTGAATCACTTTTCACCCATTCTCACCATATTTAACCTCATTTCATTTATTCTGACTCACAATAATCAACTGGATCGTTGTGGCATCGAAGTTCTGGCATAAGTGGGGGTTTCTGGCCCATAGTCAACTACATTTTGTTCCCAATCTTTTTTCCTTTGCATGTCACTATTAAGATTGTCATGAGATGACCACAATCCCATTAATAAAACCTCATCATATACTCGTTCTGAAAATAATAACTTATTAAAATTTTAAACATAAATAATAAGAAACATATCACATAGTGAAGCATCCATATATACACATAAATAAAAACATGTCTTGTCAGCCTTAGTAAGGCACCCATAACTACAAACCATAAAGTGCATTAGATAACACAACTACATACTAGGTCAGATGTCTTGTCAGCCTTAGTAAGGCACCCATAAGTACAAACGATAAAGTGCATTAGATAACACAACTACATACACATCTTGACTATAAAAGACAACATAAATGACTCCAAAAGATGAAAAGAAAAAGGGACTCCACAATGGCCAAAAAACACTAAAAGGAACGAGTCTATATCTAACTATCTACATCTCAGTGTCAATCCTTCCAATTTCATGCCAACCAAATTATGGTGGCCCAAGAGTCTACTCATACACCCTCAATGTGGCTGAGGATGAAGACATTTTTGAAGAGTCCCTGTTTCCAACAGGTCGACCCCTATGCCTACGTCTCTTCTCAAAAACAACGATCGGTAGGTGTGAGAATGACAATAGTCCAATGTGATTAAATGAAAATCCAGTATGGGCAGCTCTATGAGTTGTCTAGATAGCATGAAACGGAAGGTGCTGAACAATCCTAACGGTACTTATCATCGTTTATGCCTAGACTCGTTACCAAACCACATCCATCTGCCAGCTATCCTTCAGCTTGAATTGGATCACTAAGTCACTTTGGATGGGCAATTCCAGACTCATTACCAAATGCATCAGTGTCGATCCAAACATCTTTTTCTTTTTGTGAGTACATAAAACAGAGCACACATAACACAACAACAAACAAGAGGGCTAAGATTTACATACAACCATAAAAATGGGAACAAAATCATAAAGTATGTGTTAGCAGCACCAACAACACATACATAGTAAACAAGCAATCATCCTTTATAAGTTGGTCTCTTAAATCAGGTCTTAACTACTGATGAATGCATGTCAATGGAGACTTGGGTGGCTAACGCTGTCAAGGAAATCCTCCAATATCAAGACGAGATAATATCATGACCTCTATGCAACCAACGTCCTCCCAATTACTTATAGCAATGCCACCTAAATTCATGTGAAATGCAGGTATTATTAGTCGATTACCACTCAAACGACCTATATAACCTAAGCCTAGCATTATCCTACCAAGTGCACTTTATATAAATATTCTTGTCGAGATTTAGTCAGCAATCAACCTTGTGTGCTCATACGCACGACATTGGACTTCACCACAACATCATAATGCGAATGTATGAGTCACTCATTCCTTAAGCACCTCATGTGTTATGACATTCTCTACTGCAAGTATAATCTCGTCATTTAATTTACAAAATTATTTTTAAAAGCAACCAATGGTCTATGTCACACCATTCTCGGTTCGTGGTTACACTTACTATTGATACAACCTAGTCGTTCAATATTTCTAAATCAGTCTAACATAATTATTATTGATAACTTGATCACTAATGAATATAAGGGAAACTTATTTATAGAATTAAGAGGATAAAATGATAACCACCATAACTAACTCTTAATTAACATAACATACTATGTCTCCAATATGGGTAGGGCCGACCCGAAAAACCCGTAAAAAGTACAGCTTCGATAAGTTTTTATGAGCTCGATTATAAATCCATACTTTTGGCCCAACTGAAGCCTGAAGTTTAACCAGGCTAGCCCAGACAAGTTGTTGGTTGCCCACTGTGCCCGCTAATTTTTTTTTAACAAATATTAATGATATATGTAAGTGAAAAAGTGATTTTAACTACAATCCTCTAATTGAATGATATTTTGATAATAACAAAAACAATAAGAAAAATTAACCCCTAACTATATTTTCTAAGTGTGCAAATTAAGTTAAAAGATAAAATTTATATTAATGACTATCTATTTTAAGGTAGCATACTTTATGAGTAAGTTAGATATAATAATTTGAGTGTTAATTAACATGAAGAGTATTATTACCTAATGAGCGAGTAATTACGCACTAATAGAGCAATTACCTAATGAAGAAGATTGCAATGAGCATTTGGTTATTCATTATCCGAGTCAAAGCAAAGGATATGTCAACAAGTGATCCTTTTTTATCATGAAGAAAAAGAGCGCTAATATGATCATATGCCTCTGACAAAGGTCAACCATGATTCATAACTTTTGTTAATCATCTAAGTATTAAAAACAAGAGCAACATTTGAACCAAGCCTTTGAAAAAGTCAACGCTCTAAATTAAAAGTCAAATCTTCTACTAAAGAAAAATAACTCTAGGAATTATATGAAGCTTTGCTTACTCCGATTAAGTTTTCATCCAGAAAAGTCAATGTTTCTAGTCAACAAGTTAACATTGAAGATCGATTGATTTTGTGTTAGTATTTGTCTGAAGGATAAATTCTAAGAGAAATTTTTTTTCTCCCTCTTCTAGCGTTGCACAACAACATGGAAATGAATTTATATTATTTGGTTATAGTACAGTACAACTATTTATTTAGTAACACTACAGCCTAAAATGGTACCATGAATAGTACAAATCTTTTAGCAGATAAGTGTACAATTACTACATGTCAAAATCTACAACAGCAGTACTCCAAAGAGATATATTCTTCAGTATTTAAATAGAAACATTTCTAAAAACTATACGAAATTGATGAAATAGGATATAATAGATTCGTCATTTTCAGGAAATTCAAAACATGTTAGATAATCGTGGTAAACAGGGTAATCTCAATTATCTTCATTGTTCCAAAGAACATTTAAATAATCTCAATGATCTTCATTATTCCAAAGAACATTTTGATGATAAGAATTGATACATGAAAAGAAAGTTTCAAAAGTGATAAATGTATCAAAAGAAAAAGACAATATCCAAACAAGATTTCTGAAAAAGCCTTGAACACATCAAGAAAAGAATGAATAAAAAATCCTCTATGTTGAGAGTTTGTAGAAATTGATGTAATTCGATGAAGTTGATTTATACACTTGAACTGATACAAAATTTGAAATATAATATTGTCTCAATGAGAGTTAGAATCTAAAACACAAATTTTATGTCAATTCAAACACAAACTGGAATTGATGTAAATCAGCTCGATAGTTGCAACACCTCTTTCATACATAAGAGTTACCTGAAAAGGTGTAAGAATACTTGTGAACCTCAACAGCAGTTTGCCAGAATATTGAGAATACTACAAAGGTTTCTAGTAGTGATAGCCTATAGAGGCAGAAGAAGAATACTTAAAGCATAAAGAGGTTGAGTAACTAATATTTGTATGCTATAGTTTAATAGTGGATTAAGTCATTGACTGTACTGAGGCAAAACCTCTTTGTAAATGGATGACTAGATGTAGCAACAGTTTGTTGTGAACTAGTATAAAAATACTTGTGTCATTTCTCTATCTCTACTCTGTTATTTAATCGAAGTTCTTTATGATTCAACTTTGTTTTACTTTAACTGGTTTATAATAATAAATTAAATGTTTTGATAAAGAATATATCTTTTTATTAGCAACACAAATAGTTTTCAGAAATGGTCAACACAATTCAAACTCAATTTTCTTGTGTTTTCCAGCACCTTCAATATATTATGAGAAATCTACACCCATCCCCATCTATACCTCCCACCCCACCCCTGATAGCGTTTCAGCAAGTGTACAGAATCATTCCAAACAATTAAAATGGTAGTGCTGAGTGTCAAACTCAAGGATTGCGATATACTATTGAATTACGCTTAATTACTAAATTTGAACAAAAAGTTTTTGAATTGATTGAAATATCTTTTGGAATTAACAAAAGTAATAGTATTAAACTTCTATAATAAGAAAAATGTCAGGGATGAACTTCACTTCAAATCCAACATTGGTTTCTAATTTAATCTCAGTTACTAGATTCCTTTATTGAACTATTACCGAATTCTCTTTATTATTCTTGCCCTAATTCCTTAGCGATAGAACCTTTAATTCCAAGGTAACCCCTAATTCCTTAGTGGATGTAAGATTAGAATTAAGCTTTACAATACAAGAACTGTCTTATTAAAATGTTGCCTCTGCAAATAATTCAATTGGTTTTATGACCTGCATCTATCCCTAGACTACAATATCGTGAATTTTTTATCTCAAGCATTTGTAAAGTCCACTTTTGTTTTAAAGTACGACTCGTAAAACAGTTTAAAGTTGATCAAGCAATAAAAAGCATAAGCACAAAGATGAAAAAAATAATTCAATAAACTCATTCATATAACTAGAAATCAAATCAGACAAATAAGGGTTTCATCTTGTTTCACTCATCCCTAAAAAATAGGGTTTAGTTACTCATGACAGAGATATAAAAGATAAAGGTTAAAAATGAATTACAAGAAAGATTCATGAATGTTTCTTGATAAAACTCTTTCAATGGTGTTAGAACCAACCTTCTATGAGTTTTTCTTCTAGGGCACAAGTTTCCAAACATCAAAATAGCCACACACAAAAAGATACCTAGAAAGTGATAAAAATGCACTTTATGCATTTTGCTGCACGTCAAGCACCCTAGTGCGTGCCAGGGGAGCTCCAGCACTCCTGGACAGAAGCAGAATGTTAAAACTGAAGGTGCAAACAAGAGAAGGGGGTTGAATTGTGTTTGACAAAGTTGATAACTTTTGCTAATTTGATGAAGGTTGGTTGGTTTTTAAGAATTATTTAGATAAGAAGCAATCAGATTCAAAAGCAGCAAACAATGAAAGTTTAAATAATTTGACACATATATTTATCCTGTTTCACCATTAACTTGGCTACATCCAGTCCCCTCATTCAGAAGGCTTTAATCCACTAATTCAAATACCTTGAATGACAAAGCACCTGACCCTCCAAGCCAGTCTTCCCAAACAGTCTAACAAGCCCAAACTTTTGAGGAACTAACCACCTTGACCCTATAAGCCATGTCTTCTCCTAACAACTAGACAACCTCAGATTGAAGAAGGAACTAAACCACTATCGGAATGGATACAAAAGTTTAGAACTTTAAATGTTTGCTTCTAACAAAGCTGAGAATAATAATAACTCTCACACTCTAAGAAAAGAACACTCAGAAAATATTTCTAACCTGAACAAGTGTTTCTCTCTTTGAACTCTAAGATGAATTTGGAATTTTGAGCTTGAGTTCTTATACTCTTTTATGCTTTTTGATGCTTTTCTCCTTCATCTTGTTCAGATTAAGTTAGTAAATTCTTCAAATTGATTCTATTTCTATTTTGTTTAGATTGAGTTTGTAAATTCTTCAGATTGATTTTGTTTGTATTTTGTTCAGAAGGCGTTTGTAAATTCTTCAAATTGATTCTATTCATATTTTGTTGTAGATAAATCTTGATCAAATCTTCATCAAATCTTCTTCAAATATTCTTCAAATCTTATTTTAGATTTTCTTCAATTATAAATTTGAATCAAATCTTATTTTAGATTTTCTTCAAATACATGAATCTTCTTTCAAACTCTTTGAGGTCAAATATATTGTTCTCATAAAATACTTTTGTTATCATCAAAACTCTAAGTATAAAAGCAACTTGATTCCAACAAAAACACTGTAGAAATGCGCCTCACGCACAAGCATTTGCACTCCTGCGCACAACATATGATGTGTGACTTTACTGCATTTTCTCTTCTTTTGAGTCTGAATTTGGTTCTGGTGTCTTCATAAAAGTTGTAGCTATGGATCTTAGCTTTTATTTTCACTTAGTTTGACTCCAATTAGACATCTACAACTCCATATATGGCTGAAATACTTCACATAGGTCATGTTGATTTCTCACCAAAAACTCAACATTGCACTAAAACAACGAAAAACACAAAACTACAAAAAAATATCGACTTAATCAAGAAAATCAGAACATAAATATTTCATTAAATCCACAAACGCAAATCAGCACACTATATCAAATAACTCCCTAAATTAACTAATGATTATAGATAAATAACACTAAAAACAATAAAAAAATATGCATATGATGAGGAACTATCACAACCCCAAACATAGTCTGTTGCTTGTCCCCAAGCAACAATTAAATTCAAATTGGATACAATTAAAAGCAAGCTTAGAACTTTACCAAGACGAGACAAAAAATTTCCTACCTAACTCCAAGTAAGGTGATTTAATTAAAGTCAGGTTTTTGGCTTGTAATGTGGCTAGTAACTGAAAGAAAAAGGCAAGCCTCAAAGGGGCTAGAAAAGGATAAAATTTGCATAGCGTAGTTAGAATTGCTCAAACGACCAAACAAAATTGCCTCATTGTATGCATAAATCATAAGTTATGCAAGTCATAATTAGTGCAAGTTATGAAGGGACATGTTTGGATAATCACACAATAAATAATTAAAGTGTTTAGGCTCGAAAGCTCACAACTAGGATAATAAGATAGAGTATGAACTATTTAAATGATGCCAAACATGTTACTGCAAAAAAAAAAAAAATTGTTAAAGAATGTTAAGACTTCCACAGCCAGAAAGTATTCAACAATGCATGCATAAGTGAAACTCATCAAATTGAACAATGAATGTGATCGTAGAATTATAATTTAAAACTTGAAATCACAAACACATAACTTAAGACCAATTTTAAGTTGTTAAGAATTATTCATCATAGTGCACGTTTACACACAATTAAAAAGAAACAAATTCAAATAACAAAAATAAGATTGGAGTTGTTGGTGAAGTCCCTTCTACATCGACTAAAGATTCTACTGATAAATTCACAATCATCATGTAATCTTAATAATAATTGATATTATTAGTTTTTAATATATACACATATGTTGATGTTTTATCTAAAAATATATTTTACAAATATTTTCCTCTCGAGAAGTTGTGTAAAAATGGACAAAATGTAATAATAATTGTTACCATTAGATCTGATACAACTTTCAGAAAAAGACAAAGGAAGAACAAATTTATTTTGGGATGTGGAAAAGGTGAAAGATATAAAATAAAATCAAAATCAACAATAACTTGTTCTCACAAGGGTAAATGTTCATTCAAACTCAGATCCATACCGTTGAGGATCGGTGAAGGATAGAAAAATAATATTTAGTGTGGAACACATAATCATGATTTAGTAGATACTTTAGATGATCATTCATATTTGGAGCGTTTAAAAGAAGAGGATACAAAATTTATTAATGACATGACAAAGTATAAACTTGAACCAAGATTCATTTTGAGTGTGTTGAAAGATCTAATTAAATATAATCTCACAGTTACCACCCAAATATACAAAACAAGGAGTACTTATTGATTATCTTTGAAAGGTTCGTACACATAAATGTGTTAGTTATTCAAGTTAATACAAAGTGAAAATTATGTGCATTGGACAAGAAAACGAGAGGATTCAGATGTTCTAAGACATATTTTGGATGCATCCTACTTGTATAAAGCTGTTAAAAATCAAAACCTAAAAGAATTTGGTGCTCCTCGTGATCCTTCATATTAGGAGTATGTTGATGTTTCTTAGGGATCTGCAAAGCAATCATCTCAACGTTCTATAAAGCAACTATGTTAAGGATCTAACGAGCAACATCTGAAGGATCTACAAAGAAACCATCTAAAAAGCATTTTCATACTTTTATTCATCAATATATTGTTGACATAGTAGATGTTTTGCCTGATGGAAACTATGGTTATCGCACAATTGCAGCATTTTAGGTTTGAATAAAGAATATTGACCTTTAATTCGATCACATATGGACAACGAGATTAGTCTACATTAAGATCTTTATTCCAATGTTTTCTATGATAGTGTTGAAAAAGTAAGGAACTCATTGGAAATATTTAGTTTGGGTGTTCAAGAGCGTGAAAACTGGATAAATCTACTAGATGTGGGTTACGTGATAGCGACAACATATATTGTCATCAAGATGCCATTGTCTCGTAGTTTGAACATGGCATTCTTTTTCTTGAAGGAACTGCCATCAAGGGATTCTTCTCGTCATTCTTTAATAGCAAATGGATTTGTTAGTGATAACCACCGGGTATATGTAAAATTTATTATAAACTAGATGCTAACCCGCGCGTTGCGCGGGTATATTTTTATTTTTTTAATTTAAGTGGATTTTGAAAAAATTAATATGAAATTTTATGTCCCAATTGAACAATGATCCATAATTTAGTAGTTATATCAATAATATATATACAATTGTACCAATGTAATTTATATAAGAGAAGTACCGTTGTTAGACGAATGACTTGAATAAATGAAGTAATGTATTAATATTGAGATTGATGGAAATGCCAAATGTTGAAGTAATGTATTTGATAATTGAAATTAAGAGATAAACTCAATTGATATACAATTGAGATACAAAATGTATTACTTTATTGCTGAAACTATAAATCATTAAAGTGAAATAGTTGGAAATACATTCATCTTGTTCCCATATTTTTAGTTTTTCATTATTTTTTGGATTTTTTTGGATTGGTCAATTTCATTACACCTCCCGATTGTTTTTCTTTTGGTTTATTCTTTTTGGTACTCCTTAAGGTATGTAGAAGGATGGACTCTTTGTTAGAGGATGTAATATGCTCGACCACAAATTTTTTTTTTTTTTGTAACTGTTGTTTTGATTGTCTTTTCGTCTAATGATGATATGTGCACATTTACGTTTTTATTGCTTTGTTGTACCTTGATTTTTCTTTTGGATAATGGGTTGTCATTTTTCTCCTTATCATTATCCCCATCTGCATACTTCACTTCTTACATTTTTGTTTTATATCTCTTGCGTCATTTGAGCTAGACTTTGTTGGTTGCAGTGACTTGGGTTCCTAGTTATTGGAAGGGAATAAAATGCCATTGTCCATAAAAATGTGTTTTTTCCTAGTTATTGGAAGGAATATAATGCCATTAATTTTCCATAAAAATGTGTGTTTTTTTTTAAAAAAAATTGTTTAAATGTTTTACCTGTTTGATGTGGGTACTATTTGTTGGATCGAGGAAAATGTTGGTCGGGACAAAAGTTCTTATGATCGTGTATGTTTGCGATCCTTCTTTCAAGTTCTTATCCGACAACCTTATTTCAAAGATGAGCTTGCAGTTACACAGATTTTGTAGAGTGGATGGTCTGTCTATGTTGTCAAATTTCTCCCAAAGTTAAGTTGTTGTGTTGAGGAGTTTTTGAGCTTATTTATCAAACATAGTAAATGTTGTTGTTTCCATTTCAGCTGACACTTTCAATTGAACCTTGGTGCAGGGTACTTTGATGTCATGTCACATGAGGGACACTTGTATTGTTGGCCTTGTTGGGTTAATTTTGTGAGACAGTTTTCACATCCAATGTAATTACATCCAAATTTGTAATCAATGTCATTGATGGTTGCACAAATTGTGTTGTGAATACTCTTTCTTGTATTTTCGGTAAATTATATATAAATTGTTTAAATTATATAAATTCTATATTTTTGGTAAATTATATGTAAATTGTTAAAATTGTATAAATTTTATATTCTATAGATGTAAACATTTGACCCGTGTAAAATGTTTGGAATTTGAAGATGTAGAAAAAATATATATGAAAATTCATATGTAAAAGGTTTTTAGGGTGAGTATTTCATTAGTCATGTAGAGTTTAAATTTGATGATGATGATGACAATGATATTACAGCAGCAACTATAGTGATAAAGATAATTTATTAAAATTTTGCAAATTTTAAATAATAGAAATGTTATTTATCATGTTATATAATCTCTCAATTTGATCTATAAAGTATAATTCTGCAAAATCATGTGATTGCATGTATATATGTTGTGTTAGGTAAGTAAATAGATAGGTAATTACATACATATTAGTATATGGTCATGGAATTATGAATTTGGTAAAAGTTACAAAATTGTAAGTGCACCTGAACATTAGATTCTCATGAAACTTTTACTGGATTCCCTGTAAACAGAATATGTTTTGAAAATTGTTTTTGTAATTTTTTTTTTGTTAATGTTAATGAGGTCTTATAGAATGATATTGAAAGTAGAGATGAAGTGAAAAGAAAGAAGACAAAAAGATGTAAATGGTAAATCATTGTGAAAGCATGTTGAATTCTAGTATATCTAGATTAATATAAACTTTTGTTGTTGAAGTTGAGTTTATTGAGAAGTCATCTATAATTATAATAAATAAGTTAATGTATAAATAATAAGAAATGTATTAGAATTTTGTTGAAAATAATTTTAATTTTGAGACCTCTAAATTTTTTAGCTATTGTTGATGTTACTGCAACAATTTTAGGACCATCATGTAGCTTGTGATGGACAAATACATTTTGAAAATCAGCAACTATGTTCCTCCATAAAGTGACTTTGACAATTTCACCCCTAAAAATTAAAGCAAAAATAAATAAATAAAATGGGTTAAATGTTATTAAGAAATGAAATTATAATAATGTTATTACATTTTGAGTTTAAATTGTTTTGTATTTTATATTAAAATCTGCTACCCATGCATTTTGATTTCTAGTCTGAGTATTTTTGTAGACTTGTGAACAACATAAACTTGTTCTTCATGTCCAATATCATGTACTGTTCCAATGATGTCTACAGTCCAAAAAATAGTTAGTACCAAATGATGTTTATTTGATAGTTTAGAACTTGAATTTTGTATTGAACGAATTATTACCCGTTAGATTTACTTTATCTCCCAATCTTTGTGCTAGTGATTTGGATGAAGTAAACTCAAAGTAATGGTTTTGAATGGTAATTTTTGGGTCTTGGATTTTGGTTACAATAGTTGTTGTCAAAAACAATGTCTTCTTTGTTCCTACGATAGGTCTGTAAAAATCATTTGCCAGTGATATTTTTAGATTTTTTATGTAGTATTTATCACCTTCTTGTATACTATTTTTGAAAGTTGAGAGAAGTTCTTTCTTGCTTGTTGCATGCAAAGGTGTTTCCTGTGAGTAAAACTCAAATAATTTTAGAGCTGATCATTCAAAAAGATTTAAATAGATTTGTTTTTCAATAACTAACATTACAATGTTTTTAGTCTTTATAATTTTAAAATGAATATTGTTTATATATCAGCTTATTGTATATTTGTTTTTCAATAACTAACATTCAAAGTTGATATATATATATATATATACACATACATACACGGAATTGAATGCAAATAAAAATCTTCAATCATTGTGATTGTATACCTTTTTATCCAACAAAATCATGTCCAAAGAGATTGGTTCATCCTCACTTTGTCTGGTGTAGACAGTACACATGCGAATAACTCGAACTTTGATACTTCAATTATTGCGCTGATCATTAACATGTTCAAGAAAAGTATAGTCCATCTGAATTTGTTTTGCAAAGTTTGTATTTTAGAGATGTGGATTTTTTTTGTTCTGTAAAGTGAGTGAGAAAACAAAAAAACATTTGTACTTGATTTTCTACTTTGGATATTAGTAAATATGTAGTATATAAATATTTAGAAATGTTAGACAAAGTCATATCTCTTTGCATTTTGGTCAGTTTTATTTTACTGAAATTAATTTACTTTGATTTGTTGTTTTATTGTGTTAATTGGCATGAAATTAAAGTAATTCATTTGCAATTATTTGTATTTGATGTGTACTTGTAATTGTTTGACAATTAATATTTTGTAACCGAATTTTTATAAATTTTGGATTTAAGTTTTGAAACCAAAAATGTGGGATGTGTACTTGTAATTGTTTGACAATTAATATTTTGTAACCGAATTGTTATAAACTTTGGATTTCAGTTTTGAAACCAAAAGATAGTATCCTTTATATATATATAAAAATTCAATTATTTAATTAAATAAAGATTGAAAAAGTTATAAATAAAGTACAATAAATTGAGATAACATTAAAAGATAAAAGTCACACAAAAACTTAAAGTATATGCTATAATAATTAGGTGAGCATGACACAATTTAGTTTAGTTTTCCCATTAAAAAACGACCCTTTGAAAAACGATGTCACACATTTTTTTGTACTAATATATCCAACAAAAGAATTCCTAACCTTTAAGTAAATTAATTAAATAGTTAAGGAATAGAAGAGAATATATAGAATCAAATGTGACTTAGAGTGTGGTACTTTGATTGATAAAATGGTAGAAATGCATACAAGTGATAGGGACGCTAAGAGAATAAAGACTCTTTTAATTTATTCTAGAAATAGATATTTTAGGCATATTTTGTTAATTTGTTTCACTACACTTTTATTGTGTGGTTGATGTAGTCATTTTGGTGTATGTGTGCATCAACTTATATAAGCATTGTATAGTATGATGATAGGAGTTCATGAAGAAAATAATGTTTTAATTTTAATCAGTAGTTATGTTTCTAATTTCCATAGTTTTGATAATCTTAGTAGAAAAGAGAGGGTAATTAGAAAAAGTATAGAAAAAAAAAATTAGAATAAACTGTTGAAGGAAGCGTTTAAAAAAATTAGGGATTAAAGGGATTAAAAGAGGGAAAAATTAAAAGAGAAAAAAATGAGGTGAAATACAACACACAAGAAAACTCTCTAACAGGGCGTACACATCAGTTTTTTTGTTGAGGTGGAATATGTTTCCCCGCGTGGAAGAAATTACTATGAGGTGGCAGCAATAGAGTGAAAGAGTTAAATAGATATAATAGATTTTCCATTTAATTAAATTTATTATAATAGTAAACAAACGTTTAATTAAACCCAATACTTTATTGTGCAAGTAAAATTGAACTATGGTTGTTCTTTGCCACCTAACTCATAGAAATGAAGAGACTTTTGTAATGATGGTGTTAAGTCATGGGAAATAGCTTATGCAAGACATCTCAAGCTTTGGGAACACATAGATCCAACATGTACCGCACCATCTTGTGTTTAATTTGTATGCCTGAAATTGCACTGATTGAATAGATATTTCTACAAATTTACTTTAGTTAATCCGTAAAATTCATTGTGAAGTTGCGTATCTGCTGTTTGTTTATTTTGAAATGAAATAGTAGTTGCATAATTGATAGAAAGTAAAAATAAAACATAAAAAATTCTATCAATGTTACAAAATAAAACAATAGTCAGACAATAAAACATAAGTGCAACATAATACAAACAATCTATTATGGACCTACCTGGAATATGCGGAGTAACTCACATAATATTTCATGAACTTCCCCATCTGGATTTACTAGCTGTATGGCCCTCTGTAAAAGCTCAGATGCTCTAGCGTTTAGTCTAGAAGATGATGGACCAACTTGTGCAAAAGATGATGGAATATGTGGATCAGTAGGTGGAGTAGCAAGTTGAACACCAGGGAGGATCCGGGAATGTGAAACACAAATATCATTCATAATAGCTATCTAAGACCTCACTCGGAAACATCGCTAGAGGCGAGACATTCTAAACGGGCTGTATGCATGCCCTCAAGGTATTTTTCCACTCTCAAGCTATACTAGCTGGCATTGGAGGAATATCACACGAAATTCATTGAATGCGACCAAACTATCGAAGATATCACTCCGGTAGATAAGGGACTAAAACTCTACAAAAACAAAGGTAGCCCAAGTACATTTCCCTCGGTTCAAAAGGATGATTGATTGGATCATCATCATATGGTGTGAATACTACATCCTCAAGCAAAAAGGTATCAAGCCTCAGCTGATATGTCATCAATCAACCTTTGACAACATGTTTGGAGGTCCAGCTAAGGGCTTTGGGATATGTTCAAGAACACTTCCATTGTTCCCCTACTTACATATTTTAGGAAAATGCCCGTCAATCTAGCACTACATCAAAAATAAAAGACAATTTTAAAAATTAAAAATACAACTTAATATATAACAATTATAAAAAATTATACTAATAATTATCAATAACAATTATACTTGTAATAGGATCATATACCCTCTTAACTGCCTCGTGTCATGAATAGTTTCATCTCCCAGGTTATCATATAGCACAACCAATGCAATTGCATCCCATGCATAGTCCCGACAACACTCCAAATTAGTGAACAAACTAACATACTTCACCTCAGCTCAAGTATGAGTCTTTTCCATGAAAATAGTACTTCCAACTAAGTGCATAAGATATGTTCTGGCAACACACTCAAATTGGCCAGTCCAGATGAGACTATTGTATAGCTCGTGCAACCAATGTAGTTTGAATTGAGCACATTCGTTAAAATTTATCTCAATAGTTCTTTCTTCTTTTGTTGCCCCTAATACATGTGCAATAATTACGACATTATTATTATTCATATTTGTTGGTACAAAGAACCTACCACAGGGAGCAATATACAAAAGAGTCGTGCCATCATCCAGTGTGATGGTCATCTCCCCAAATGGCATGTGAAACAAGCTAATCTCTCTATGCCACCTTTCTACGAAAGCAGATATGAGACTAGTGTTGGTCGTCGTCAAATAAGTTAAAGACAAGTGCATCAATTCAAATTCTTGTTGAATACAATGCTCTACAATATTAAGTACCTCTACTTCAGCAAACTTTTTCAATATCAAACCATGCTTGTTCTCTGTATGTTGTAAGCCAGTAACTTTCTTTCATCAGTAGTCCTGGAAGCAGGACATCTTTTTTGATATAAGACTCTTTCTAGGAGGTGTGAACTAAAGGTCTTTCAAGTCTTCATGCCATAAAGTTGTTTAATATATCGATATGTAAAGAGAAAAGACATAAGATATGATAGTTTATTATACTTTCTCTAGCTATTTAGTTACAACTTTCACTCATAACTCATAGGAAACCTCCCAACACTCCTAAGTCATAACTAAATAACTCATAAAATAAAGCAGTAACTCCTAAAGCATTCGGGGTAAGGGCACGGGAAGTATAGCAATTTTTTTTATTAAAAAAAGGAAGAGAAAGTGGTCCTTAGATTCATGTCTAAGTCAGGAAGCCCCTGCAATCTCTTTTTTAGACGGTGGGCGGAGTGAAATGACTAGGCTCTCTAAAAGGTATCAAGATAGCGCAATTGACGATCCCGAGATCCCCCTTCGGGAGGTTACAGACCGGATCTGAGGAGAAAGAAACAAGAGAGTCTCCTCTCTTCTATTCTATTTATTTTATTTACAAACTTAACGCTGCAGATGATGCGACAATCTTTAACGGACCATGGTCATGTAAGTAATTAAAAAACATAAATAACATAACATTAAAATAATGTATTAAATTTCATTAAAAAAATTTACTAAATATAATATACTTATTTGTAATTAAAAAAATTTGTTTATTAAATTATACCTCTCCTTCTGATGAACCTGATCTTCAGTTTCCTGCTCCTCCGCTTCCTCATCGGCCTCTGTTGCCTCATGGTCCATCTGCTCGTAATCATGATGGTACATTTGCTCATGTTTCCGATGGTCGATCTGCTTAGGCTCCTCCATCTACACAGGCTCCCAAACATCCTCATCAAGTTCTTGAGACTTTAAACCACGCCTACGACGATGTTGACGAGGTGAACGGTTAGCCTCAAACATTCGTTGATTAGATGTCTTAATTGGAACTTTTTCGTCTCTATCGCCTACATGAAGAACAATAATGCAAATGATTTCTCCATTTACATCTCTCGTCCTAGCAACAAATACAAAAATAAATAAAAATAAAATAAACATATAAATAATTTATATTTCAAAAAATAAAAATAAAAAATCAAAACAAATAATTTGGAATGTTTCGGAACAAATAAATTTGGAGGTTTTGAATGTTTTGAAAGTTTCAAAAATTTCATTTTTCTGAAAAAATTTGCATATTGGAACTTTTAACATCGATGAAATTTTTGAAAGTTGTTTATCGATTTCATTTTTTAAGTTTCGTAAAAATCTGAAAATTTATGTTTCGGAGGTTTGAAACTTAACAAAAAATTCAAAAATTTCACTTGTGATTCTAGAATTTCGAAAGATTCGAGTTGTTAGAAATATTTTCAAAGATTTTGAAAGTTTCAAATGAGTTAATGAAGAAGTGAAAACAAAAATCGAACTTTTAAATTTAGGAAAGGTGGGAAGTATTGATAGGTGGGTAAATGGTAGATTTCTCAATATTATATATATTGCCTCAACAAGATCCAAATATAGGCCCAGTTCTCATTGTTTCGATAGCCAATACTGCACCACACAGTCCAGGATTGTTATACTCTGTACCCCCAAAATTATCCTTGTACCCCCACAAATTAAAGGAAAAGACATAAATGCCCTCATAAAAATATTAAAACTTACCATTTCTCACTATTCAATCATTTGAGTTTGCCAGTACAGAAGTAAGTACCAAAAATTTTTGTTTTTTTCGGAAAACATTTTTCAAGTTTTCGGTACACAAGTTACACTCCGGAAAACTTGAAAAAAAGTTTTCCCGTACAGAAGACAATTTCGGATATCTTAATTGAAGTTTTCCTAAACTACCGGAAAACTTATTTCAACCTTTCCGAAACATATACAATACCGGAAAACTTCAACCCACAAGTTTTCCAGAAGTTTTTTTAATTTCTATTTTTTTAATTTTTTTATTCCATTGTTATTTATTTAATTTATTTTTTTAACTCTTTTTTTAAAAGATGTGTACCGAAAAACTTTTTCACTAGTTTTCTGGTACATGAGTTCACTGATACACAACTTTTTCAACCTTTTTAACCTTCTATACCGAAAAACTTTAAAAAAGTTTTCCGGTTACACCTTTTTAACCTTCTGTACCGGAAAACTTTTTTAAAGTTTTCCAATTAACCTTCTGTACCGGAAATCTTATAAAAAGTTTTCCGATAATTTTCGAAAATCTTTTATGTACCGGAAAACTTAAATTATTTGATAGTTGGTAAAATAGTAAAAAAAATTAAGAGTAAAATTGGCATTTTTAAAATATTGTGGGATATAGGTAAAATTAAGGGTAAATGGTATAACTTTCATAGTCCAATTAGTTTCTCCAGCTTGAAATACTGCCAGCGAACCATCTAAGAACTACTATGTGAAAAAATATCAAACATTAAAGATGTAGCTAGGGTGTGTTTTTGGTTTAATACTTATAAAAAAAATCTCATGTTGTACATGTTTCAACAAATAGGTATTTCTATCACAAACACACAAGATGGAAATAAATTGCAAATATTTTCAGTAAAGGCTCATTTTGGTCTTTGAGAAATTCTTAGAGATCTATTGTAGTCCTTGAGAAAAATAAAAGCACTTTTTAGTCTCTAAGAAAAATAAATCGGGTCAAATTAGTCCTTTTGTGAACCACAGTTAGAAAATTGGATTTCTTTTTGCTAACTTGTCCGATGAATAATCAACTTAATTCTCCCACGTGTAATTTCTATAAAAAATAAAGGACAATTAGGTCCTTGACAATAATTAAAAATAGACAATATAGTCTTTGGCAATAATTAAATGAACAATTTAATCTCTGTAACAAAAAATTCACTAAATTATAATATATTTAAAAAACAACGTCAATAATATCCAAATTAAACCACAACGGTATCCAAAATAATCCAAAACATAAGATATAAAAAAAAGATATCAACATGTACCAAAACCAAATATATGTGTACCCACATGTACCAAAACAAAATATTTGTGTACCAGCATGTACGAAAACAAAATATCCAAAAAAGTGCCCAAAACAAAAATATATGTGAATCATAGTTGATAGTTGAAATGACACACTATGTACATGGTGGTATCTTGATTTCATGATTAGTTACTTTCTTGACTCTATTCATCTTGGCAGATCTCGGTTTTGCATGTCCTTTGCAGGTCTATTCATAATGTCCACTTTCTCCACTGTCAAGCATATCTTCTGATACAGATTTTTTCCTCCTACGCTTCTTTGGTCTCCCAATCGGCCTTTTTAGCTTTGGTGGTTCTAATTTTGGTGGTTAGTGATAACCCAATATTCTTGGTTGTTGACAGGCTGAATGTAGTGCTCAAAGTAGCATTCAATGCATCCATTGTCAGCCACTTATGCAGATGATTCTCGGGCCTCTCATTCAAATATGCTAGAGATGCAATGGCATGTTTATAAGGCATGCCTGTCAGCTGCCACAACTGACAAGTGCAAGTACATAATTTCATGTTGACTCCAACTGATGACTTGTTTCTATGAACCTCAAATTGGCCTTCTTCACCAGTCAAGGTAGGTGTCCACTTATTGCTCTCTACCTTCAATTTTTCAATTTGGTTTTTTGAACCAGTGGTAGTATCCCCTTGAATATGGCTAAGACCCATTTATGGGATGACATCCTCCTCATCAAATAACACCTCAACTCTTCTAACATTGTTAAAATAGGTTTCTCTCTGTACTTGACAATCTTGTTGTTCCAGACTTCACACATGTTGTTGGTGATGTTATCCAACATAGGATAATAATTGTAATAGGTTTTCACCCATGTTGTGGGGTCAAGGTTGTTTAAGTAACTCCATGCTTGTTCGTTTAGTGTTTTCAATATCTCCACGTGTGCTTTAAACTCTAGTTTAGTAGTGTTTTTTGAACATTGCCACACAATGATATGCAATTCCTTGTCCTTCCATTGCTTGATGAAATTCTTCTAAATATGCAACACGCAATTTCTATGTCAAGCATGTGGCATAACTTCCTTCAATGCAGGTAATAACCCATGTAAAGACAACACAATGACATTATGTTAAATATGCCCAATAAGTCTTCTACAAAAAATAACTAGTTAAAACAAAATATACATTCCACATCAATTTACCTTTTGTTGATCTGATATGAAGTTCCACCCATATCTGACATGGTCTCCTATATCATTTTCTAATAAATGTAAAAACCACTTCCAATTCTCTTTTGTCTCAGCATCTACCACAACATATGCTATCACATAAAATTGATTGTTTGCATTTTGACCAACTGCTGATAAGAGCTACCCTGATTAATATTCTTTCAAAAAGCACCCATCAAGCCCTATGAAAGGCCTACACCCAGCTTTGAAACCTATCTTGCATGCATCCAAGAACAAAGTGCAACCCATGGGCAGTCATCAACCTTGCAAACAACCCTAACACATTCATTATCATTCTTATTCCACTTAAATTGTCTTCCAAGGGCAATATTGTAGTCCTTAACAGCGTTTCTATAATCAATCAATCTAGTAAATTTCGTCCCAAGTTGTAGAGTAACTTCACGAAACATAGAAGTTGGGTTACACAAGGGAAACAAAGACATTGATTTCCCCTCATCGTCTGTAGATTCTAGAGCCTTCATCTCCTCAGAGTAAAAGGCATACCCATTGGCCTCAAATGAAGTTTAATGACTATCTTCATTGTGTAACTCATTTACCGAGACAGATTTTACCATTTTATCATGCAATTAATCATAATTGGTCATCTTAAAAAATTAATGAGAAAAAAAATTATGAGACATCTGAAAAAATAAATAAATAAAATAAAATAAAGAATTGACCATGAGATTGATAACAAACAAATTGTATATAAGAATTTAAAGTTGTAAATTTTAAAAAATATATTGGAGAGAGGTGCATCAGTTTCAAAATCCATCAAAGAGAGTGATGAATTGAGCTTCTTGAAATCTGAGGTAATTAATTGTCTTACAGATACTAACTTTATGTTTATGTACTCTTTGTGTTTCATTTGTGCATCAGAAAACTATTATCCTATTCTTACCCAACTAATTTCTGCTAATTTGTTGACCTGATTTGTGCTTGTCACTTAAATTTGAATAAGAAACTCACATAAAATAGCAATGAAGAAGAACAAAAAAACCACAACATATATAGAGTTTTGATGTTAACAAAAGTATTTTATGAGAACAATATATTTGACTTCAAAGAGTATGAAAGAAGATTCATGTTTTTGAAGAAAATCTAAAATAAGATTTGATTCAAATTTATAATTGAAGAAAATCTTTGACCAAGTTGAAAAGAAAATATGGTCAAGATTTGAAGAAGATTTGAAGAATATTTGAAGAATATTTGATCTACATTTAATGAAGATTTGAAGAATATTTGATCAACATTTTAATGAAGATTTGAAGAATATTTGATCAACATTTAATGAAGATTTGAAGAATATTTGATTTGAAGAATTTACAAAGTCAATCTACACAAAATAGGAACAGAATCACTCTGAAGAATTTACAAAGTCAATCTACACAAAATAGGAACAAAATCAATTTGAAGAATTTACAAACTCAATCTAAACAAGATACAATTCAGAATTAAATAAGGACTAATTGAAGCCCAAATTTTCACTATAAATAGACACTCAAGGCTGAAGGAGAAAAGCATCGAAAAGCAGAAAAGAGTAGAAGAACTCAAGCTCAAAGTTCTCAATTCATCTTAGAGTTCAAAGAGAGAAACACTTGTTCAGGTGAGAAATATTTTCTGAGTGTTCTTTTCTTAAAGTGTGAGAGTTATTATTATTATCAGCTTTGTTAGAAGCAACTACTCAAGTTTCAATCTCTTGTATCCAACCCGATAGTGGTTTAGTTCATTCTTCAATCTGAGATCGTCAGGTTGTTAGGAGAAGACTTGGCTTTTAGGGTCAAGGTGGTTAGTTCCTCAAAAGTCTGGGGTTGTCAGGCTGTTTGGGAAGACTGGCTTGGAGGGTCAGGTGCTTTGTAATTCAAGGTTTTTGAATTAGTGGATTAAAGCCTTCTGAATGAGGGGACTAGATGTAGCCAAGTTAGTGGTGAACCAGGATAATTCTACGCGTCAAATTATTTATGCTTTCATTGATTGCTGCCTCTAAATTCGATTGCTTCTACTCCAAGTAAGTCACACAAACCAAACTAATTTTTAATTATTTATAAATTATCAAAAAATTATCAACTTTGTGCAAACACAATTCAACCCCCTTCTCGTGTTCGCACCTTCAATCTTGTTGTTCCAGACTTCACACATGTTGTTGGTGATGTTATCCAACTTAGGATAATAATTGTAATAGGTTTTCACCCATGTTGTGGGGTCAAGGTTGTTTAAGTAACTCCATGCTTGTTCATTTAGTGTTTTCAATATCTCCACGTGTGCTTTAAACTCTGGTTTAGTAGTGTTTTTTGAACATTGCCACACAATGATATGCAATTCCTTGTCCTTCCATTGCGTGATGAAATTCTTCTAAATATGCAACACACAATTTCTATGTCGAGCATGTGGCATAACTTCCTTCAATGCAGGTAATAACCCATGTAAAGACAACACAATGACATTATGTTAAATATGCTCAATAAGTCTTTTACAAAAAATAACTAGTTAAAACAAAATATACATTCCACATCAATTTACCTTTTGTTGATCTGATATGAAGTTCCACCCATATCTGACATGGTCTCCTATATCATTTTCTAATAAAGTTAAAAACCACTTCCAATTCTCTTTTGTCTCAGCATCTACCACAACATATGCAATCACATAAAATTGATTTTTTGCATTTTGACCAACTGCTGATAAGAGCTGCCCCGATTAATATCCTTTCAAAAAGCACCCATCAAGCCCTATGAAAGGCCTACACCCAGCTTTGAAACCTATCTTGCATGCATCCAAGAACAAAGTGCAACCCATGGGCAGTCATCAACTTTGCAAACAACCCTAACACATTCATTATCATTCTTATTCCACTTAAATTGTCTTCCAAGGGCAATATTGTAGTCCTTAACAGCGTTTCTATAATCAATCAATCTAGTAAATTTCGTCCCAAGTTGTAGAGTAACTTCACCAAACATAGAAGTTGGGTTATACAAGGGGAACAAAGACATTGATTTCCCCTCATCGTCTGTAGATTCTGGAGCCTTCATCTCCTCAGAGTAAAAGGCATACCCATTGCCCTCAAATGAAGTTTGATCACTATCTTCATTGTGTAACTCATTTACCAAGACAGATTTTACCATTTTATCATGCAATTAATCATAATTGGTCATCTTAAAAAATTAATGAGAAAAAAAATTATGAGACATCTGAAAAAATAAATAAATAAAATAAAATAAAGAATTGACCATGAGATTGATAACAAACAAATTGTATATAAGAATTTTAAGTTGTAAATTTTAAAAAATATATTGGAGAGAGGTGCATCAGTTGCAAAATCCATCAAAGAGAGTGATGAATTGAGCTTCTTGAAATCTGAGGTAATTAATTGTCTTACACATACTAATTTTATGTTTATGTACTCTTTGTGTTTCATTTATGCATCAGAACACTATGATCCTATTCTTACCCAACTAATTTCTTCTAATTTGTTGACCTGATTTGTGCTTGTCACTTAAATTTTAATAAGAAATTCACATAAAATAGCAAAGAACAAGAACAAAAAAACCACAACATAACAAAGTAAGAACCGAAAATCCTGTCAACGATAAAAAAAAAATCCACAAATCACAAAGGCCAAATAAAAAATCACATAAAATAGCAACAACAAAGTAAAAATTGCATGAACAGTACAGGAAATTGCACCATCAAAAACGCGAGTAGGAAGAACAATAACGCACCTTCATAAACGCGAGGGCGGAGAAGAAAAACGTGAGAATGAATAAGAAAATGCAGCTTCTGAAACAAACGACAAAGACGGTGGAAGTCACACCTTCAGAGTCGCATACCACTATGGAATCAAAAGGTTTCTATGTTAGACTCATGATTTCTCTAGATGAAATAATACTTTGTACTTCTCTTCACAATTGAAGCACCATCACCTCTATAAATTCATATTAACTCATCTTTATCAAACACAACAAAACATCATACAAAAGAGAAAGATAAAAGTTGTGAAGAGCACACTCATCCTTTCAACATACTTTCTACTATTCTTAAGTATATCTTTGAAATCACCCTCTTAGAAAGTTTATCTTAGTGGGAGAACCATACTCTTATCAAATCTCACAAAAACCTACATATCCTCAAGTTAATATCAACTTGTTGATAATTGTAAAACAAAAAGAGAAATTGTTTATGTAAACCTGTTGAGGCTAAAAAAATACATAGTGAAAAGAGTCCCTTTAGAGGACAAGCTTTTTTGAGCCATAGTGAAAACTCACAAGTTAGTGAAGATTGGACGTAACCCATTTTGGGTAAACCAGTATAAATTTGTGTGTGTCATTCTCTACACTCTCTTCTCTTTATTTTGTCTAACTCTCAATTCAATGTCAAACTTATATCCTCTAACATCTATCTATTATCCTCACACAGAGGATACAATTTTAAAAGACAAAGAAAATAAAGAAAAGTACAATATATCTATTCAACCCCCCTTCTAGTGATATTTTAGCTACTTCACTTTAAACCAATTCATATGTATCATCTGAATTTTTGAATGATTTTTTGCATGCATGTTTAAAACATTATAAGAATATCTCCCACAATAATTTAGAATTTTTTAACAGTGGATGAATTAAATATGATATTTTAAGTTTTTAGTGCTTTAAAATTCATATTTAATTAATATTTTTTTTAAAAATTCTAAATTTTCGAAGGAGAGATTATTATAATGCTCTGAATATGCCTGCAAAAATCCATTCAAAAATTTGAATGATACACATGATTTGTCTAAAAAGCAGGGACCAAAATTGTTAATTAAAAATATTTGATAGACCATTGTTTGAAGAAAATTTTTAGAGGGACTAAAAACAAAATATGGTATATTTATAGGGATCAAAACCTTATTTAACCTTTAATATTACTTGCATCATTTTCAATGCAATATCTTTCACTATGCATTTATAATATTGATAATGAACCAATACTTAACAACAATAATTTAGTAAAAGTAATGTTATCTCTCTTTTATTTATTCACTTTTCTTAATGTGTGTAAAATGATCAAAATGACCCAGTTATTATGAGATAGTGACAGTAATATTTAAGGATGGTAAAGAATATTATCATATTTTTGCAAAAAAGAAAATAGGCAAGTGTAGTGACTTAGAGTAAGAACATAGACGAAGAAAAGTTGATTAAGTGTATAAAATAAAGAACAAATAGGATGAAGCTACATATGTGATAAAAATAAGCAACAATATGGAGTATTTGGGGATGGGTGTTCAATTTGTTTGAATTAAGAGTTGAATGTTGATTTGGTGGTTGGGGTGAGGAGTTATGACTGAAGTGATAAGGAGGTTGCGAGTTCGATCCCCACCTAACAAAATACTAACAATACTAATTACTAATACTGGCTGTTGCAATAAAAAAAAGTTGAAGGAGAGAAAAAGTCAAAATACCAAAATTCAAACCCTAAGGAAGTGTACAAATGTTAACTTAACTAGGTACTAATATTTGCCTATAAAAAAATATAGGGAGCACTACTAGTATATAAAAGTAGGGATGGCAAAGCGAGTGTCCCATTTAGCATGCCCCGTCATTGGTCCTTTGGCAGGTTGGCGGGCCAACTTAGGTGGCCAAGTCGAAAGTAACACCATGCCTCGCCCTTTGGCAGGTTGGCGGGATTGTGGGCTTTTCAGTCAAAAATACTTTTTATTTTATTTTAATATTTTATAAAAATAATAAATGCAACCATAATAAATCAACAAAGTTAAATGCAAAAAAAAAAGTCATCACTAATATAAAAATTTCTCAATAAATTCATCAATATTAAACAGTCCAAAAAAATATATTACAATTTACTTACTATGTATACTAATAAATAAAAAATTATAAAATTTAAAAAATGTATTATTATAATTTAATATAAAATTTAACTCTGCATTCGGAACATGATATTATATGTTCTCACCTTGATAATGTATTAATACACTCATAATTAAAGTTATATGGTTCAGTTTTTTTATCCTTGTACATAAAGCTCATATTCTTTATTAATTTGAGTTGAGATTTTTAATTGGATTTGGTAAATCAATTGGCCACTTTGAGTCTTTGAGTTTTGTTGTGTTAGTAAAAAAGAATTAAAAATATAAAAAAAAAAAAATTTATCTTGGTCCGACGGTTCAATCTGCTCCACCCCATGTTCGCCCAATTTTTCAGCAGATTAAATAGGGCGAACTAACTTAGATAGGTGGGTTCAAATCTTCAACTCAACTTACCTAAAGTGATTGGCAAAAGAGACTGATTCAACAGATTCAACTCATTTTGTCATCCCTATATAAAAGTTATTAGTCCCTTGAAGTTCAAGATGCCAGTGCATAATGGTTATACCAAACTGTTTCATAATTTAAGTGACAATAGTTCAAGTATTAGTGGTGAACTATGATTTCTTTAACATATTTAAATAAGTTTTTTTTTAATTTTAAGTAAAAAAATAAATTTTGTATAATCCAAGCTGGTCCGGAAAATCCATTACCCACCGAAGGTCAGGTTTGAAAAACAAGATTTGAGTCCGTTTTCACTTGAGGCTTTTTTGGCCCAGTCCAAAACAACTCAAGTCTGCCATTGGCTTTTGGGATGTCGGTCAAATAGTCCATTTTACCAATTCTACCTAAATTGTTAGCTATTGTGTAGGTAATGGTCTAAATTTTTAAGAAAAATTCAAAGTGACTTTATTTTCAAGATGTACCTCATCTTAGCCCCTTAGATATGAGGTCTTGAAGAGAGGAATAAATTTGAGATGTGAAGTGACCACGTAGTTATATAAGAGTCTCAAATACGAAGAGTGTATCGTCTACGAAATACTATAGTGTCTTTCGTATAATTGTATTTATGTTAAAATCAGTGTTTGAATACCAGCACTTTAAGATTAATTTCATTTTGTTGAATTTTGTTTTTTCTTGATGTGATAGTTATAATCAAAGATGATTTTCGTTAATAATAAATTGATTCACACATATAAAATTGTGAGTTTTATTTTCAGTGTCGATGTAAAGATTTTTTTTACTCAGTATGTAAGGATTTCTTTGATGAGTAATCAGTAACTTTAAAAAGTTTTATAATTCAAATTATCTAAATTTTTGTAATAAAATAAAAATACTCAAACTATGTGTATTTTTTAAAAAAAAAATTGAAAAAGAGAATTTGTCATACGCGCATGGTTTTATTGACCGGAGTTACTATGAATAAATTATTTAGATGGCTTTTTCAAATCTAATAAATTAATAATAATGTGGCTGCCCATGACTGACATTTGATGGATAACTAAAAGCCTTAAAACTTTGATAAGATATATGAGATGCCCCAAAAATTAAGATTATATGAATATGTTGTCGACGATGACACGTAGTACTGTCAAAAAAGACGATGACACGTAGTTCTTCAAAAAAGACGATGACACGTAGTTCTGTCAAAAAAGACGACGACACGTAGTTTACAAATTGGTGAAAAAAGCTTATTGAATCTGACATATAACCAAATTAAAAATTATTAAAGATACTACTCTCTATGTGTTACAACAACCTAAAAATTAAATTTGCTAACATATATTAACATATATTAAGTAACATAATAATTAGAAGAAAAAGATGATATATTTTGCTAAATTATTTATTTTAATTATTGATAAATTTTTTATTATTATTAATATAAAATATATTAATGTTTTGAAAGTTGTATATATAATAATCATTTTAGAATAATGTAAGAAAAAAAATAATTAAAGTTATTTTAAAAATTATAAATATTATTTTAAGATATTATTTTTGTTAAAATGTACTCATTACAATATGAAGAAGTATAAAACTTATTTATTATCACCAAAAAAAAATTGGTCACGATAAAAATTATCCATGTTCTCTTTTCTCATTTTTCCTTTAAATTTAAACAATAATTTTCTTCTATTTTTCATGTTACTTTGACTGTCTTTAATTTATTTTAGAGCAGGTCAATAAAATTCATTTATATGTAAAACTTAATTTAATTGGTAAAATGTCGAAATTATTAGACCAGATATTATGTCTCTAGTTCGAATTCAGAACATTGCAGTTGTGAAAAATCTGGAATTAGCATCATTCCTCTGATAGAAATACTTAATCTAATGAACCAATACTCTAGTTAAAGTCTTCATATAAATACTAGGTACCAGTGGAAGTATCAAGTCAAAGTAATCATGTGAAACCAAGCATTCGTCGTGACCAAGAAAGTCAACATCTTTAGAAAGTGATAACAACAACGAATAAAATTTGAATTTAGTAACAGTCGTACATGTCAGTACTAGGTACTACCAGCTATGCTCGTAGAGAACATAGATAAGAGAAACAGAGAGATATATGGAACACAAATATTTTTATCCTAGTTCACAAGAGACGATTGCTACATCTAGTTTTTTTCTTTACAGAGATATTTTTCTTCAATACAGTTAGTGACTTAATCTACTATTTCAATAATAGTATACAAGTATTGTTTACTCTGTCTTTTCAAGCTTTAAGTGTTCTTCTCTAACCTCTCCAAGCTATCACTGTTAGAACCCTTCTTCAACATTCTGGCAACCTACCGTTGAGGTTCATAAGTGTTGTTGTACTTCTTCAGGCACCTCTTAGGGGTGGGAGAATTATTGCCACTATCGGACTGATTTACATCACTTATAGTTTGTGTTTGAATTGACATAGAGTCTGTTTTTGGGATTTTAAGTCTCATTGGGAGGATGTTACATATCAAATCCTATATTAGTTTAAGTGTATGAAAACACTTTGAATGATTTACATCAATTATAAATAACTCACTACGGAGAGAATTTTTCATTCATACTTTTCTTTTGATATGTGCTTGGCTTTTTCAGAATTATTTCTTTAATACATTGCCTTTTTTGTTTATAATCTCTCACACACTCGATTGATTGAACCAGTTCTTCTTAAATAGAGAGAAGAAGTGTATGTTGAGAATGTTACCGTTGAAGATCTTTAATCACCACTTAAGATAGATCAGTCTTTAAGATGTATCTATATATGTCTTCATGATTGATTAAGAGGGAAGATCTTAGAGGATGTTACTATCAAAGGATGTCACAAAGACTTCCAAATAATTAGCAGATTCAAGATGTTGAATAGAGGATAAACATACTTGTCTTCTTTATAGCGTTGACTATTCAAAGTGTGGGCTTTTTCATAGCTTGTCATTTCAAAGCGATTACTTCCATCAAAGCATTGACTATCTTGAGTGTTGTCTTTTTATCAGAGCGTTGATTTTTTAAAGTGTTGACTTTCTATCAGAGTCAGATGATATAATGCTTGTCACATTTATCAGAGGTAGACGATCATTTTGTTTAACATACTTATTAGAGCCAGGTGATCATTTTGCTTGACATACTTTTCAAAGGAAGAACATCTAGATCGTTGCTTGTATTAACGAATTCACCGGAGGCGCGTTTGAGAGCATGTTCATCAGAATCAAACACAGTTGTAGTGGTTTCTTCAAAGTCACTATGATCTTTGTTTATAAGATTCTCTTTTCTTTGTTCACTAGAGGATCTAGCTTATAGCAAAACAATGACTTGTATTCTTTTTTCCTTTAATGTTTTGACTCGAACTTTACATCGCAATTCTTCTTATTGCTATATTATGGTTTGTTTTATTAGTAAACATAATTACTTGTTTATTATGTGATAATATTCTTTGTGTTTAGACACACTTATATTATTATCTCTAATTCACTTGTAATTTATGTTACCTTAAAATAAATAGTCATTAATATAAATCTTTATCTTCTAATTTAATCTACACACTTAACAAACACAGTTAAAAGATAATTGTTATTTATTTATTTATTTTTATTATCATCAAAACATCAATCAAAATATTGTAATTAAAATGACTTTTGCACTAACATTTTCTATTCACATTATCACAAATAGAAGAGGGAATAAGCATGGGTTGTATCATATAGCTAGGCAATGATGTAATCACTTATTTTGACAACGTTAGATAACCCACAAAAAACAACTTTTTGCTTTCTATACATATATCCATCTTATCAATAATATATTGGAAAGAGCCTTTTGTGACTCTATTATGAAGTAAAGGCACACCATGATATACTCGTCTTGATTATCTCTCATCTAGAAACCGCAAACATGTTACTTTGTTTGCAACATTATGAGAGAAAATAATAATGTTTTTCTTCTTACCCACCCTTTGTCCAAATGACCAAGAAATTATATTAATCTGGTCATTCTAGGCCTTTGGCAGAAAGAGTAAATAAATGAGAAATCTTTGATCCTCCCCTGTCCAACTAGATAGGGCCCCAAAGCTCCTCATCAACATCTAAGTCTTCATGTCAAATTCTATGTGAAAGAATGATGTCATTAAGCACCATGCCATTCCACAACACTCGTCTTGAGAGACGAGATACAATGCCATACAAACATAGCCGAGAAACCAATATCCTCCACAATATTTTTGAAAATTTCTCAAGGTGAATTTTGATCACTATATATATATATATATATAAAATTTTGTTAATTTGCACACTTATTTTTAGAAAGTATATATTAGCACCATACACATTTTTTATTTGGACTAAAATTTCAATCTTTTCTCTTAAAAAGTTCTTTTATTGAACGAGTATCAATGAAAATCACATTTTTTGATTTAATATTTAATAATCTATTTTTCTCTCATTACGATTAATGTTTATTTTTCTCTTCACAATTAATGTTTCTCATTTTATGAACATTTTATTATTAATTATTTTCATGAAATTTATTAAATAATTAAAATGTGTTGAAAAAATCAAAATATATTACTATTTTTTGTAAAGAAAAATTTAAATAAAATGATTTTTACTTGTTACAAATTAAACGTTGACAAAGCTTTAATTATTTTATCAAATTAAAAAGGACTAATGAAAACGAACACAAAAACAATAAACTAAAAAAGAAAATAAAAGAATGATACTAAAGTTTTAAGTAATGTTTGAAGAACGTAATATGTTAAAACAATATTGGGATCTGCAACAAGAATTAATCAATAAAATAGAAAACTAACAATTGCAAAATCAGAAATTAAAAGGGAGAATGTTCTTCATTTCAGCAGAAAACAGAGAACGTTGTTGACCAAAACTGAAAACACAAAAAACGGAGTATGTTGCTGAAGAACGTTTAACGTTCTCCTTTATGCAATTTTGAAAACTCAGTTTTTCAATCAATGTAAACGAAAACTAAAGAAAGATAAGAGAAGAACAACACCCAGATTTACTGTTCGGCCTCAATTGTTGAGACCTACGTCACGGGAAAGCAAAAAGACAATCCATTATTCAATTTTGAAGTTACAAGATCAAGTTACTCCAAGATTGTTCACCTAATCTACATTAGTCTTTTCTTTTTCACAATCTCTCTTTCTTTTCCCTTAATCTTCCTTCTGATTTCCTATGAATCATGAATTGCATACATATATCTCTCTCTCTCTCTCTCTCTCTCTCTCAGTTTTCCAGCCATGCAACACACTGCATTTTCTATTATTTATAGTGTTTAAAGGCACATTAGCTTAACTAACTCTAACTACCCTTTCCATAACAAAATTGGCCAAATTCAGTTATATCCAACACTTAACCATAACTAACACTAGTTATTTGATTTGAGGCATATCTCCACAATTCTCCACCTTGACTCAATATCAGAATAAATCAATCATTGTCCTTGCTGCCATTGCTTCAGCTTTACTCTTTGTCGAAGCCAACTATGTCCAAGCAATACTTGAACTTAGGTTGTGAAAGTGATTTGGTGAATGCATCAGCAGGGTTGTCCTCAGTTGCAATCTTCTCCACTGAAACCTGCTTTGAATTAATCACATCCCTTATGAAGTGAAACTTTACATCAATGTGTTTAGACTTATTATGATACACTTGATGTTTGGATAAGTGTATAGCACTTTGACTGTCACAATAAATTGAAACAATTATGATTTATTCCTAGTTCACCAATCAGTCATTTCATCCATATAGCTTCTTTAACACCTTCAGTAAGAGCAATGAATTCAGCTTGAGTTGTAGAAAGAGCTACCACTGACTGTGTAATTGCTCTACAACTTACAACAGTTCCATATAGAGTGAAAACATAACTAGAAATTGATTTTCTAGTGTCCATGTGTTTCAACATAATCTAAGTCCACATATCCCTTGATTGGTTCCTTGTCATGATGAGTCTTTTTGAACTTTAAACTTGTTGTCAGTAAGCCATTTAAGTACCTCATAATCCACTTGAGTGTTGACCAATGCAGTGCTCCTGGATTAGTCATAAATCTGCTGACAACATTCACAGCATAAACCAAATCTGGCCTGCTGCAGATTATTCCATACATTATGCTGCCAACTCCACTACCATACGGAATGGTACTCATTCTTTGTCTTTCCTCATCAGTCTTAGGTGAGTCTTGCATCGACAATTTGAATTTTGTCCCAAAGGAGTAGTAACATGTCTTGCCTCATGCATTCTATATTTAGTTACAACTTTCTTCAAGTAGGCAGCTTGTGAAAGAAATAGTTCCCCCTTCATTCTGTTTCTTTTTATATCCATACCTAAGATCCTCTTGGCCTCTCCAAGTTCTTTCATCTCATTACTAAGGTCAGCTTTGAGCCTTTTAATCTTGTCTTTACTTGAGCTAGCAAGAAGAATGTCATCCACATAGAGTAATAGGTAAGTTGGAGAACATTCTTGACCTTCTTGATAAACTGGAGAATGTTCTTAAGCTGGAGAACGTTCTTGAGCTGGAGAACGTTCTTGACTTTCCTCTTTCAGAATGTAAACACAACTGTCAAAACTACATCTTTGGAAACCAGTTCTTATCATGAAATCATCAAACTTCTTGTACTGTTGTCTAGGGCTTTGCTTTAGGCCATACAATGACTTTTTAAGAAGACAAACTTTGTTGTTGCCTTTAGCAAATCCTTCAAGTTGCTGCATATAAATAGTTTCTTCAAGATCACCATGTAGAAATATTGTTTTGACATCCAACTGCTCTAATTCCAAGCCTTGTTGAGTTACAATGGAAAGCAGAATTCTAATTGAACAATGTTTTACAACAGGTGCAAATACTTCATTGAAATATATTCCTTCAAGTTGAGAAAATCCCTTTGCAACTAATCCTGCTTTGAACCTTATCTTCTATTTTCCTTGAATGCCTTCCTTTCTCTTGAACACCCATTTTGATCCAATTACCCTTTAACTCTTAGGAATGTCAACCAAAGTCCAGGTTTGATTCTTTTCTAATGACTGCATCTCTTCATTCATAGTTGTCATCCAAGCTTCTTTGTCTTCACTATTAATGGCTTTTTTGTAGTTGCTTGGTTCATCTCTTTGAAGATCTTCAGCAACACTTAAAGCATAACAAATTAAATCTGCTTCACCATATCTGATTGGAGGCTTTATAACCCTTCTTTCTCTATCCCTTACCAAGTTGTAATTGGCCAAATCTAGTTCTGTTGCAGCATTATCATCAAGGGATGTATCTGTTATGTTTTCATGATTAATCTCTTGATCTTCAGGTGACTCCACCTCAATCTAAACACTCTCAGTATTGCTGTTTGAAGCACTGTCAAATGAAGAACGTTCTTGGTTTCTACAATGTTCTTCGTTTCTGTAGCACTTAAATGGAGAATGTTCTCCGTTTCTACAGAACTAAAACGGAGAATGTTCTTTGTCAATCATGGGCATTCTTGTTTCATCAAACACTACATCTCTTGATATGATGCACTTGGGCACACCTTGGTCAATCCTCCACAACTTGTAACCTTTTATTCCTTTAGGATATCCAATGAAAATACATTTGATTGCTCTAGGATCCAATTTATCTTGCCTTAAGTGATCAAATGCTAAGAAACCAAATACCTTCAGATTTGAGTAGTCAGTTGATTTTCCATTCCACATCTCAATTGGTGTCTTAAATCCAATAGCTGATGAAGGACATCTATTGATCAGATACATTGCTGTAACTGCAGCTTCTCCCCATAATGTTTTAGGCAGCCCTGCACTTAAGATCATACATCTGACCTTTTCCAAGATTATTCTGTTCATTCTTTCAGCAATGCCATTTTGCTGAGGGGTGCCTGCAACTATTCTATGTCTTTGAATACATAAGTCCCTACAATACTTATTAAACTGCTTTGAAAGATATGCTAGGCCATTGTCAGTTTTTAAACATTTCAGCTTAGTTTCCTTTTGAGTTCCAATTAGCATATGTCATTCTTTAAATTTCATAAACGTGTCACTTTTATTTTTAATGACATAGATCCATACTTTCCTAGAATAATCATCAATGATGGTTACGAAGTAAGAACAACCAGCATGAGTCTTTGTCCTTGAAGGACCCCACAAATTAGAATGAGCATATTCAAAAGGTTTAGAGGTGTTGCGTTGGCCAACACCAAAACTGGTCCTCTTAGACTTTCCTAGAATACAATGATCACAAAATTCCAATTTTTCAATTTTGTCACCATTAAGCAAATTCTGTTTTGATAACTCAATTAAGCCTTTTTCACTTACATGTCCTAACCTCATATGCCATATTCTAGTAGATGAATGCAAACTAGAGCTAGCAACTGAAGCTTGTGCAATTATGGTAGAACCCTCTAAAATGTACAACCCATTTCTATTAATGCCTTTAACAATGATATCATCTTTATTAAAAATAGTCATGATACCATTATTTATGTTTGTGGAATATCCTAGAATGTCAAACATGCCAACAGAAATTAAATTCCTTTTTAATTCAGGTATGTACCTTACATTCTTCAGCAGTACCTCTTTGCCATTGAACATTCTGAATCTGATTGTTCCCTTGCCTTTTACCTTACATGATTTGTTGTTGCCAAGCAAAACAACTCCACCATCACGAAGATTTATTGATTCAAAATAATCCTTTCTTGAACACATGTGAAAAGTACATCCTGAGTCTAATACACAGTTCTTTTCACCTTTAGAATTTGAAATCATCAATACCTCTGCAGATTCATAACCAGCATCAACAAGCGTAGCATTTCTAGAATCTTTAGAGTTTCGTGATTCATTTCTTTCCGGGAAATCTTTCTTGAAATGTCCTTTCTTGTGGCAATGGAAACATTTATACTTCCCTTCAGATTTAGTTCTTGAATTGGACCTATGTTTATTCCCGTTTGATCCTTTCTTGTCAGTTCTTCCTCTGGTCACATTCATACTTTCAGCAAGATTATCATTCTTGATCTCAAGTCTTTTATAGCTTTCCTTTGTCTGGATAGATGTATACACTTCTTCAAGAGTAATTATTTGTTCTCTTCCTAACATAATAGCATCCTTGAAGTGTTCATATGAACTTGGCAGGGCTCTAAGCAGGATCAGAGCTTTGTCTTCATCATCTAGCTTGACTTCTAAATTTTTCTAAATCATTAAGAATCTTGTTAAAATCAGCAAGTTGTACTGTAACAGGTTTCTCTTCATCCATTTTAAAAGAGAACAATTTTTGTTTCAAGAAGAGCCTATTTGAAACTGATTTAGTCATGTACAGAGATTCAAGTTTAAGCCATAAGGCTGTTGCTGTTGGTTCCCTTGCAACTTCCCTCAAAGCTTTGTCTCCAAGACACAAGATGATAGTACTCTTTGCTTTTTCAATCAATTCTTCCTTTTCTTGAGTTGACATTGTTGCAGGAAGAGTTGATTCACACTTCAACGCGTTCACCAAACCATGTTGTACCAGAACAACATGCATCTTTATCTTCCACAAACCAAATTCATTTGATCCATTGAACTTTTCAATATAAACTTTGTGGTTCCAACCATTTTTGCTCCCTTTTCCCACAGACGGCGCCAAGAATTAACCAACAAAATAGAAAACTAACAATTGCAAAATCAGAAATTAAAACGGAGAATGTTCTTCTTTTCAGCAGAAAACGGAGAACGTTCTTGACCAGAATTAAAAACACAGAAAATGAAGAATGTTGCTGAAAACGGAGAACGTTTAACTTTCTCCTTTCTGTAGTTTTGAAAACTCAGTTTTTCAATCAATGTAAATGAAAACTAAAGAAAGATAAGAGAAGAACAACACCTAGATTTACGTGTTCGGCCTCAATTGTTGAGACCTACGTCACGGGCAAGCAAGAAGACAATCCACTATTCAATTTTGAATTTACAAGATCAAGTTACTCCAAGATTGTTCACCTAGTCTACACTAGTCTTTTCTTTTTCACAATCTCTCTTTCTTTTCCCTTAATCTTCTTTCTGATTTCCTATGAATCATGAATTGCATATACCTCTCTCTCTCTCTCTCTCTCAGTTTTCTAGCCATGCAACACACTGCATTTTCTATTATTTATAGTGTTTAAAGGCACATTAGTTTAACTAACTCTAACTACCTTTTCCATAACAAATTGGCCAAATTCAGTTATATCCAACACTTAACCATAACTAACACTAGTTATTTGATTTGAGGCATATCTCCACATAATAAAGAGAAGAATTCAACTTATATATACCGTAAGTGTAAAAAAAAATTATATTGTCAATTAATCACAACTGATAGGTTATTAGTAATGTTTGATTTTTGTCATAATTACTTTAAAATTCATTCATATGATTGATTATGATTTACCGACTGTGTTAAAATATTTACACTTTTAGTTCATAACAATGAAACTCTAAAAAAAACCAAGTGATTAAACTCCAAAGGTCAATAAGTTTTGATTAAGTACGAATTGCTCGAGAAAAAAAAATCAATTTTACTAGAGCAATTTTTAGTGAGACTCTAATTATCTATCTCATTTGAACTTTGAATTATCAATGCATCTTTTCTTTAAGAATAAGAAGCTTAAGAAAAAAAAAAGTATTAGAAAATTTTAATTTGAGTTGACAATAAAAATACAAAAATTGTTTCAGTTATAAATCAACCTTTTTTTTTGAAATATTTCAACTTTTCAAAAACACGAAAATGCTAATAATAATAGAACGAATCAAACAACCTCGAAAGAACATTTAATTTTGTGATATTTTTTCTATATTGGTAGATTTTGAATCAAATTTAGTTATTGTTGTTAGTTGTTGAAACATATTTGTCCATTGAGATGTTTATTTGTATGATTTTAAATCTAATTATAGTTGATGTTAGTTGTTGAATCCAATATTGTTAGTTGTTATAATAATTGGTATATTTTGCATTTTTCATTCTGATTTCTTGCCGTTGTTTTTATTGCATGTAGTGCTTTGTTAGATTTGTTGGAATCAAGTTGGTCCCTCGAACAATTTATTGTGTGCTTTGATGTTAACAAAGGTATTTTGTAATAACTTATTACATTAATGACTTCATTAGGTGAACAGAAATTAGAGCAGGAAAATTAGAGGAAACCACCAGAGGATATGACCAGAGGAAACCACTAGAGGATACCACCAAACGATATCACTAGAGGATACCACTAGATGATATCACCAAAGGAAGTAAAAAGGTCAGAGGAAAAGAAATTATATCAATCAAATCCACGCGCTGGAAAAGTTCATGCAACTGCCTCTGATAGCATGCTTCTAGTAGTTTAGCGTGTTTCTGCATCTGCCTCTGAAGAATTATGTGTCTTTGAAGACTTAGCGTGCCTATGAAGATTTAGTGTGTCTCTGAAGAATTATGTGCCTCTGAAGACTCAGCGTGCCTCTAAAGGTTCAGTGTGCCTCTGAAGAATTTTATGCCTATGAAGATTAAACGTGCCCCTGAAAAATTATGTGCCTCTGAAGATTCAACGTACTTTTGGAGTTTTTGTGCCTTTGATGAATAGTAATTGTAGCATGCCTTTGATGAACAGTAATTCTAGCATGCTTCTTATGAACAATAACTATATGATGCCTTTGATGAACATTAATTTTATGATGGCTTCGATAAATAGTAACTTCAGCGTGATTCTGATGAATAATAATTTTCGCATGCCTCTAATAAACAGTAACTTCAGTATGCCTCTGATGAACAATAACTTTAGCATGCCTTTGATGAATAGTATTTTTGAGCATGCCTGTGAAGTTTGAATCTATTTTTCAAGTCTGCATCTAAAGCATATATGTCCTTGACGTTGAAGACTGCAACTCGTTCCAAAGTGTTGCCTCTGATATGCAGCACACTTTGAAGTTGCACTGAATTTGATAATGCAACAAGGTGAAGTTTCCCGTGCCACTAATTCTAAGTCACACAGTTTTTCATATGCCTCTGACTCTGATTGTTCAAACATCACAACATCTTATTCCAACAATCAAGTCAATGACTATGAAGAGTAAAAGTCAATGATTCTGATGGAGAAAAGTCAACGACTATGATGGAAAGTCAAAAGCTATGATAGATTGAGAAAAAATACTGAATTGGATTTAGTTGTATTCTTAGTTTTGAAGGTCCAAGAACAATCCCAGATGCATCCCTGCTCAAATCAATCAAGTGTATGTAGGAAGATTCGCATGAAGAGTTTTTGAACAAAATCCAGAATTGATACGACAGTAACATTTAAAAAGATCTAGTTTGGAAACAAAAGATTGCATAATGATCATATTATCAAGATCATATCAATTAGAATTATATTTGGAAGAAATCTTTGTTGACCAAGGTGAATTTGAGATACGATTCAGAAACTCAGCAATAAATTTTCGAACCCTAATTCCATTTATAAATAATGGATCAAGGCTGAAGAAGATAGACACAACATGAACACACAAACTCATCAATCCTAAAAACCAGAGAAAAACCTCAAGAGCTCAATATTCTAACTATTCAGAGTTTAAAGGTTTTAAGTTCTAGTAAAGCACTCGTTCAACTTTATATTATTTAGTGGTTTAGTGCTTCATTGTAAGTGTGAAAAATCATTGTTTCAAATCTTCTTGTCATAATCAAAACCAAACCAGTTTCAATCTCTTGTAACCCAGTCGAGTAGTGGCTTTAGTTTGCCTCTAACAATCTGCAGGTTTCAAGTTGTGTAGAGAAGACTTGACTTGTATGGTCAACGTGTGGTTTGCCTTAAAAAGTTTGTAGATTCAAGTTGTTTTGAGAAGACTGGCTTGTAGGGTTATATGCTGTTGTAATTCAAGTTTTGTATTAATGGATAAATCCTTCTGTGTGAGCGGACTGGATGTCAAATAAGCTTTTACTACAATGATGGGTGGTTTATCACAAACAAATCAAGTCAAATAAGCATTGAAATTGTTGAGACTCAAAGTTGGTCTTTGCTTGATATGTATGCTAAAACTGGGGACATGGATAGTGCTGAAAAGTTTTTGTTAGTTTTGATCAACATAATGTTGTTTCTTGGAATATAATGATATTTGGGAATGGAAACAAATGCAACAGTGAGAAAGGTGTTGAGTTTTTTCAGAGCAAGTGATTTTGAATCTACTTGTAGTTGTTGTTAGATGTTATAATAATTGGTAGATTTTTTATTTTATTTATATTAGAAGGATGACTCTTTTTAAGTAGTTAGATACTGATATTATATTTATGTTGTATTAAGATGTTATTAACAATTTAAATAAACAAGTATTAGTTTTTTGTGCTTCATTTGGTAAAATATAATATTTTGAAATGATTTTTATTATCAAAATTGCACTTTTATTTTTATTTTTATTAAAGTCCAATTTTTAAGATTATAACAGGGTCTCCAAAATATTTAAGACGGCCCTGCATCTATCCATAAGTGTAACTTTAAGTAACTATGATAAAAGTCAAATGATTTTAATAATCTGACAATTATAATTAATTGTATCTTTACAATGTCGAAGCATACACATTAAATCCAAATTTTTTATACTATTAAAACAAGTTTATTAAATACAATGACAAAAATAATATATATAATTATTAAAATATATTTAAACACAATTTTTTTTTAAGATACCAATATTAACATAGTATTTATAAAAGATAATGATTTGGTTTGAATATTTAACGATCTATATTAAATTACATGAAACTATACCAAAATCAATAAAAGTCAAATTTATTGGTTTGATTCAATTTGGACTCAAACCCATAAAATATCAAACTAATTTAATTAGTTTTGGTTAAATTACAAGGATATTTGATTTGATTTTTTTTATCTCTAGATAAAATTCAAAACCCACATAGTTGAAATTTAGGTTTGAAAATTTCGTTTATTTTATAATTATAGTAGAGTTGTTTTTGTAATTTTCTTTCTCTTGATAAGAGAAATTTGAATTATAATTTGGTTAATAAAAGTTGATATATTTAGTCCATAATATGAATCAAATAAATCAATTTTTATTGATTAAATTATAACTCAAATATATCTTTTAAAAAGACCAAAGATAATAGTATTTTTTTAAAAAAATTGGAGACATTGGAGTGACTACGATCACCTATATCTCTAAGAAGTTCCGTCATTAAATAACCAAATTCAATATCCAATACGTCTCGAATAGAATCATTTTCAACAGAGGTGTTGGAAAACAAAAAAGATAGATGTCAGAAAACAAAAAGATAGAAAAATGATTGTAAGACCAAATTAAAAATGTGCGTAAATTAGAAACCATATAATTTTGTGACCCACATTTTAATTTTCATTTTAATTAATTAACATAAGTAAGATATTTCACACGCTATTGAATCTCTGGTTCGCTATTAATTAATGTATACATTGAATAATATAGTTTGAATTGACGTCAAATAATAAACTTTGGGTTGAAGTCAATTTAAAAATTAATTATATTAATATTTCAAGGTTAGTGAAGATCAATCTTTGGTATAAATATCCCCAACCCATTCCATATTTCCACGAACCCAAGCCACAACAAAACCCATGATGAGTCCTCTAATAAGAATCGCGTTAGCAATAAACTTATTTTCTAATTCCCATACCATAACAATACTCATCAAATACTCTGTTCGCCTTCAAATTCTTCTCAATTGGACATTCAGTTTCTTTTCCCACTATTTGTGTTATCCTTTGTGCAACCAACAACGTTATGATCAGCTAACTGTATGTAAATATGTGTCCCAATCACAAGAAGATGTTGATTGTGCTGTGTGTCTCTGTAACATGAAAGAAAAGGATGAGATTAGAGTGCTATTGTGTAAACATGTTTTTCATAGAGATTGTTTGGATACTTGGCTTAGATTCAACTACAACAAAATGAGCTGCCCTCTTTGCAGAATTGCAATAGGTCCAATAAACGATGTTGATGCTCAAGTTCTACCTAACGATTATCGGATACCGTGGTTGCGTTTACCCTTGGCAGTTTATTTCTGTTTTTGTTTTTTTTATAAAAAAATTTAGGATAAAGAAATGGTGTTCCAATTGAAGGTACGAAATATTTTATAGCTCATAGATCACTTAATTACAAATGTATTTATATTTGTATTTTTTTAATGACACTAGCAGAGATCGAATCCGTAATTTGTCGGATATAATATTTGTCTTTTTATTACTAAATCTTTGACAATTGTTGTAAGTTAATCAAGTAAAGAATTATATAAATGTTTTTTTTTTTTGTTTTTTTACAAGATAACTTTTTTTTTTGGAAAATTAAAATTTATTAAGAGGAGTACAATACAATGACAAAATATTACCCACTTTTGAGACAACTCAAAAGATTTGAATATCAATGAGTAGAACTAAAATTGAAATTAATTTTCTTTCTAGCCATATACCAAGCCCAAGAGAGAGTTTTAATATTATTCAACACTAAAGCCACATCATCCACCACACCATTGAATAGAATGTTGTTTCTCAAAATCCATATGCTCCAACAAGTAGCTAACCAAATTAAACTCTTTCCATTTTTTGTGGCATCTCCCCTTAACCAATTCTCTAAAACACAAAAAATGATCTATCCAACACTCCCATTTAGCTCTCCAATATCCAATCAAAATTGAATCTTACACCAAATTAATTTAGCAAAATAGCATGATTAAAAAACATGATTTACTGTCTCATTCACTTGAAAGTAGTAAACACAACATCTATTTAAAGATCCATGTAAAACACTTCTCTTTTCAAGCTCTACCCTTGTAGGTAAACGTCCTAATAATAACATCCATCCAAACACGTGTACCTTTGATGGTACGTTTGATTTCCATAAACTTTCCAAAGCCTTCTTAATATCGTCTCCCTCAATCGACATAGTTGTAGAATTATTAATCGTTTTGTAGCACGATTTCACTGTAAAGTTCCGTACCCTATCAAGTGTCCAATGCCACTCATCCATAATAAGCACACTAGGTGCAATTCCAACAAGTAAAGATTACAATTCTGCAATATGCACTAAAACAACCCCGTGTTGCCCTGAATACGACACACAAAAATGCCAATTTCATATGTCGTTAACCAGCGAACCCATATCAGAAACACAACCCCCAGGTTTGAGTGATAAATGATACAAAGTATGATACAATTCTCTCAGCGGACAGCTACCGAACCACTTGTCTCTCCAAAACATGTTATTACCATTTCCAATTTTCACCAACATATTATTTACAAACCAACATGAACCAATTCCTAACAAATTTCCAACAAATAACAAATCTCTCCACCACGATGAATCATTTGATTTAATAGGTTCATCTCTACTTAAGATTTTGGAAAGTAAAGGACCATATGTGAAATCTAAGAGCTTGCTCCATATAGCATTGTCTTCATGTATAAATCGACATCTCCATTTGTATAGTAAAGTAATATTGACTTCTTCTACATTCTTCACTCCAATACCCCGTCTTCTTTTGATTTGCAAATGTTCGTCCAACTCACCCAATAAAACTTGTTATCCTCCACACCTCCCCAAAGGAATGAACGTTGTTGGACTTTTACTATAAACATCATTCACTTTTCTTGTAGCTTTAAGAAAAGACAAATACAACGGCAAACTACTAATTACCGGGTTCAATAAAACCCTCTCCCTCCCATCGACAAATGACGCCATTTCCAATTAGCTAACCTTCTTTTCAATTTTTCAATGACCGAAGTCCAAGTTGATACCCTTCTCGATTTAGATCATACTGGTAAACCAAGGAATTGGAAAGGCAATGAATCAACATTACATGAAAAGAATGTAAAAGTTGTCTGCATAAATCTTTCATCTATATTAATGCCATAACACTTGTTCTAACAAAAATTGACTTTAATCCCATAAACAAGCTCGAAATCGCAGAAGATAGCTTTGATACATCATAAATTATTCCATGTATCTACACACACAAGAATCGTATCATCTGCAAATTGTAAGATTTCGTAGTTGATTTCTCGGTCCACTCCAAAACCTTTAAACTCTTCAAGGGCTACCGCTTTTCAAACCAAGCCATTCAAACCTTCTACTGCAATTAGAAAAAGAAAGTGACAGAGAATTCTCAATCCTTTTTCCATCATAAAGTCATCTGTCGGTCTATCATTCACCAAAATTGACATACTGCTAGTGAAAATACAAACTTCCATCCATGATAACCACTTACTACCAAATCCCATTCTTCCCATCATATATCTTATATACTTCCAACTTACAAAATCATACGTTTTTTCAAAATCATATGCTTTTCAAAACTCCATTTCTTCCCTTTTTTTTTTTTAGCCAAATCTATTAGTTCATTAATAACAACATAAATGTTTTTATTCGTAATCCCTAATGTTACAAATTTGTATACATGGCATTGAATAATATTTTATATGGATTATTTCACCATTCTAACAATATTAGACATGGTTGACGACAATAATGTTACTGTATTAGATCAAACCAAAACATATCATATTAGCACTACGCCAAAAATGACATTTTATAGTGCGTCTTTTACAGCGCTTATTAAATACAAGCGCTGTTGTATAAATTTTTTAAAAATAACGGAGGATACAACAACGCTTTTTTGACAAGCGCTGTAAAAAAAGCGCTGTTGTAGGGTCATATAGGGTCATATAGGGTCACATACGCTTGCACATAGCCTTTTACAGCGCTTTTTTAGAAAGCGCTGTAAAATCGAGCGCTCTCACATAGCCTTTTACAGCACTTTGTGAGCGCTGTAAACACAAGCGCTGTAAAATGTAGCGCTCCCACCTTATGTTACATAGCTTTTACAGCACTTATTGTGTAAGCGCTGTAAAATCCTTGCGCTTTCTCATAATCAAATGACCTATTACAGCGCTTTTTACACAAGCGCTGTAATAGGCTTGCCCTTTCACATTATTATAGGACCTATTAGAGCGTTTTCTAAACAAGCGCTGTAAAATCATTCATTTTAAATAAAAAAACATTCACTTTAAGTAAATAAAAACAAATTTAAAACAAATTTAATACGTTGTCCAAACCCTACGAACTCTCATCGTCCCTCCCCTGCGAACCCTCCTGTGCGCCCATCTACAAATTGATTTACCTTCTTCCTCCTTTAAAACAAATTGATCATCAACATTTAGGTACTTTATTTTATTTCATTGTTGTTGTCACTAATTCAAACTGATAAATTGTTACATGATATATATGTTCTGTTTTGAAATCAATTAATCTTGGACCAATATTATAAGATATGTGTAATATTATCAATATATAGGTCATATATATCAGACTTGAAATCATGCTTATTGTGTAACTGCATTTATATATATAGGTCATATAAATGGACCGGAAATGGATGTCTGCCAATCGATTGACAAAAGAGTATGAAAATGGAGTGAAGGAGTTTATTGAGTTTGCAGTGATGAATGCAAAAGATCCAAATAGAGTCGTTTGTCCTTGTTTAAAATGTTGTTTTGGAAAACGCATTAGAGCAGATGAATTGGAACGACATTTAGTATGGTATGGAATTGATCAAAGCTATACATGTTGGATAAGACATGGTGAGAAAATCAATGGAAACACTCGCACAAATACATATGTTTCAACTGATTTCGACACAGATACATATGAGCCGGACCGAGTTGAGGAGATTGCAAAAGCAGTTGAAGAAGATCTTCGTGATTGTCCTAAAATGTTTGAGAGCTTGTTGAGTGATGTAGAAAAACCATTATATAATGGTTGTACTAAATTCACAAGACTTTCGGCGATACTAAAGTTGTACAACTTAAAAGCGAGTAATGGATGATCTGATAAAAGCTTCATAGAATTACTAACACTCTTAAAAGATATGTTGCCAGATGATAATGAACTTCCCAGTAGAACCTACGAGGCTAAAAGAATTTTGTGCTCTATTGGTATGAGTTATGAAAGGATTCATGCGTGTCCTAATGATTGCATTTTATTTCGAAATGAATATGAATTACTAAAGGCGTGTCCGAAATGCAATGTCTCTCGATATAAGAAGAAAGAATCTACTCCAGCAAAAGTCGTGTGGTATTTTCCGATAATACCAAGATTTAGGCGCATGTATCGCAGTGAAGTAGATTCAAAACACTTGACATGGCATGAAGATGAAAGAATTAGAGATGGAAAGTTTCGACACCCTGCAGATTCTCCGCAATGGGAAAAAATTGATCACGAGTATCCTGAATTTGGGATAGAGTCGAGAAATCTACGCCTTGCACTTTCTACTGATGGAATGAATCCACATGGTCTTCAAAGCATCTCACACAGCACGTGGCCTGTGATTTTGTTGATTTATAATCTACCTCCATGGTTATGTATGAAGCGTAAGTTTATGATGTTGTCTCTGTTAATTTCTGGACCCAAACAACCGGGGAATGATATCGACGTATACTTGGCTCCTTTAATTGAAGATTTAAAAATTATGTGGGAGACAGGTGTAGAAGTCTATGACGGGTATAAAAAAGAATGTTTCAATTTGAGGGCTATGTTGTTCGACACAATTAATGATTTTCCAGCATATGGTAATTTATCAGGATATAGCATTAAAGGTCAGTGTGCATGTCCTATATGTGAAGAGAGTACAAATTGGATGCGGTTGAAACATTGTAAGAAGAATGTATTTCTTGGACATCGTAGATTTTTACCTTATAGTCATCAGTATCGTGGGTGGAGAAATGCATTCAATGGAAAATCAGAGGAAGATAGAGCTCCTATAGCATCGACTGGATATCAAATACTTGAGAAAGTACAAGGTTTGACCAATAAATTTGGCAAACCTTTTGCGGGAGAGCTGGTCAAAACTGGGTGGAAGAAAAAGTCAATTTTCTTTGAATTTCCATATTGGAAGTCATTGTATGTAAGACATTTTCTCGATGTGATGCATATTGAGAAAAATGTATTTGACAGTGTTATTGGTTCGTTACTCAATGTACCAGGAAAGTCTAAGGATGGCATCAATGCAAGATTGGACTTGGTCGATATGGGGATAAGAAATGAATTGGGTCCCGTAAAGAAAGGAAATCGCACATATCTACCTCCAGCCGCTCATACTCTATCTAGAAAGGAAAAAATTGTTTTGTGTAAATTTCTACACGAAGTTAAAGTTCCAGAAGGATACTCTTCAAACATTAAAACTTTAGTTTGTATGAAAGACCTCAAGTTAAAAGGTTTGAAGACCCATGATGCTCACATTCTAATGGAGCATTTGCTACCAATAGGTATACGTTCAATTTTACCTGAAAAAGTTCGCCGAGCCATAACTAAATTATGTTTCTTCTTCAGGGAAATTTGTAGTAAAGTGATCGATCCTCAGAAATTACCGAGATTGCAGAGGGAAATTGTTGTTACTTTGTGTGAGCTTGAAATGTACTTCCCGCCCTCGTTTTTTGATATAATGGTTCACCTTACTGTTCATCTTGTTAAGGAGACACAACTTTGTGGGCCAGCTTATATGAGATGGATGTACCCGATAGAACGATATATGAAAATATTAAAAGGGTACGTAAAAAGTAGAAGTCGACCAGAAGGTTGTATTGCTGAACGGTACATTGTTGAAGAAGCTGCTGAATTTTGTACTGAATATCTGTCAAATGTTGAATCCATAGGGCTTCCCATGTCTCGTCATTCGGGAAGATTATCAGGAGAAGGGATAATTGGAAAGAGACTAATGACTATATCAAGGACAGAATGGGAGCAGGCACAATTGTATGTTCTGCACAATGATGATGAGGTTTAGCCGTATGTTACAATACACATGGATCAATTATCTAGTTTGAACATGAATAGGAATCAAAATTGGATAACTTGAGAGCACAATCGAAGTTTCATAACATGGTTAAAAAATCACATAAAGTCAAAGTTTGATGTAGACCCCGGATCAATTTCACAGAGATTGAGGTGGCTAGCAAATGGTCCGAGTTTACATGTATTTTCCTACACAGGTTATGTAATTAACGGCTACACATTTTATACCAAAGAACAAGATGATCAAACAACTATGCAAAATAGCGGAGTCACTCTCGTAGCTGAAGCGATGCATACCTCAAGTGCAAAAGACAAGAACCCAATATATGCAAATCTATCATATTTTGGGGTTATCGAGCGCATATGGGAGCTAGACTACACAATGTTTCGTGTTCCCATATTTGGTTGCAAGTGGGTCGATAATAATAATGGCGTTCGGATTGATGAGTCAGGGTTCTTGCTTGTCGATTTTAATAGGGTGGGATACAAAGATGAGCCTTTTATTTTAGCGTCGCAAGCTCAACAAGTGTTTTATGTCACTGATCCTGCTGATGATAAATGGTCTGTTGTCCTATCGACCAACAAAATAAGTGATGATAACAATAATGATGAAGATGTTGGTAATGATCTTTTCTTTGCAACATCACAACCACATGAAATTGGTTCAACTGATGATGGTTTATATCTTAGAGATGATCATGATGAGGGAATTTGGATTAATCCATCGTTTCGTATCATTAATGGACAAACAAATGTGAATCCCACCAAGAAAAGAAGAAGGGCATCTTAATGTGTTTAATTTTTTAATCCATGTAATTTGAACTGAGTTCATGTGTAATCCATGTATTTGATCTGCCATAATTAATTGAGCATTTTGGTATTTAGCTTGAACTGTTAATTTGTAATTTTCTGCTTATACTGTATGTAATTGTATATTGAACTTGACCTCATCAGGGCTTATGATTTAACTAATTTGGAAGAAATGATTTAACTAATTTGGAAGAAACAGGGCTTATGTTCAAACAGGGGTTATGTAAATTATTACAAGCGCTGTAATAGGGTTTTAAAAAAATAAATATAAGGAGGTCTTTTACAGCGCTTTCTACATAAGCGCTGTAAAAGGTTCACACAACCTTTGGACTTTCATATATAAAACCCTATTACAGCGCTTATCTAAACAAGCGCTGTAATAGGGTTTTAAAAAAATAAATATAAGGAGGTCTTTTACAGCGCTTTCTACATAAGCGTTGTAAAAGGTTCACACAACCTTTGGACTTTCATATATAAACCCTATTACATCGCTTCTCTAAACAAGCGCTGTAATAGGGTTTTAAAAAATAAATTAAGGAGGTCTTTTACAGCGCTTTCTACATAAGCGCTGTAAAAGGTTCACACAACCTTTGGACTTTCATATATAAACCCTATTATAGCGCTTCTCTAAACAAGCGCTGTAATAGGGTTTTAAAAAAATAAATTAAGGAGGTCTTTTACAGTGCTTTTTCACAAGTGCTTTAAAAGGCTTATAAAAAAGCGTTGTAGTAGGCTTTTAAAAAATAAAATGATGAGACCTATTACAGCGCTTTTTGGAAAAGCGCTGTAATAGGTGTTTATATATAACAGTAAACCTCATCAGCTTCATGTTCATTACGTAAATTTTTCAGTTTCCTCTGCGTTCTCCTTCTCATTGCGAACCCTACGAACCCTACGATCAGTTTCAGTTTTCCTTGTTTCTTCCTCATTGCTTACTCTCATCCTACACCTACGATCGTCTGCGAACATCATAAACATCATAAAACATCAAGTAATACCGTTTTCATCCTCGTTTTCGCGAAACCCGTAACCCTACGATCGTTCGTAACCGTTCGCCCTCGTTTTCATCGTCTTCTGCGCCGTTCGTCTTTGAACCCGTAACCCTAAGCATTAAAAAGAGTTATTTCAGGTATTGTATTTATTAATTTTTTGTTTCACTAAAATGCATGTTAACTTATTTTGCTACGTACTTAGACTGAACTGTATGTTGATGTTGAACTGAACTGAACTGGATTTTGATGTTGAACTGCATTTTGTAGATAAATGGATACTAACAAGGAGTTAGATTGTCAAAATAAAGAAGTTGGCAACACTAAGACTTACGAAAATGAAGTCAAACGTGGTGCAACAATAATGCAAAATGTTATCAAAGCAAGAAGTACTAGGCAAAAATTTGAGGTATACTTTGTTTGTTATTTTTTGTTTCTGCTGTTTATACGATACTTTGTTTGCTGTTTACCTTGTTTGCTGTTTATAATTTGAGGTACTTACTATATGAGTTTATTAGGTTGGATGGAATGAGAGTGGTCAACCTATTGACCCCAACAGTTCCATGTTTGTTAGTTATATTGGAGCTGTTGTTCGTCAAAATATACCAATCACAATAGATGATTGGAGAGATAAGGCATTGAAGCATGCCAAAGATGTATTGTGGGCTGATATATAGGTAATTTTTTTACTCCACCCTATTACTTATAAATTTTTACATACTGCTTTGAAGTATTTTACTCAAACTATATATTTATTTGGTTTGCAGTCAGCTTTTGTTCTTGATGAGGTGAGAAAGAGCTATGTGCTCAGAGTTGCCGGGAAAATACACTGGTGCTTTAGGTCTCACCTCTCTAATTGCTATTTAAAAGACCGTGAAGGAAATACGAATGCGGAAGCTCCAAAAATATATAAACATTATATATCAAGTGATGAATGGAGCGCATTCGTATCAAAACGTTCCGACCCCGCATTTGTTGTAAGTGATTAATTTATTAGCATTTTTGTTTTATAATTCATATTCATAGCGTATTTTAAATTTTTACTAGATTGTTATTTTTTTTATTTAGAATATTAGTAAGGCAAATCACGAGAGGGCAAAAATTATTCCCCACCCATACAAGAAATCTCGTATGGGATATGCTCGTCTAGAGCAAAAACTTGTAAGTTATTCCTCATCACTTTTATTTAATTAATGTGGTATATTTTAAACTATACTATCTAACTAATATTTTGTTTATGATCTTAACGATAATAGCTACAAGACACCCAATCCGATCAACCGTTGGGTCGTCATGTATTGTGGAAGGAAGCTCGTGTAAATAAAGACGAAGTGGTTGATAATGAAAATGTACAAAAAGTAATAGAACTTTGTGTAAGTATATTTATCACTTTAATATTTTTTAATATTGTACGTATTTTAAAAATGTTATTTAACTTATCTTTTTAATCCTATGTGTATTTTAGGCGAATCTTGAATCGGAAAATCAAGAGGACAACAAGGAAAGTTGCAGGGACATATTAGGTAAAGTGTTTAATGTTCCTGAATATTCCGGCCACGTGAGGGGGAAAGGATTTGGCGTAACTCCTTGAAGTTATTTTTCACAAGAGAAGCACCAAAATCCATCTAACGAGGAAGTATTAGAGAAGATTAGAGTATTAACCGAGCAAGTGGCCCTCTTGGTGAAGACAAATAAAGACAAGCAACATGCGGACCAGCCCCAACGTAAAATTCACATTGAGAGTGAAAACGCAAGTTGCAACGTTGGTCTCAACAGTCTTCCTGAGGTAATTAATCACTTAATAAAATAAGAAATTCATTAAAGTTAATTTTTTCACATACTTATGTATTAACCATTGATTTTAGGGGGTCACTCCATGCGTGCTATACTTATCCTCCCCCACTCATCGGAAGGTCGGAAAGGGAACATTGTGCAATGCTCCGGGCGAGGTATTGCACAACACACCAATCCCTGCGGGCCATGTCAAAGTATTGCCAGTTATTGCTTTGGAACCAACAACACCGTTGCCTGTACCGGACAACGATGCAAATCTGAATTATTTGGGCGAAGCAATTGGCAGCTACGTGGCATGGCCCAAACATCTTGTTGCCCTTGACAAGGTATGTTTAATTAATTGAAATGTATGTTTAATTGATTATATTTAATTGCTGAATTTTTTCCAATGTTAACTTTAATTTCACATTTATTTAGATTCAAACAAAGTCTAATAAAGGGAATGATAAGAAGATTCCCAGAAATGAAACAGTCACATCGCCCGAAAAGGTTTGTAACATTTATTCTGTAAGGTTTGTCATTTTTTCTGATTCAATAAACTAACAATTTGATTAACCTCATTTTTTCAGATTCAATCTAATAAACCACCCGCACAGCAAGCCAGCAAGCCAGCTGCTGCACCACAACTGGATGTTCGTGGCAAAAATAAAGCCGGCAAACCTAAAAAATTGGAGGGTAATAAAACTGGCAAACTGCAAAAGCTGGAGGGTAATAAAGCAGCCAAAGTTGTTGCTGCTAAAAAACTGGATCGTGTAAAATCAGTTGCTGCTCCTGCTCCTAAAATAAGTCAGCCACGACTTGCTCCATATGGGTCGTGTCTTGACATACAGGCAAAAAAAAATATGGGCAGCGACGATTCACGAATAATAAGCATGGATAAAGATCTATTCGGAGACGCGTATGAAGAATTTTTTGAAAAAGAGCACATATACGAACTTCTCGACCATAAGGAGCTGAGTGCTACTGTTATGAGCATTTACATGAGGTAAAAATTACTTTTCATCGCATTTATTTGTAATTAATTTAATTTATTGGTAATTAATCTAATTTGAAATTTTTATTGAAGGTTTTTGTATGAGAAGTTCGTGTGCGCGCGCAGATTGTCAAATAAATTTTCATTCTTGTCTCCGCATAAGATTTCGATGCTTAAACACGATCCAACGAATGTAAATAAATACGTTTTAGATATACTATTAGGAAATAAAGAGAAGGATAAGTTATTCCTTGCACCATATAATTCAGGGTACGTAATTATATATTCTATATTTATATCTTTTTTATTCTATGAGATCTTAATTTATTATTTGTGTAAACTAAATTTTTGTTGTTGTAGGGCACATTGGGTGCTAATTGCAATCAATGCGACCTCTGAAGTTATATACTACCTAGATCCCTTGCACGACCATTACAACAATCGTCCCGAGATAAAGGCTTTGTTCGACACGTAAGTAATATTCATTTATTTTTTACATTTATATATATATATATAAATAATGTGTTTGTTAATGCTATAATAATCACATTTATTTATTCGATAGTGCTTTACAAGTTTTTCGAGCTCAAAGAGGTGCGACAGTGTCGAAGCTAAAGTCAAATAACATCACATGGATTCCAATAAAGGTTTAAAATATATGCTTTTAAATTTCACTTACAATCAATGCACAATTAAATAATTATTGACTTATATGTTTTATTTTATAGTGCCCTCGTCAAACTAACAACATCGACTGTGGGTACTATGTATTGCGATTCATGAAGGAGATTGTTGATAAGAATCAAATTATAATCCCAGAAACGGTACGGTATTATGCACTATTTGATTTTCATATATAAACTATGTTTGTATTTGATTCTAACTTATTTATGTTCAATTTTTATATCAGTACTTTGACAATTCCAGTCCATCGTATTCTGAAGAAGAACTAACAGAGATAAAGGAAGACTGGTGTCAGTATGTGCTTGAAATGAATATTATTTGATTTGCTGGGAAATGGCAAGCTACAAGGGACATGGTAGTTCTGTGCTGTTTGTGTATATACTAGGTTGTGAATATGAGTAGATGTATGAAAATATAGTGAATGTCTGATAGTTATATGAATAGGTAGTTGTGTGAATATGTAGTTATATGTAGCTGTTGTGAATATGTAATTATGAACTGATTGCATGTTGTGAATATTTGTGCATTTGAAAATATAGTGAATCTGTTGTTGTGTACTGATTCTTGTTTTGAGCTGTTTTAGTATTGATTGCATGTTTGAATATTTGTGCATGTTGTGAACTGATTCTGGATTAAAAGACAGCGCTTTTAAAAAAAGCGCTTTTTGAAATTTACATCATATTATTTAATAAAACTAAAAAAAAAAAAACACCTTTTACAGCGCTTTTTTAAAAAAGCGCTGTAATAGGTGCACTATAATGAACCTATTACAGCGCTTTTTTGAGGAAGCGCTATAATAGGTGCATCTATTGAATGCACCTACTACAGCGCTTTTTGAATGCACCTACTATTGAATGCACCTACTACAACGCTATAATGAATCTTTTGAATGCACCTACTACAGCGCTTTTTGGAAAAGCGCTGTAATAGGTGCAGTTGAATGTACCTATACAAGTACACCTTTTACAGCGCTTTTGTGAAAAAGCACTGTAAAAGGTGCATAACAAATCATCTATATTATTGCACCTATTACAGCGCTTCCTTGAAGAAGCGCTGTAATAGGGTCATAATAGTGCATAATATTCAACTATATAAGTGCACCTTTTACAGCGCTTTTGTGAAAAAGCGCTGTAAAAGGTGCATAACAAGCGCGCAATATGTCCACCTTTTATAGCGCTTTTTTTTGTAAACAAAAGCGCTGTTGTATCCTTTTACAGCACTGCTAACTACATCGCTTTTTTTTTTTTTGAAAAAGCGCTGTAAATGGCTTAAAAAAACGCTGTAATATGCGTTTTTTCGCGTAGTGTAGCTTTGATGGATTAAATATTGCAACAATGAACACATTATAATTTAAGTGTTATTTTCAAGAGTTAAAGATGTAATTATGTTTTTGAATAGTCAAGTGAGACTTTTAATAACAAATTTGTAATATAAATATGGAATATGAATTAAAACCGTTTCAATCGTGTCAACAAATTTAAAGATAAATGACTAATTTTATATGTAAATTAGAATATAACCCGCGCGTTGCGCGGGATATATAGATTTAACATATTAGTAATATTGTGAATAAGATTTTAAAATTTCAAAAATAATATAATTTATTCATTTTTATTGTAGAGTATTTTTTTCAAGTGAGTTTATTTGAGTAATTATTATATATGAGTTGACAAACACACATTTGAGAATATGTAAAATGTTTTGCATAACGTAATTGCAACTAATTCATATATTTAGTATTAAAAATTCATAGTGAAGATCATCCTACAAACAAAATTCATAAATTATATTTAGTGTTAAAAATCTTAAAAGTATTTTAATAAATATTAATATATGTAATTATCTACCGCAAAATCAGATTAGTCATGCTCTTTTTTTGTGTTGTCAAATATAAATTTATAGTCAAAATATTAGAAAAATTTAAAAATGATTTTGTCATTTGGTATTCATTTCATTCTAATCTTGTCAAAGAAATGACAAATCTAAATTCCAATATTTTGAGTATAAGACTTCTATACAACATGACATGAGAATTTTCACAAACAATTCGTATGTACGGTTGAGTAGAAGTAAAACAGATGTAAAAACTTCAAATTGGTAGTATTTTTAAAAAAATTGACAACAAAAAGCATCTCCGTAAAAAAACAACAAATATTTTTTTAATCTAAATATTAAACATTATTCTTTTATCTATAAATGGTAAATAGTTTTATCCCGAAGACACAATAATAACACTCATATAAAGCTAAATATGGACAATCTTTTTTGTCTTTTGAGGAGCCAATATATTTTCATGTCGTAGATGAGATCAAATATGTCTGCAAAAACAATACTCTAACTAACAACAATCAAGGTTTTGAGAAAGCAGAGCAAATAGGTATAATATGTTACAAAATACCACTTACTAAAAAGCTATTTGTGCAAAAAAAAAAATTAAAATATTTCAACTATATCTACCTCTTTGAAAATAATTGGGTTGCAAGGCACTAATCGTAGAGATTCTTTGAAGAAGTAGAATAGTATATGTAAGACCCTTAGTTTTAAATTCTAATTTATGCAATTTTAGTATATTTTTGATGTTGAATTTTGAGGCTTTTTAGCCAATTTTATTGGTATTTCGAATGTTAAATGCCAATGATATTTTTATGAGACCCGTTTAAAATTATTTGGCGAGAAATAATTTAATTACGTTGCGGAAAATTTATTACTGGACTATTTTGTTAAAAATATCTCTAATTGCTAAAAAAATTTACTTGTCAATTGAGTTGCAATGAGAATAAATATTTTTAACAAAATAGTTGAGGTGTGTGTAAGAATATTTAGATATTTATTGATTTAGTTTAATTATAATATATATATATATATATATATATATTATTATTATTATGATTGTAAGTAATAATATATATATTAGTATAAGTTAGTTATATATATATATATATATATATATATATATATATGTTAATATAAGTTATATATATTATTATTATTAAATTAATAGAATATATATGTTACACGTGAGGTAAGGGGAAGGAAAGGAAACATAGAGAGACAAGCAAGCTAGGCGTTCGCGAATTCCTTCTTTTTCTTTCTCCAGTGTACAAAAAAAAACCAAAACTCATAAATACAAAACCTCCATTTTCATCTAGATCTAAGCTCCATCTCACGAAGTGGCAGAAGGGAAAGTTGCTTCTTGCCACGCTACGGTGCTAGTGAGCTAACTTTGGAAGCGACGTTGCAAACGAAGTTTTTATCGGAATTAATCGCGGTGCCGTAATCGGTTGTTAGAGCTACCGTTGAGGTAAGGGCTCCTTCCAAACTTTTAGTTTGCATTTAAGATATTATATGTGATTTTATGAAAAAGAAATTTGGTGTATTTGATGTGTAAAATGGTGAAAATGAATTTAATTCGTTTATGCGTGAATTAGTGGAATTTAAAATTGATGTGGTTGAGTTTGATGTGATTTGTGCGCGATTTGCTGAGATTGAATTAATGTAGATTATTTGGTTGTAAAAGTTTGTTGTGTGAAAAATATATAATTTTGGATAAATTTTAGTTGTGAACAAATTGTTACAAATATTTATGTTTATGTAGTTAGCTCCTTGAGAATCGAAAAGGAATCGAGGTTGTTGGCACCGAGTTAGCGGTGGGGAGAACTCTGAGATATTAATGTTGTTGTGGTGATTCATGTTTGGTGTGATTGATGTGTTCATAATTAATATTATGAATTTTGAGATGTATTTTATGTGTAGATTGGAGGAAAATGAATTTAATGTATTTATGGGTGAAATTGTGGAAGTTGAATTTAATGTGTTTGAGATGTGGGTTGTGGTGATTCAAGTTTGGTGTGGTTTATGTGTTCATAATTAATATTATGAATTTTTGAGATGTGATTTATGTGTGGATTATGGTTAAAAATTTTGGAGATTAAATTTTGTGGTTTATGTTTGAAAATGTGGAGTTGTGAATACGGGTGATTCATGATTAAATTTGGTGTGAAATTTTGGAATTTGAATTGATTGAATTTGTTATTTTTGAGGTGTGGATGTGTGGTGAATGTGCGATTGATGTATCCATAATTGATGGCGTATGCGTTATGAATTTTATGGATGAATATATGTTTGAGTATGCTCTGTGGAAAGATTGAAAAATCATTAGTGTTAAATGAGTATTAAAAAAGGGGAATCTTTTAATAGCTGCATTTACTTAATGGTTGTGGTGAAAAGAGTCATAGTACATGTTGACCGCGATGGGCCATAGTGATAGTGGTAACTGTGATGGGCCACGAGATGATGCCATGTGAATAGTTGGTTCATCTTATCCTTGCGGGGATTTCCGCGTCGTGCTGATCCGTGAGAGATTGCACTCTTGTAAGTCGTGCTGATCTGTGAGCGATTGCACGCATAGAAAATTATGCTGGTCTGTGAGAGGCTGTACGATAGTAAATTGTGCTGATTTGTGAGAGATTGCACCTTGATAATTAGTACTGGTCTGTGAGAGGCTGTACAATTATGATTTACGCCCTTCGAGGAGGGTTTTGGTTTGGAATTCCGGAATCATGTGCATTGGCATATACGCATTACATTAGGGTTCTTGGCACGCGAGTCATGTTTGATATACTGTGATGGTTGTATATACATACTCGGTTGTTGTTTGTAATTGATTGATTTGGTGTGGTAAGTGTTGAATGATTGCGAAACGTTTTCAAAACTGAAATCAGAAAATTTTAGCAGTTGTATTCGGCTACAAGCAGTGTGTAGTCGAATACGAATATTCAATTTTGCTACTAACTTGTGAAATAGCACTGTATTCGAATACAAGGATGCTATATTCGAATACGACAGTGCAGTTTTGTCCAAAACTTCATTTTGCATATGAAAACCCTTTCTAGATGTATGCTAAGTTGAAAGGTTATTTTGTGCATTTAAAATTTAAATGTTATGTGATGTTTGTTAATTTCGGCTGGTGACCTTTACAATTATTGTGGAAATATGGGCTTTGCCCTCAGATGGGAATTAGGATCGTCCTACCAGTTAGTACTCTGGAGATGGGAACGGAGTTAGACTTGCCTGACCACTGCTGTGTCAGAAGGATTTCTGCGGGGCGCGTAGAGATCACTTGAGTTATAGTTTTTTTTTGTAGCATGATCAGATTAGATGGCTGTATAGGGGCTAGATGTCTATCTGTTGTGGTTGTATTTATTTCATTCTGGAAGACTGTACCTATACCATATATTGTCAGCTTGACTTTTATTTTGATGGCTCCTTGTACCACATTTTGATGTGACGTGGGGAAGTTAAAATTCTTGGGGCAGTGCTTTTGTACAGGTGTCTGCCGAGAATACCCCAGGGGTATGAGCTACGTTGGATAGGTCTCATATCCCCGGTGTATTTTTCTGTTTTAAATATTTTGGATTTTCATTTCAAAACCGTTTCCGCTGTTTTGTAATTATTGTTGACTTTTGTCGTTGTGATACGACTTAAATATTTTATTCAAAGATATTTCTCTCTTTATTATGAATTTTCAATTTGTTTTAAAATAAAAAAAATCGGGCTGTTACAACGGAAAAAAAAAAATTATATATTGATTGTACAATTTTTTTTTGTAACTCATGACACATTAATAGTTATACTTAATATTAGATACTAAATAATAATATTAATATTAATAATAATAATAATAATAATAACAATAAAATAATAAGAGTAAAATGTGTGTTAAAGCAAATTGGAAGTTGAATAATAAGGAGAATTGAAGAGGAAAAGTCTTTTAGATGTGCCACATGAGATTTTTTGTTGAGGTAGCAATATTTGAATGAAATGGCACAATATTAGATGATGTTTATGTGGGAGTCTATTTAAAAAAAAAAGAATTTTCCAACTATATCTATTTCTTTGAAAATAATTGGGTTGCAAGACACTATTGTTGGTAGAGATTGTTTGAAAAAGTAGAATATTATACTATAAAAAATTATATATTGATTGTACTTTAATTTGTAACTCATGACACATTAATAGTTATAGATAATATTAGACGCTAAATAAAAATAATAATAATAATAATAATAATAATAATAATAATAATATTAAAATGTGCGTTAAAGCAAATTGGAAGTTGAATAATAAGGAGAATTGAAAAGGAAAAACCTTTTAGATGTGCCACATAGGATTTTTTGTTGAGGTGACAATATTTGAATGAAATGTCACAATATTAGATGATGTTTATGTGAGAGTCTATTTTAATATATATAATAGATAGATAATAGATATATAAATTATTTGTTTGAAACTTTAAATTAAATTAAAGTTGGAGTCATAACGTATATTAACTAAATCTAATGTCTAAAACAAAAGTTTTAAACCACTATAAAACTACTGAAAAATAAAAAATAAAATATATAACCAAAGACAAATAAATAAACTACACAAGAATAAAAAATAATAATCAAAAAATAAAAAATATATATATAATTATTACAAAAAATAAAAGAAATAAGAATATAAATAAATAAAATAAAATCAAAATAAGAATACAAATAAAAAAATTAGTTTTAACGTTATTAAAAACATACTAATAATTTAATGAAAAATGAAAGGAAAATAAAACATAGAAATGAATGAATGAATATAAGAATGAGAGATGAATAAAAGAAGAAGTGAAAAAATGATCAAAAGAAGGAGAAATATAATGATGAAAGAGATTATGAAAGATAGTTGCAAATTTGAGTAATATGTATATGTGTCTAAAACAAGATCACACACTTTTTATTAATAATAATGCTACAATAATAACATTAAATGTCTAGGAAGTTGTATTGACTAGCACTACTAACAATTAGTTTAAGATGATATACAATAAAGGAATAATATAAACAAACATTCACTAAAGTAATTTTAGTATTTCCCCTCAAACTACAACTTAATATGCTTTAAGTTTGTTACATCAAAATATTTTCTCACAAAAGCCAAGTTTGACAATTGTTAGTGTGATTCATAACCAACATAATGTGAGTGAAAAAGTATTTTTAAATACAATCATCTAGTTAATGTTTTGATGATAACATACAAATAAAGAACAACTATCCTCTAACTATATATGTTCAGTGTGTAGTTCCAAGACCAAAAACACTATGTAGAATATTAGGATATATCCTCTGATGATTTGTCAAAAAGATTTGGTAAATTCTGCATTCCAAAATTAGTGAGAAATTGCCTCTGATGGTCCAAGCAATGAACTGCCATGACTGATTCTGCCTCTGATATAGTTCTGCTGAAATTGCCTCTCCTACGCCTGCCTCTAAAGAAGCAAACTAGACTCTACTAAAGCTTGCCTCTGATGAAGCAATCCAGACTCTGCTAAGACTGCCTCTGATGAAGCAAACAAGACTTTGTTAAGTTTGCCTCTAATGAAGTGCGCAAGCTTCTTCACAAACTACCTCTAACCAGTTGCCTTTGATAAATTGCCTTTGGAAATGAAGTAGGCGTCTTAATTCCTCTGCCTCTAATAAACCCAACTAGATTATGATCTTCGGCCTTTGATACTCAAGCGTAACAAGAAATCTTCTACCTCTAACTCTAACAAGCATGACAAAAATTCTTCTGCATGTGATAATTTCATCAAGCGTCTAACTCTTAATTATTATGTATTCTTTGGAAAAGTCAACGTTTTGATAAAGTCAACTTCCAGAGAAAAGTCAATATTTGAAAAAGTCAATGTCTATGGCAAAAAGACAACGTTGGAAAAAGTCAATGTCTTTGGTATAAGTCAATGCTCTAACAAAGTCAATGCATCTAGTAAAAGTCAACATTTTGACAAGAGGAAAAGATCATATGCAAACAAGGAATGCACTACCTTTGATAATTTGCCTCTAATTATCAACATTGTCTCTGATTAACAACACTGCTTCTAGTCAATTAAATCTACTTCTGGTTATTGCCTCTGGTCAAGAAATCATGCTTCTGATGTTCTTGCCTATGGTTAAGTAAACATGTTTTTGGTACTCGTGCTTCTAATCAAGAAAGCATACTTCTGGTACTTGTGCTTCTGGTCAAGAAAATATAATTCAGGTACTCGTACTTCTGGTCAAAAAATCATGATTCTGGTGTTCCAACTTCTAGTCAAGAAGTCATGCTTCTGATGTTCATGTCTCTGATCAAGAAACCATGATTCTAGTGTTCTTGCCTCTGGTCAAGAAATTATGCTTCTGATTGTCCTGTGCCTCTGATCAAGTACTTCTACTTCTGATTGTTATGTTCCTCTGATCAAGAACATTTTGCTTCAGCCAAACTAAAATCAAAATACTTCAAGAAATTCTAAGTTTCAATTTATGCTCAACGGTTAGAATTATTCTCAACGGATCTATTGCTAAATTCAAATGAAACACCATGATGAAGGACACGAGGTCCTTCCGTGAAAGACACTCAGTCTTACATTTGAATTGATATAGAATTGGATATGTAACATCCTCTCAATGGGACTTCGAATGCTTGAATCATACTTTGTGTTACATCAGACACAAAATAGAATTGATGTAAATCAGTCAAACTGTTTTCATACACTTGAACGAATATAAGATTAAACATGTAACATCCTCTCAATGAGAATTAGAATCCTAGAAACAAACATTTTGTCAATTTAGACACAAACTTGAACTGATGTAACTCATCCCGTTAGTGGCAATAACACTCATGAACCTTATCGGCAGTTTGCCAGAATGTTGAAGAAAGCTTCTGACGATAATAGTCTAGAGAGGCTGGAGAAAGAATACTTAAAGCCTAAAGAGGTAGAGTAAATAATACTTGTAAAGTCTGGAGAGACTGGAGAAACAATACTTAATGCCTGATAAGGCAAAGTAAATAATACTTGTAAATCTTGGAAAGGCTGGAGAAAGAATACTCAAAGCCTGAAAAGGTAGAGTAAATAGTACTTTATGCTCTCTGTAAGGATAAGATGAACCAACAATTCACATGGAATCATCCCGTGGCCCATTCGGTCACCACTATCACCATGGCACCATCGCGGTCACCATGTACTATGAAATGCATGAGCATACTCAGACTCTCGACACCACAATCATTAAGTAAATGCAGCTATTAAAAGATTCCCCATTTTTAATGCTCATTTAACACTAATGATTTTCAAATTTAACACAGAGTATACTCAACTCATACAATCCTCAAATCACATGAAATTGAATTCACAATTCACATCGAATTCAAATCACCACATACACAATCTCATCAATTCATTTCACACCAACTCAAAATCCACATATAAATTGCATTTATTTAAATTCCCACATCTTCAAACATAAAGCAATTATCCACATTCATAAAGCTACCCATAAACACATCAACCATACCAAGTAAAAATCACCATCACTCACACCTCAAAACTCATTAAATTCAATTTCACCATTTCACCCATAAAATGCATTAAATTCATTTCCCACAACATCACACCTTAAACCCATCAAATTCATTTTCCAAAATCTTCAACCACAACACACCAAATCAAAACTCCAAATTGTTAAACATAAACCACCAAATTTCTTTTCCACAACTCACATAAAACCCATTAAATTCCTTTTCCCCAAATTCACACATAAACCCCATAAAAATCAAACCCCACAAATACACATATAGAGTCCTATATGCAAACTAAAAATTTGGAAGGACCCCTTACCTTCGTTGTAGCTTTAACGGCCGATTACGGCACTGCGATTAAATTCCGGTAAAAACTTTACTTCGCACGACGCTTCCAAAGCTAGCTCACTAGCACCGCAACGTGACAAGGAGCAACTTTCTCTTCAGTCACTTCGCGAGAGGAAGCTTAGATCTAGGTGAGAAGTGACGGTTTGTGTTTGGCGGTTTTGAAAACCACCAACACTTGGTTTTCTTTTTCGAAACAGAAAAGAAGAAGAAGAGGAACGAATTTGCGAGCGCAGGGGAAAATGTTTCTTTTGCTTGCCTTCATATATATATATATATATATATACACAATCTTACAAACTATATATATATATATACTAACTTTCCAAATAATATATACATATATATATATATATATATATATAAACCAACTCAACAAATATCTAAAACTCTCACACACACATCTCAACTATTTTGATAAAAATATCTCCCCTTGTCGCAACTCAATTGACAGGTAAAATTTTTAGCAACCAAAGATATTTTTAACAAAACTGTCCAGTATTAAATTCTCCGTAACGTAAATAAATTATTCTTCAATGAATAATTTTAACCGGATCTAAATATATATATATATATAATAAACATATAACAAACTCTAATAAAGTATGCTTTTGGTATTTAATTCACAAAATGAATTAAAATTGGGCTAAATGCCTCAGCAATTTAACACCAAAATATACTAAAATTGCATAAATTAGAGTTTAAAATTAAGGGTCTTACATTACCACCCTCCAAAAAGAAGTTTCGTCCTCGAAACTTAAAGTAAGAGTAATACCCACACTAGGTCTGCACTCAAAGAAAGCGCCGTCTATCCCTTCTCATATGGTACTTAATAACTTTGCGTACTATCATAGCCGGTAAGACTCGCCCGTACCATTCAACATGATTTTGTCTACTATCAACAAGAGATTAAGGATGATCAGTCCCTCAATTTGTCAATAAGTAACCAAAAGCCATGATGGTGGCTTAGACTATCTTAATCGAACTGTAATAGCATTCTCTGTGACTTGCACTGAAGGTTATCGTGATGCACAAGCGGTGAAACAATCTCCTCAAGGTCCATTGAGTTTCCCTTAATTTCCTATCGACGAAGTATAATCGCCCAAAACTATACCACATAGCCTCATATACATCCACTTGGTACGAAACATCCATTAGTAACTCTTCAAACAATTCCATCCATAACATGAATTATTTATCACTTGCCTAGCTCAACTCCCTCGATCATACAAGTTTAAGGTTTCACTTGGTCCTCCATCCAACCTTATGGGTTTTGAATCGTTGACTTAAGGATTAACCATCACAGGGTCTTAAATCAAATCTTGATTAATCCCTCTAAATTATCAAAATATTCTCACTCCCTTAGTGTTTACCATCCTTTAATAGACTATCCATGCTTACATTGCAACAATCTCTAAGTATTCCTGTCCTCTGTACTTCCAATTCCACTTAATAGCAACATGTGGTTCAATACATCAAGGCTTAACTCCTTCTGTTTACTCGAACATCACTCAAAATTCACACTTACGCGTCAATAGTTTCATCTATAATCACTATTCATACTTATTATCTCCTAAACCACACAGAGATTTGTCACTTACCTACAAAATATATAGTCTCACTCCTTTAATCGTCATGAGGTTCACACTTAACAATCTAAGTTACGAATCTAGTTTAACTCGAATGTTTGACCTTACCTCTCAAGGTATCGACTATTACTCAACGCGTGCTTTGCCTAACCAAGGTAAATTCACCCCTAATGTGTAGCGCACCTTAACTTCAATATAAGCCTCCTTAGTTGACACCTAAGCACCAAATGCTATCCCAAACGGAAGCCTTGTCTTCTCAACAATTCCATGGTGTTCACACCTCTTTGACAGTTATTAAACTTTATCCAGTCTCGTCCTGAAATCTACTAGGAAAACATCTAATACTTTTCTTTAAAAAAAATCTCCACTTAGATCTTTACTTGAAATCCCCTATCAGTCTCACACCAATAACATCTTCGAGTTATCACCAATAACATAACCTCTGTATCCTTGGAACCACTTCATAAATCCCATGCCGTCATGATTCTCTTCAACCCCATCTTTCCTAGACCGATACGTTTAAGGAATTCAGAGACACTCGTCGACCAAAGTCGACTAATGTTCTCTGTTTTAACTACTCTTCCAACTAAAGTGCTACAAGGCATGCTGTTTCATATAAGAAACAATAAACTACTTAAGCATATCATGCTTGACCCAAGACAACAAAACACAAAGTACACGTGGACTCCAGTCATTGATACCCCTTACCTCGACTCTCGATCAGCTTAGGACACCTAAATCACAGCCCCAAAGAAATTTAAACCAAAGCTCTGATACCACAATTGTAACACCCCGATTTTTAACAGCGCGAGTTTTTTTTTTTTTTAAATATATTCAAATCCATAAATAAATAAGTAAATAAATGAATAAATACTTTCGGATAAAATATTTTAAGTTGTAACACAACCGACAAAGTCATAATTTATTACAAACAGCAGAAATAGTTTTTGGAACGAAAATCCAAAATATCCAATTATAAAATACACCGGCTAAATTAGTTTGATTCAAATACATAAGTTCCCTTTTTTTTTCTTACAACAACAACCTTGAAATAAGAAAGGGAAATAAATAAATAAAATTCTTAAATAGAACCCTAAGCTGATCATTAATCTAACTGAGGGTGACTAGGTACTGATAATCCACGAGCGGCATCAAGCCCTAATGCTTTCAGTCACAAAAACAACTCATCGTTGTGCCACGCCTTAGATCGACCCTGTTTCTCATCTAAGGGCAAAGCCCAGATTTCCACAAAAGTTATAAAGGGTCACCAACCGAAATTAACAATTACCACACAGCATTTAAATTTTAAATGCATAAAAATCACCCTTCAACTTAGCATACATCTAGGAAGGGTTTGCATATGCTAAACATGCATAAACGAGGTTGAAAAATGAAGTTTTGGACTAAACTGCACTGTTGTATTCGAATATAGCATATCTGTTTTCGAATACAGATGCGAAAACAGCAGAAAAACAGCACAATCAGCACAACTGTATTCGACTACAGCCTCCTTGTAGTCGAATACACTTGCGAAAACAGTGAAAAATCCTGCAGATTTGTATTCGAATACAACCCCCTTGTATCTGAATACAATTGCGAAGTCAGTAACCAAATCCATTCAACTGTATTCGACTACAACCTCTGTGTAGTCGACTACACTTTGAAAATGCAGGTCAAAGGATAAAACCATTCAACTGTATTCGACTACAACCTTGTTGTATTCGAATACAACTGTAAAAATGGCAGATTTTCAGTTTTGAAACATTTCAAAATCATTCTACACTTTCAACACTCAATCAATTAATCACCATCATCAAATACAACCCAATCACACACCACAATCAAGTACGCATAAACAACCATCACAGTATATCAAACATGACTCGCGTGCCAAGCACCATAATGAAATGCGTACATGCCAATGCATGATTCCGGAATTCCAAACCAAAACCCTCCTCGAAGGGGCGTAAATCATAATTGTACAGTCTATCACAGACCATCACTAATTACCAAGGTGCAATCTATCACAGATCAGCACGATTTACTTAAGTGCAGTCTAGCACAGACCAGCACGTTTTAACCGCGTACAGTGTATCACAGACCAGTATGTTGCCACCGCGTACAGTCTATCACAGACCAGTACGTTTTCACCGCGTACAGTCTATCACAGACCAGTACGTTTTCACTGCGCACAGTCTATCACAGACCAGTACGTTTTCACCGCGTACAGTCTATCACAGACCAGTATGTTTTAACCGCTTACAGTCTATCACAAACCAGTACGTTTTAACCGCGTACAGTCTATCATAGACCAGTATATTTTCACCGCGTACAGTCTATCACAGACCAGTCCATTTTCACTGCGTACAGTCTATCACAGACCAGTACGTTGCGAAAATCCACGCAAGGATAAGATGAACCAACAATTCACATGGAATCATCCCGTGGCCCATTCGGTCACCACTATCACCGACGCGATAATCCCCGTAAGGATAAGATGAACCAACAATTCACATGGAATCATCCCGTGGCCCATTCGGTCACCACTATCACCATGGCACCATCGCGGTCACCATGTACTATGAAATGCATGAGCATACTCAGACTCTCGACACCACAATCATTAAGTAAATGCAGCTATTAAAAGATTCCCCATTTTTAATGCTCATTTAACACTAATGATTTTCAAATTTAACACAGAGTATACTCAACTCATACAATCCTCAAATCACATGAAATTGAATTCACAATTCACATCGAATTCAAATCACCACATACACAATCTCATCAATTCATTTCACACCAACTCAAAATCCACACATAAATTGCATTTATTTAAATTCCCACATCTTCAAACATAAAGCAATTATCCACATTCATAAAGTTACCCATAAACACATCAACCATACCAAATAAAAATCACCATCACCCACACCTCAAAACTCATTAAATTCAATTTCACCATTTCACCCATAAGTTGCATTAAATTCATTTCCCACAACATCACACCTTAAACCCATCAAATTCATTTTCCAAAATCTTCAAACACAACACACCAAATCAAAACTCCAAATTGTTAAACATAAACCACCAAATTTCTTTTACACAACTCACATAAAACCCATTAAATTCCTTTTCCCCAAATTCAAACATAAACCCCATCAAAATCAAACCCCACAAATACACATATAGAGTCCTATATGCAAGCTAAAAATTTGGAAGGAGCCCTTACCTTCGTTGTAGCTTTAACGACCGATTACGGCACCGCGATTAAATTCCGGTAAAAACTTCGCTTCGCACGACACTTCCAAAGCTAGCTCACTAGCATCGCAACGTGACAAGGAGCAACTTTCTCTTCAGTCACTTCGCGAGAGGAAGCTTAGATCTAGGTGAGAAGTGAAGGTTTGTATTTGGCGGTTTTGAAAACCACCAACACTTGGTTTTCTTTTTCGAAACAGAAAAGAAGAAGAAAAGGAACGAATTTGCGAGCGCAGGGGAAAATGTTTCTCTTTCTTGCCTTCATATATATATATATATATATATACAATCTTACAAACTATATATATATATATATATATATATATATACTAACTTTCCAAAATCATTTACGAAATCTTAACGTGCTTGATTCATCATCTGAGATTCACATTTACAAAATCAAAGTAAAGGACTGCATATTCTGAGTCAGAAGAAATATCATAACTAATATAACTCATCCTCTGGTTAGAAGATCATCTGATAGAAAAGTCCAACAAACTCTGGTAAGACATGTAAACGAGCAGATGTAGAATCACCCTCGCTTCTCCTTGCCAGGTATCTTGTACTTTACTTCCTTATTTTCTTATGCACTTGTTTGTCTTTTGTTATATGTTCTAGTTTTTTATGTGTCTGTGTTTTTTTTATGTCCTATCTTGAGTCTGTATTGTCTTTTCAATCTTCGTTTGTGTTTCTTGTCCTCGTTTTTATTGCATTTCCTTGTTCACCCCCGTTAGAATCTATGTTTCCTTTTAACTCTCCTCCCTGCCTATTTAAACTTGTCTCCCCGCCAGCGTTTTTCGAAACCTTTCCTTTCTCTCTTAAGTTCTTTTTATTCCAAAAAATTGTTTTTATTTAAACTTTCCTAACTTGAAACCCTCTAGGAAAAACTAGATCTATATCGTTTTCTTTATTAAGTCTTCATCTTCCTAAATGATCATCTTCTTACCCTATACTTTTAGAAAGACTTCAGAATTTTCTTAAAACATGAACTACTCAACCTGAATGGTGAAAAATTCAGAGATGCTGAATTCGTTACATCTGTGAACTACATTCAATAAGATGGATTATCCAAGAAAGTTCACAAAATACATTAAAAGGTTTACTTTGTGGAACCATTGGGTATCAATGTCTCATTTTTTTCTCCAAGTACCTTGAATACAAGGAGAAAGTAAGAAAAATAGCATTGAAGAGCTTATGCCTCCTTTTGTTTGAATCCTTTATATTGGATGGAAATCTAAAAGTAATAAAGAAGAAAAGTTGGAGCACCTACCATTTCATCAAAGATTTATCTTTGGAAAATTATATCTCCAACTCGATATTTAGAGAAAGTCTCATATGACAAGTCAACATGATTAGAGAAAAGGGAAGATTATATTATCTCATTTTCTTTGGTTGCGTCTGACAAGTCAGAAGTTAGGTTCCTGACTATGAAATACTTCACCATCACTGATTAAGATGGAAGTTCAAAGAAGGAAAACTCCTTTTAAAGATATTGGGTGCGTTTGTTTCAAATTTTTTCATGAAAAAATCTATTTTTTTAAACCAAAAATCATTTTGTAGGGTTTGAAGGGTGTTTGTTTCAGATTTTTTAAAAATCATTTTGTTAAAAAAATCATTTTTTGGCTAAAAATGAAAAGCTAAAAATAGTAGCTTCTCATATTCGCTACTGCGATAGATGAGAGAGAAAGATGCCACAAATTTTAAAAACACGGAACTTAACTCACTAATAAGAAAAAATGATGTAATACTCAATTGTGACAATTTTTCTTCTTCCATGAGACTCTGATATAGGTTTTTAACCAAGTAAGTTTCCTTCTCCTTTTCAATTTTTCCACATCGTTTTTTATTGTTTCTACGCCTTTTATTTGAATTGTTTTATTTTTACATCATTCATATGTTGATATGATTTTTTTTGCTTTTGTGTGTTTATTTATTGCTTTTTGATGAGTAGTTAAGGTACATTAATCAATTTTAAAATGTGTATAAAAAATGGATTAAAATTATAAATTTTGAAGTGTCTAATTTGAAATATGTCAATTGTTCTATTATAGTTAGATATTGACAACTAGTATAGCAAAGATTCTACCAAGTATTAACTACTGCCTTAGTGACTATGGATAACCGATGGCATATCATGTTTACGAGTTAGAAATTTGGTTAATGATAAGTTACTTTATGAATTGTTTTAAACATGTGATTTAACCTTTTTGATGATTTAAATATCAATTATAATGAAAACTAAAAAAGATGCGAAAAGTTCTGAGAGTGATGGAAGAATTGTTGCAAGATGGGATGACAGTAAAATTGAACCATTTCTAAAAATTTGCATTGAAGAAATAAAGGCTGGTAATAGGCCAGGCACCCACTTCAGTAAAGAAGGGTGGAAGAATATTACTGAGAAGTTTCAAAACAGAACTAATTATGCTTATGACCGCACCCAACTGAAAAATAGATGGGATGCGTTGAAAAGAGAGTTTTCATCATTTGCGAAATTAGTGAAAAATCATACTGGAGTAGGATGGGATCATGATAAGCAAACTGTTCAGGCTGACGATGAATGGTGGACGGCTATAAGTAAGGTATGGTTATGTCTTGGTGTACTATAAAAGTATTTTATGACTTACATATTTTTGTGATGATTTATTTATATGTTTATTTTTCAGGAGGATCCAGAGATTATGAAATGGATGAATAGAGGACCTAAATTCATTGATTTGCTTGAGAAATGTTTCAGTGGTGCAATATCTACTGGATTTGCTCTTTACAAGCCATATGAAGAGCAACCACCTTTTGAAGGATCGATATCTCAGTTTGAAGGTCGTGAGAATAATCCAATTACTGATGATGAAGGAGAAGGAGAAGATGATAGCTTTGAAGTTGGGAATGAAGCTCAAACCAACCCAACACCAAGTTCTTTAAAAAAGAGGAAGAATTTAGGGAAAGGAGATAAAATGGGGACATCAGAGAAACTTCAACTATCTCTTGACCGTATCATTGATGGGATGGAACAAAGCCAAGGAAGACCAGAGGACAATATTAGTTATGCCAAATGTTTGACAATGTTAGCTGAGCTTCCATCCATACTACAAGGATCACATTTACACTTTAAAGCTACAAGAGTCCTTGCCAACAAAGAAAATAGGACAACATTTGTTCACTTCATGAATACCACCACTCCGGATATAACTATTGATTGGCTTCACACTTTTCCTGAAAAAGACTATTCACGCGTTCACCATTAAGATATAATTTTTCTTTGACAATGATATTAGTAGTTTGAACTATTTTGTTTTTATTAGTTTGATGTAATATGATATTTAGTAGTTTGACAATTGTATAACTATTGACTGATTTATGTTGCCATTACGAATTAGCTGTTGTTGGATTAGTTACATTACTAGTACCAATTTCATTAGTGAGTAGTTCAGTGAATTAAGCAATTTGAGAAATATGATGATTCAATTTCATATCATGATTCACATTTAATTATATTGGTTGTGTTGTGAAAAATTTATATTTTGTGTAACAGGATGACTGACAATTCAGATGAAAGTGATTGAAAGAACTTTCACCATTCTAGTTTGAGAAGTGTGATTGAAAGAACTTTTCGTGTTGCCAAAGCAAGATGGAAAATATTACAACAAATGCCCAATTTCAAGCTTCAAACTCAAATGGCTATTATATGGGCTTGTTTTGCACTCCATAATTTTTTAAGAAGAACAGATTCAAGTGACTTGGATGTTCTTGAAAGCTTAGAGAACATTAGTGGACTACAGAACAATGAGCAAAGTTTTAATGATGGAGATGATGATAATGGTGTACCTAATCATGGTGAATGACACGATCCAACACCCGCTGATGTTAGATACATAAAAGAAATAAGAAACACTATTAGAGACCAATTGCCGACACAAGTTAGACAACGACACTAGTAATAATTTTTACTATTTGATATATATATATATATATAACCACCACAAACACACAAATTATTTAGATGACTTTTATACGAATATTTCAAACTTTTGTTATAACATGTTACTTTTTTAAATTCAATTTATGGTCAATTTTTCTATCGTATGAATATTCTCCATTATTTTAGATATTTTATATAAAGTATTTTCTAGTAGCAAAACGTTGAAGGTATTTAAATTGGTAAATAAAAGGTTTGATTTTGTTGTTGGTATTAGTTTTGAAAAACGAAGGGAGGAAGAGCGAGAGGGAGGGGGGTAGTAGATAAAACAGAGACGTACAGAGATATGACTTAGAGAAAATGAGAGATTAATGTATTATAAAAGTCATGTCCTTTATGGTAATTTTGTAATTTAAAAAATCACTTTTATAAAATTTTATACAAACAGATTAAAAATCATTTTTATGATAGTAAACAAACGGAAATAAAAAAAAAAATCATTTTTAAACAAATCTCTATAAAATAATCTATAAATTTTTAAACTAAAAATCATTTTTATTTAAGCTCAAACAAACGCACCCATTAAATAAGGGAACTTAGTTTATTTAGGTATTAGGAATTGGTGATTCAAACCTGATATGTAATATAAATTAATAGATTTGGTATAGACAACCTCTAGGAAGATCCTAGGATTATCTTTATTTCTTCTTTAACCCTTTTGTAACAAATATTGCAAGTGTAATGTATTTTTGTATGTGTTACAAGTGTAATGTATGTTATGAAATGAATTAATTTTTTGTTTTGTTCTTTCCTCTATTACTCTTTGTCTCGGTTTTTCAAAACTTCTCTTCGTATCCTCTGTGTGTTTTTGTTTCTATTTTCTTGTCCTTCACGTTCTGGTAGTAGTCCATTCCTTTTGTTATGTCGTTTATGTCTTTGATAAATGTTTTCCTTGTTTTTTTTGTTTACTCTTTAACTTTCTCTATGATTTTTTTAACCTTTAGCTTTCCCTCATTTATTTTGTGTCTTTAAATTTTGATTTTCTTATCTTTTCTTTTATTTTTAACCTTTCATTTTTTTTGTCCCTATCTTTTTTTAATCATTTGTCTTCAAAATTTTATTTCTTCCTCTTTCAAATCACAACTCCTCACCTTCCTCTGTTTTTCTTCGTACCTTCAAACGTGTTCCCTCGTATCTATCACACGCTATCTCACTCTTCGCTTTCCCAAGCCCTCATCACTACGTTTCTATTTTGTGTCTCGAGATTTTTTTTTTACTATTAATAACTCAAACGTTCTTCGTTCCTCCTTATTTATGTCCTCTCAATCCTCTCTACTTCCTTGTTTCTCTAATTGTGCTCATCCATCCTTCTCCTTCTCTCAAACACTCTTCCATGGTTGTTGGTTCATCTTTTGGAAGGTAGAGGAAGTCACCTTCCTCTCCCGAGAAGAAAAAAATGCCACCATTTTAAGTGGCCTTGATGGTGAGAGACATTCTTCTTGCAACTAGAAGCCATGATTCCTCTGCAAAAAGTTGAGCACAAGATGGATCTTCTCATCTTTCAAATGGAGGAAGCAGCTGAACTCTTGAGACGTGTCCTTAGGTGTCTCTAGAATGTGTCTAGGAGTCGTTTTTTTCTTCTTTCTTTTGTTTGTATTGTAATTTTTAAGTTGTAATAAAAACTAATCATTCTTTACTTTTACTCTTGTCTCTATTTCGTTTAAGCTTTCGTTTTACGTCAATCTTCTGTTTGTTGCGTTTTTATTTTTTTTATTTTGTGTTTACGTATATCCATTTGGCTTACTGTTTAAAACACACCCTTTTTTATAAAGACAAAGGGGAAGAAAAGTAGAAGATATAGTAATACAATTAATTGCATGTTTTCTCTACATCATATACACCATTTCTGCATCATATACATCATTCTACACCATTAGCATCATCTGCATATGTTTGTTGCATCTGGTTGAGACATTACGTTAATTAAGCCAAACAATACCTGAATACCTCATTCTGGGTGAGCCTTATTTTAAAATCTTATTTTGTGAAGGAAAATGGTTCATTAATTGTATAGTTATTTGTCATCATCAAAAAGGGGAGATTATTAGTGAAAAAGTATTTTTAAATACAATCCTCTAGTTAATGTTTTGATGGTAAGAAATACATATAAATAAAGAACAATTATCCCCTAACTATATATGCTAAGTGTGCAGTTCCAAGACCAAAAATACTATGCAGAATATTAGGATATATCTTTTGATTTGTCAAAAAATATTTGGTTAATTCTCCATTCCAAAACTGGTGAAAAAACGCCTCTGATATACTGCCTTTGATGGTTCAAGCAGTGAACTACCACAAATGATTATGCCTCTAATATATCTGCCTCAAATTGCCTCTACTACATCTGCCTTTGATGAAGCAAACCAAACTTTGCTAAAGCATGTCTCTAATTAAGCAAACCAGACTCTGCTAAAGTCTGTCTCTGATGAAGCAAACTAGACTCTGCTAAGTCTATCTTTGATGAACCAAACCAAACTTTGCTAAGCTTGCCTCTGATGAGGCAAGCTAGACTTTGCTAAGTCTGCCCTTAATGAAGCAAGCAAAACTTTACTAAGTCTACCTTTGATGAAGCGAGCAAGCTTCTACACAAACTGCCTCTAACCAGTTGCTTCTGATAAATTCCCACTAGAGATGAAGCAAGCGTCTGAATTCCTCTACCTCTAATAAACCCAACTAGATTATATTCCTTTGCCTTTGATACTCAAGCGTAACAAGAATTCTTTTACCTCTGACTTTGACAAACTTAACAAGAATTCTTCTGTCTCTGTCTCTAATAATCTCATCAAGCGTTTGACTTTGAACGATTATGTATCATCTGGAAAGGTAAACTCACTGATAAAGTCAACACCCATTAAAAAGTCAACATTTGAAAAAGTCAATGTCTTTGATAAAACTCAACGCTCTGACAAAGTCAATGACTTGGGTAAAAATCAATGATCTGACAAGAGGAAAAGATCTAATGCAGACAAGGAATGAACTGCCTCTGATAATCTGTCTTTGATTATCGACATTGTCTTTGACTATTTGCCTCTGATAATCAACACTACTTCTGGTCAATTAATACTACTTTCGGTCATTCCCTCTAGTCAAGAAATCATGCTTCTGATTTTCTTGCCTCAGGTCAAGTAAACCTGCTTCTGGTACTCATGCTTCTGGTCAATAAAGTATACTTCCAGTACTTGGGCTTCTAATCAAGAAAGTATACATCTAATACTCGTGCTTCTGGTCAAAAAATCATGATTCTAGTGTGCCTGCCTCTAGTCAAGAAATCATGCTTCTGATGTTCTCGTCTCTATACAAGAAATCATGATTCTGGTGTTCTTTCATCTGGTCAAGAAATTATGCTTCTGATTGTCTTGTGCCTCTGATCAAGAACATTTTGCTTCAGCCAAACTAAAATCAAAATACTTAAAGAAATTCTAAGTTTTAGTTTATGCTCAACGATTTGAATTATTCTCAATGAATCTATTGTTGAATTCAAATTAAACACCATGATGAAGGACACAAGGCCATGCCATGAAGGACACAAGGCTCTTCTGTGAAGGATACTCAGTCATCCTGTGAAGGACACTCAATTATACACTTGAATTGATATAGGATTGAATATGTAACATCCTCTCAATAAGAGTTAGAATCCTTGAATCATATTTTGTGTTACATCAAACACAAACTAGAATTGATGTAAATCAGTTAAAATGTTTTCATACACTTGAGCGGATATAGGATTGAATATGTAACATCCTCTCAATGAGAGTTAGATTCCTAGAAACAAACTTTGTGTCAATTTAGACTCAAACTTGATCTAATGTAAATCAGCCCATTAGTGGCAACAACACTCATGAACCTTAACGGCAGTTTTCCAGAATGTTGAAGAATGGTTCTGACGACAACAGTTTGGAGATGTTGGAGAAAGAATACTCAAAGTCTGAAGAGGTAGAGTAAATAATACTTGTAAAGCTTGGAGAGGTTGGAGAAAGAATACTTAAAGATTAAAGAGGCAGAGTAAATAATACTTGTAAAGGCTGGAGAGGCTAGAAAAAAAATACTCAAAGTCTGAAGAGGTAGAGTAAATAATACTTGTATGCTATCATTAAAATAGTGGATTAAGTCATTGATGGTACTTATGCAAAATCGCTCTATAAGGGGATGACTAGATGTAGCAACTATTGTGTTGTGAACTAGTATAAAGATATTTGTGTCTTCCTCTTTCTCTATTTCTTTTACCTTAGTTCTTTATGGTTCAATTTTATTTTCACTAAACCTGATTCATAAGAGTAAGTTGAATGTTTTGATAAAGAAAGTATTTGTGCAAAGAAATCGAAGTATAATTTAAAAATGGCATAACACAATTCAAACCCCTCATTTCTTGTGTATTCCAGTACCTTCACATAAGTCACCATCAAGATGATCATCGACGAGAAGAGAAGACAACATTAATGATCGATCCATGTGTGGAAAAAGAGTCATCACCGGATTGATCTTCAATGAATATAAAATGCATCACTAATATGATTCATTTGTAGGAAAAGATTCACCGCTAGATTGATTGTTGATGGGAAGAGAAATTGCCACAACAGAATCCATGAATGAGAAAAGAAAGCATGAAAAAGATAGTTTTCTCTGTTGTCTTCCATGAGCGTTGGTAGATGAATAATGGAAGGTTCTTAAAAATTATAAGTTTTTTTTAGATTACCTTTTAAAAATTGTTATTAATTTACCCAACATCTAATTAAAATGTGGCATATAAATAAATTTGTAAGTAGAGTGCACTTTAGTTTTTGAGTATCACTTACACTTTTACTTATGTGACAATTTATTATTGGGTGATAGGCAAATTACTGATAATTTTTCAAAAGCAACCTAGGCTTCACCTAATTATAATTATTTACTAATTCACTAAAGATGTGATATATATTATATGATATATATTATATGTAAGTGTGATATATATTATATGATATATATTATATGTAAGTGGTAAAAATACATTTGAAAATAAATTAGATCTATTTTAAAATTTCAATTAGTTTTCATATATTTATAATTTTGAATACTAATTTATTAAATTACATAAAAAGACTAAACTACCATTGTGATAAAATCATAAACATTTTTTAAATTAATTATTAATATTTTATTTTTAAGTTTAAGATCAAATTATATTAATTATTTTTATTTTTATATTTGATTAGATTTACATTTTTATATTTTAGATTATATTTTATAAATTATTTTCATATTTATATTTTGTTATGTTTCAATTATATATTTTAAATTATATTTTATAAGGGTAATTGAGTAAATTACTATTTTTATCATATTATATTTGTTTCTAATCCAACTCATATCTAGATTATAAATTTCAATCAAAGAGACGTGATATGATAGAGTTCTAGATTAATTTATCATATAATGTTGATTTATCAAAGTCTGCATTCAGATATGATATCATAATTTATTTATATAATTTCTCTTTATCATTGCCATCAAAATAAAGTGTCTTTAGTTCCCACAAACTCGGATTTTAGGTATACAATATAACTATGCATAGGGGTACTTAATTAGTTGAAAGCACAATGGGTTAAGTTAGTTAAAACGAATTGCACTGCTCTGTAGTGTTGCAGCAGTGGTCGTCGCAAGCAGATCTTGTCGCGTGCAGTGTCGTTGTGCACAATGCTTTAGCAGCACATTGCATTGTTGTCGTGCGCACAGGGAGAATGAGAAGAGTTTCTCTGTGCGGTTGATTCAGGGTGAAGGGAAAGGAAGATATTGTAGATGGGCCCTCAATTCTTACTCCACACTTCGATTCCACGTCGTCTGTTGACTCATCTTTTGTATCAAGGCATTACCTGTGGGGGACGAAATGACCTTTGGAGGTCATGTTTCCAAAACCATAAGCCTTGTTTTCTTTTCCAGATCCTGTAATAGATTCCTAAAGTTTGTTTGCAGTAGCTTCATCAAATACGGGGACAAAATTCATTGATGAAGAGGATGAGCTGTTAGATTGAGATAAATTTATTATATACTTACAAATTTAATTTACGCAACAACTCGTACTTAACACTTCTTGAGATTGGTTTAGGTTAATTGATTTTTTTGAAATTAATCTCTTCTTGTTTTTACTTTGCATGTTATGAATTAAAATTCGTTTTGAGGTAAAAGAAATGTGGAATGTGTATGGTAGAATAAAATGGATTTTTTTTCATAGTTTTATTTAAAAGAGTTAAATAAGTTTTTTGTCTTTATAAATATATCATATTTCATTTTTAGTCATTTTTAAATTTTTCTTTAAACAATGGTTCTTCAAATGTTTTCAATCAACAATTTCGGTCCTACTTTTAAGTCAACTCATGTGTATCAATCAAATTTTTGAATAATTTTTTTCAAGAATGTTAAAACATTGTAATAAACTCCTCTATAAATTTTTAGAATTCTTTTACAAAATATGAATTAAATATGAATTTTTAAGCGCTAGAAGCTTAAAAAAAATCATATTTAATTCATCATTTGTTAAAAATTCTAAATTTTTGTGGGAGAAATTTATATGATATTCTAAACATACATGCAAAAAATCATTTTAAAATTCAGACGATACATATGAATTGTTTTAAACGCAGGGACCACAATTATTAACGAAAAATAATAGAAGGACGATTGTTTGAAGAAAATTTTTAAAGAGACTAAAAACGAAATATGATATATTTGTAGGGACCAAAAATTTATTTGCCCTATTTTAAATGAAAGGTGGTTGATTGCTTGTTCTTATATGTTTTTAATGTTATTGTTTTCATTGTTGTTGTTAATGAGATAATTTGAAGTTGTGTTGCTGATTGTTGTTGTTGTCAAAAACAGGTTTGATTGAGAAATGTTCTAATTGTTAAAACCTAAGTGAAATAAATTTATAGCCCCTAATTAATTTTGTTAATAATTCACATATTCAGATGGATAATTTATCATTTGTTATCTGATAAATTTCCTAAGTGTGTAGATAATGTTCTTTATTGAGAAGAACTCAAGAGACCGCAGAGGAAAAATGGCTTCAAGACAAGCAAAGACGAGAATCATCAATCACTTTGCATCTAATGTGTAGTATTCCCAAGAAGAAAAACTTACATTTGGTCTCTTTCATAAAGTGACATCAACTCACCCACATATGACTATCATCTAGTTAGAAAAAAGGATCAATAAAATAGAAGCCATCAAGAAAGATAAGTTGAAGTAGCTAAAATATCACTAAAAGGGGGGTTGAATAGAGATATTGTATTTTTCTTAATATTCTTTTTCTTTTAAAACTGTATCCTTTGTGTGAGGATAGTAGATAGATGTTAAAGGATATAAGTTTGAAACTGAAATGAGAGATAGACAAAATAAAGAGAAGATAGTATCGAAAATGACACACCCAAATTTATATTAGTTCACCCAAAATGGGTTACATTCAGTCCTCACTAACTTGTGAGTTTTCATTATGGCTCAAAAAGGCTTGTCTTCTAAAGGGACTCTTTTCACTATGTATTTTCTTAGTCTCAACAGGCTTACATAAACAATTTCTCTTCTTGATTTTACAACTATCAACAAGTTAATATTAACTTGAGAATATACAGGTTTTTGAGAGATTTGATAAGAGTATGATTCTTCCACTAAGATAAACTTTCTAAGAGGATTATTTTAAAGATATACTTAAGAATAGTAGAAAGTATTCTGAGAGGATGTGTGCTAAATTTATAGAGGTGATTGTGCTTCAAATATGAAGAGAACTACGAAGTATCCGTTGGAGACTTGGATGATTGTCCATGGTCTTTATTTGGAATTTCAAATATGTCCTTCAGCTTGTTAAGACAAAATCTCTAATTAATTGTTTTGATGATAATTAAACAAAATGTTAATTAAGAATTATAATTATGATTCTAAGTGTTTTAGTATTTAACTTGTGTATTTGAGTGTGTTAAACAAGATAGGTACCAAGCAATTCAAAACAAATATCATTAAAATCAAAGCAAGCAAAAACAGCAGATCGAAGATCAATCCTGCCAGACTTCTGCAAAACGAAGATTGATCTTCACTTCCATCAGAATCAAGAATGATCAATCATGAGCAGAAGATTGCATTCTAGAAGCTTTGTCAATCTTATCTCCTTATCAAGAATAAGCTAGGAAAAGCTTAAAACAGAATCAGCCCAGAATTGGAAGAATCAAGACAAGCCTCATGAAGGAATATGTAATACCCTCAATTTTAAAATGTACTTTTTGTATTTTCGGGTGCTTTCCTGTTGAATTATGAGGCTTTTTAGCCAGTTTTATTGGTATTTTGGATGTTAAAATGCCATAAACATTTTGTGGGTCCCGTTTTAAATTATTTGGCGAGAAATAATTTAATTACGTTGCGGAAAATTTATTACCGGACTATCTTGTTAAAAATATCTATAGTTGTAGAAAATTTTACCTGTCAATTGAATTGCAATGAGAATGGATATTTTTATCAAAATAGTTGAGATGTGTGTAAGAGTTTTAATTATTTTTGGTTTGGTTTAATTTTAATATGTATATATTTATATTTATTTATATATATATATATATATGTATTAGTGGAAAGTTAGTAATATATATATATATATATATATATATATATATATATATATGAAGGCTAGGGATTAGAAAGAAAGAAAGAAAGCAAAGCATTTTCCCTTCTTTTCTTTGTTTTTATTTCAAAAACCCCAAACATAAAACCTCACATATCACCTAGATCTAAGCTTTATCTCGCGAAGCGATTGAAGAGAAAGTTGATCGTGATCACGTTGCGGTGCTTGGGAACTAATTTTCGCAGCTCTGTGCAAAGCGGGAATTTTACCAGAATTTTATCGCGGTGCCGTAATCGGCCGTTCGAGCTACCGTTGAGGTAAGGGCTCCTTCCAAATTTTTAGCTTGCATATAGGACTCTATATGTGTATTTGTGGGGTTTGATTTTGAAGGCTTTATGTGTGAATTTGGGGAAAAGGAATTTAATGGGTTTTATGTGAGTTGTGAAAAAGAAATTGGTGGTTTATGTTTAACAATTTGGAGTTTTGATTTGGTGTGTTATGGTTGAAAATTTTGGAAAAGGAATTTGGTGGGTTTGAGGTGTGATGTTGTGAGAAATGAATTTAATGTATTTTGTGGGTATAATGGTGAAATTGAATTTAATGAGTTTTGAGGTGTGGGTGGTGGTGATTTTTGCTTGGTATGGTTGATATGTTTATGGGTAATTTTATGAATGTTGAGATATGCTTCGTGTTTGAAGATGTGGGGTTTTGAATAAATGCAATCTATGTGTGAATTTTGATTTGGTTTGAAATGAATTGATGAGATTGTGTATGTGGTGATTTGAATTCAATATGATTTGTGAATTCAATTTCATGTGATTTGAGGATTGTATGCGTTGAGTATGCTCTGTGTTAAATTTGAGAATCATTAGTGTTAAATGAGCATTAAAAATGGGGAATCTTTTAATAGCTGCATTTACTTAATGATTGTGGTGTCGAGAGTCAGAGTATGCTCATGCATTCATAGTACATGGTGACCGCGATGGTGCCATGGTAATAGTGGTAACCATGTTGGGCCACGAGATGATGTCATGCGAATAGTTGGTTCATCTTATCCTTGCGGGGATTTTTGTGTCGTGTTGATCCGTGAGAGATTGCACTCTTGTAAGTCGTGCTGATCTGTGAGCGATTGCACGCATAGAAAATTAGTACTGGTCTGTGAGAGGCTGTACGATGGAAAATTGTGTTGATCTGTGAGAGATTGCACTCTTGTAAGTCGTGCTGATCTGTGAGCGATTGCACGCATAGAAAATTAGTACTGGTCTATGAGAGGCTGTACGATAGTAAATTGTGCTGATCCGTGAGAGATTGCAGTCTTGTAAGTCGTGCTGATCTGTGAGCGATTGCACGCATAGAAAATTAGTACTGGTCTGTGAGAGGCTGTACGATAGTAAATTGTGCTGATCCGTGAGAGATTGCACTCTTGTAAGTCGTGCTGATCTGTGAGCGATTGCACGCATAGAAAATTAGTACTGGTCTGTGAGAGGCTGTACGATAGTAAATTGTGCTGATCCGTGAGAGATTGCACTCTTGTAAGTTGTGCTGATCTGTGAGCGATTGCACGCATAGAAAATTAGTACTGGTTTGTGAGAAGCTGTACGATAGTAAATTGTGCTGATCCGTGAGAGATTGCACTCTTGTAAGTCGTGCTGATCTGTGAGCGATTGCACGCATAGAAAATTAGTACTGGTCTGTGAGAGGCTGTACGATAGTAAATTGTGCTGATCCGTGAGAGATTGCACTCTTGTAAGTCGTGCTGATCTGTGAGCGATTGCACGCATAGAAAATTAGTACTGGTCTGTGAGAGGCTGTACGATAGTAAATTATGCTGATCCGTGAGAGATTGCACTCTTGTAAGTCGTGCTGATCTGTGAGCGATTGCACGCATAGAAAATTAGTACTGGTCTGTGAGAGGCTGTACGATAGTAAATTGTGATGATCCGTGAGAGATTGCACTCTTGTAAGTCGTGCTGATCTGTGAGCGATTGCACGCATAGAAAATTAGTACTGGTCTGTGAGAGGCTGTACGATAGTAAATTGTGCTGATCCGTGAGAGATTGCACCTTGATAATTAGTACTGGTCTGTGAGAGACTGTACAATTATGATTTACGCCCTTCGAGGAGGGTTTTGTTGATATTCCGGAATCATGTGCATTGGCATATACGCATTGCATTAGGGTGCTTGGCACTCGAGTCATGTTTGACAAGTTATGATGTTTGTATATGCGTACTCGATTGTGATGAGTGATTTGTGTTGTGTTGGTGTTTGTGATTGATTTAATTGGTGTTGAAAGTGTTGGAATTAATTTGGAAGCGTTGGAATGTTTTTGAAAGGGTTAAAAACTGATTTTCTACTGTTTTGATAGGTGTATTCAACTACACCTGTGTTGTAGTCGAATACAGATGATTAAATTAGCTACTGACTTGATTTTTTTGAAGTGTATTCGACTACACAAGGTGTTGTATTCGAATACAGTTGAATGGAATGCTGTATTCGAATACAGACAGGCTGTATTCGAATACAGTAGTGTTGTCAGTGCTGTTTTTGCTGTTTTTCTGCTGTTTTCGCAAGTGTATTCGACTACACATAGGGTGTAATCGAATACAATAGTGCTGTTTGGTCCAAAACTTCATTTTTCAACCTTGTTTATGCATGTTTAACATATGCAAACCCTTTCTAGATGCATGCTAAGTTGAAAGGTGATTTTGTGCATTTAAAATTGAATGCTATGTGGTATTTGTTAATTTCGGATTGGTGACCCTTTACAATTTGTGGAAATCTGGGCTTTGCCCTCAAATGAGAACCAGGGTCGTTCTAAGGCGTGACGTGGTGATGGGTTGGTTTATGATCGAAAGCAGTGGAGCTTGATGCAGCTCGTGGATTCTCAATACCCAGTCACCTTCAGATAGATTAATGATCAGCTTAGGGTTGTAATCAAGAATTTTATTTATTTTCCCTTTCCTATTTCAAAGTTGTTGTTTTAAAAGGGAACTTGTGTATTTGAAACAAAGCATTTTAGTCGGTGTATATTTTACTTGGATACCTTGGATTTTTGTTCAAAACCATTTCCGCTGTTGTAATTAATGATAACCTTTGTCGTGGTGTTACGACTGAAATATTTTATCCAAGAGTATTTTTCTTTATTTATGGATTTAACTTTGGGATTTTTATCACTTTATTTTGAAAAAAAAAATACACTCGCGCTTTTAAAAATCGGGGTGTTACAGAATATAAGAAGCAAGATCATTCTTCATTTTGTACAAATGCAAGTACAAGTACAGGCTGTAAAAGTACATCACAGTTGTACTATCAAATCAAGACTGCACACTGACTCAAAAGCAAGCAAGCAACCTCAGAAAAGGTACGGGATCGAGTACAAGTCAGATCACTTAAACTAATCTGAGGATCGATCCTGGACTGCAAGAATGCTCCTGGATTCAGCTTCTTCACTCTTGCTTTTGGCCTGCTTCAGTTCACTTACTGTCCTATGACAGCTGGCTTCATCTCAACGGCTATGTGAGCTGTCCTAACCTCCATTGGAGCTTATAAATACAGCATCAAGATGAAGAACAAAACACAACTCAAAGTGCCAAGCAAAGCATCAATCTTACATTCATATTCGAGCTCTCTCAAATATCATTCTTTAGCTTGCAAATCTTTTTCTTTGTGTTGTGGTGCAATCAGTAACAATCTAGTCTTAAGTTTCAGAATCTATTTCTCAAACAAGATTTGAGTAATATTCAGATTCTAAACATCTTCATCATCAATACTTTGTAACTCAAAGCTAGTGTATCATCATAGCTTGAGAAGTGTGTAGAAATCCTTTTATGTTGTAAAAGGTAATTTGTGAAATCCTTACTGGAATAGGCTAAGGTAAATCTGGAAATCCTTTCTAAGGAAGAAAGGTGGAAGTTGTGTAAAGATCAAGATTGATCTACAAAAGTTGTGTAACAATCAAGAACAATCTTGCTTTGAGCACTTAGTGGAAAATCTCACATTTGTAAGGACTGGACGTAGCCCAAGTTGGGTGAACCAGGATATATGCTTGAGTAATCTCTCTATCTCTATCTTTATTTACTACAGGCTTTACAATCAGTTTTTTCATTGATAAAATCAATATTGCTGTTTTTACACTAACCAAGATTGTTCTTCGTATTACCAAGATCAATCTTGAGTAAAAATTTTAGTTTCAAACAGGAAATTTTTAAAAGGGGCAATTATAATTCAAACCCCCCTTTCTTATAATTGATATTGTTGCTTCAATTGGTATCAGAGTCAGTCTCTAAAAAATTAAAACACTCAAAAAGTGTTAGAGCAAAAGATTCAGGAAGACAATGTCAAAAGCTAAATATATTGCTGAAGGAGGGTCTTCAAACAGACCACCATACTTTGATGGATCAGATTATTACTTCTGGAAAGGAAAAATGCAATTGTTCCTAAAGTCACAAGACACTAGTATGTGGAGAATCATCACAGATGGAGACTTCATACCAAGAGTGGATCAAAACGACCCAACATCGGCTGAAAAGAAAGAAGCCGAATGGACAGCAGATGAAAAATCTAAGGTACTCCTAAACTCAAAAGCTCAATTATTTTTATCATGTGCTTTAAGCAGGGAAGAAAGTGAAAGAGTAGATGAATGCGATACGGCCAAAAAAGTTTGGGACACATTGCAAACTCATCATGAAGGAACAAGTCATGTTAAGGAAACAAGAATCGATATTGGTATTCGAAAATTTGAATTGTTTGAAATGAATGATGGAGAAACAATTGATGAAATGTATTCAAGATTCACAACCATAGTGAATGAAATGCGTTCACTTGGCAAAGCTTATTCAGTACAAGACAAGGTACGAAAAATCATGAGATGTCTTCCAATCATGTGGAGACCAATGTTGACAGCCATAAGCCAAGCAACGAATCTTGAAGTTCTGGGACTGGAAGAACTGATTGGTACACTAAGGGCGCATGAGGTACTGTTGCTGGAAGATAAACCAATAAAGAAAGGCAAGGTAATAGCCTTAAAAGCATCTCAGAGCTTACCAAGTGTTCAACAAACAATTGAGAAAAGTGATTCAAAAGATGGTCAAGAAGATGTTGATGAAGAGATTGCTCTTCTCACAAGAAAGATACAAAGAATGATGAGGAGAAGAGATCACATCAAAAGAGGATCCCCAAACAAAAAGGATTTCAAAACTGAAATAGATAAAAGCAAAATCACTTGCTTTGGATGCAACAAGCAAGGACATTACAAAACTGAATGTCCATTAAACAAGAAGGTGCCAAAGAAATTCCCTTTCAAGAAAAAATCAATGATGGCAACCTGGGATGATTCTGATGAATCAGATATGGATGAACCAGAAGAAGCAAACCTGTGTTTAATGGCCAACAATGAAGATACTGAGGTAACAGATTCTAAACCATGTTGTAACGCCCCGGATTTTTTTGATCCAAAACGTTAATTAAAAATATATTGATTAGAAAGATTTACAACAATTTTTTTATTTTATTTTTATCTAACTACCTAACAGTTATTCATGCAAATAATTAGTAACAACCACGTTTATTTAATTTTATTAAGAAAATGTTTATTCAAGGCTATAACAAGAAAAACAATAATTCCTAACGGAAGGGAACCCACTTCCGTATTTCTAGAATCCTAGTGCATTTTAAAAGTTGGTGACAAAAGATTAAAAATAAACTTAGAAGTATCGCGACAATCCTATCATTACAAAATTGTATTGAAAACCCATTTTTATCCCCCGTTTGTCGCACGTTAATACTCATCAACTACTCTTGAATCTCCTTGAACTCATTAGTACCTAAAATGTTGTTGTAAGGGTCAGTTTTATCCATCATCCACATCAAACCAAAGTTAAACATATAGAAGAATAACACAAAATATATGAGAGTAAAAACTTCCAATTTAAAAGAAAAAATACACAAACCAATAAATTGCATAACAAAAATATATACATGATGCATGCTCCTAAAACTATATGATCCGGATATAAACCTGCCACTAAGGCAACTTCCACACAGAAAAATCACCCATACCAATGGGGAAAACCTGCCACTAAGGCAACTTCCACACAGATCACCCATACCAATGGGGAAAAACCTGCCACTAAGGCAACTTCCACGAAGATGCATATGCCATGACATGATATGATGATATATTACCAAAGAGATATATTTCCACACATCCCACTAAGAATCATGTCATAAGCATTCAAATCACTTTTCAAAATCATCATCTTATTCACATATCACTAAGATCACATGTCCACAACAAATAATCATGAAAATCATAACTTTCACCACATACACACAAAAATCAAGACTTGGTATCATACACACCATAAAAATTAACACGTTAACATATATAACAACAAGATTCAACTCCAACTCATACATCATCATAAAACTTTGTCACATATAACACACAAATTCAACCCTTCTTTCATATTCATTATAAAAATTAAAACTTTATTACATATAACATAAAATTCATACTTTACTTCATATTCGCCATAAAAATCAAAACTTCATCACATATAACATCAAAATTCATACTTTACTTCCAAAAATCATATATTATATAATAAACTTAACACAAAGGATTGGGGTTTCATTATTTTAATTCATTAGTCTACGTATTATTCCTTTCCAAAAGCAAGCAATCACAATTATTTATTTCATGCCATCCAACCAACGGTCTAACTATAATTTGTGTGGGGAAAAGCTCTTACCTTGGTCGTTTTCCTTCCTAGTACAAATCTCTAAGCCCCACGAAGTTGTTCACAAGGAAAAAGAAATTCCAAGCTTTGATGCACGATGAAGGGGAGGTGATGGTGATGGTGGCTAGAATTTTGGTATTCTTTACAGAATCTTGTTTGTAAAGGGTTTGTGAAATAGGGTTTGTGATTGTGGCTAGGGTTTCAGTATTTCGTTCTATTTAAAGTGAATATTATTGGGTAGATAGTGTTGGGACTGAATAAGAAATAGAAGGGAGAAAATATTATTATAATTCTTATTATTATTATTATTATTATTATTAGTTAACCTTCATCAATTATTAGTTAACCTTCATCAAAAACAAGGCATAAACTCCCAGCCCAACTACCTACTCATTCAAATGGGTCGTGTGATACCAGCCACAACCCTTAGCCCAAATTCTTCTTGCCTTAGAAATAAAAATACATCTACTAAATAATTCTTACTAAAAACTTTACTACAATAAGACAAACAAGGCGAATAATTACCACACCTAATTTAATATTGGAAAATATATTTATAGATCCAAATTATTTTAATTAATAATTTTAGAGGATGTTACACATGTCTTGTATGCAATCAAATGGAAATCGAATTTGATAATTTGTTAAATGATTCAAACTTTCTCATTCAAAAATGTAGTTCCTTTAAAGAAAAATTTCATAAAGAAAAAGAAGAAAAAGAGAAAGTACAGGTTATGAATGATGAACTTAAGGAAATCATTCAAAACTTGAAAAAATCTCAATTCAAAGATTCTGAATCTGAATGTTCTGAAAACCAGGATCAATCTTCATCTCAAACGAAGAATGATCTTCTCAATGCTGAAATTGAAATTCTTAAAAATGATTTAATGAATTTCATTCAAGCTATTGAGACATTTCATGAAATCATGGGATCTCAAGTAGGGATATTTGATAAAGCTGGGATTGGTTTTGATAAAACTCAAAAATAAAAAATGTATGAAAATTTCTTTGTTCCTGAAAGAAAAGTGGGAAATTGCAAAATCAAATGTTCATACTGTAACAAAATTGGACACTTGGAATTTGCATGCTATTTTAAAAAAAAGGGATGAAAAGATCAGGAACAAAAAGAATTTTAAAAAAGAAGAACAGTTTAAAGCAAAGGCAAAATTTTCTCAAAATCTGAAAAAACAGGATCAATCTTCAACAGATGTTAAAAACGAAGATCAATCTGGAGCTTTATCAAAACCTGCTGAAACTCGTTTTTCAAAATCCTTTCAAAAACAAGCAACTAATCATTCATCCTGGTCCAAGATAAGTCACTCCAAGACTACCTTAAACACCAAGAAAGAATCAGATTTTAAAACTAACTCCTCAGGACCCAAAATCAAGTGGGTACCTAAAAACGATACAAAACATTATGCAGGATGGATCTCAAAATGTCAAGAAAAGGCCATGGTTTTTGGACAGTGGTTGTTCAAGGCATATGACGGGTGACAAAAACTGCTTCATGTCATTTATCAAGAAAGATGGAGGATCCGTAACCTTTGGAAACAATGATCAAGCCAAAATCAAAGGAAATGGAACTATAGGTAAAATAAATTCTGCCAAAATCAATGATGTTCAATATGTTGAAGGATTAAAACATAACCTTCTCAGCATTAGTCAGCTCTGTGATAATGGCTTTGAAGTTGTTTTTAAACCCAACATATGTGAAGTGAGAATGACAACTTCTGGAGAAATCATTTTTTCTGCATCCAGAAAGAAAAATCTTTACATTTTATACATTGAAGAATTACCAGTTGAATCTTACCTCATGTCCATGAATAAAGACAAATGGATATGGCATAAAAGAACTAGACATATAAGTATGAAAACAATTTCAAATCTGTCAAAATTAGATATTGTTAGAGGACTTCCTAAAATCAGTTCTAAAAAAGATAAAGTATGTGAAGCATGTGCAAAAGGAAAACAAGTCAAGAGCAGTTTTCATTCAAAAGAATTTATATCAACTACAAAACCTTTTGAATTACTTCACATTGATCTTTTTGGTCCCATCAAAACCACTAGCTTGGGAGGCATGAAATATGGATTTGTAATTGTTGATGATTTTTCTAGATACACATGGGTGTTATTTTTAAAACAAAAAGATGATGCATTTGATGCCTTCAAAAAATTTTGTAAAAAGGTTCAAAATGAAAAAGAATCAAATATAATCACTGTGAGAAGTGATCATGGAGGTGAATTTATAAATGCATCTTTCAAAATATTTTTTGAAGAACTTGGCATCTCTCACAATCTATCTTGTGCAAGAACCCCTCAACAAAATGGGGTTGTTGAAAGAAAAAATAGAACATTACAAGAGATGGCAAGAACGATCCTGGAAGAATCCAATATGGAAAAATATTTTTGGGCTGAAGCCATAAACACTTCTTGTTACATTTTGAATCGTGTTTCTATTAGGAAAATTATAAATAAAACACCATATGAAATCTGGAAAAATAGGAAACCAAACATTTCATATTTTCATATCTTTGGTTGTTATTGCTACATTTTAAACAATAAAGACAACTTGGGAAAATTTGATGCGAAATCGGACAAAGCCATACTTTTAGGATACTCAACGGAATCTAAAGGATATCGTGTCTTTAATTTGAGAACTAAAATTGTTGAAATCAGTATGCACGTATTATTTGATGAGTTTGATGATCTTGAGCTTGAAAAGAAAGATGAGGATGAGGAAGATCAATCTGGGCCAACACAGAAGATTGATCTTCAGGAAAACGAGATTGATAAACAGTCTCCGTTTCAAACTCCTCCCAAAAGCTGGAGACTTGTAGATGATCATCCTCCAAATCAAATAATTGGGGATACAGCTGATGGCATTAGAACTAGGAGATCATTCAAAGAGGATGCAAACAGCAACATGGCAATGATTTCTCAAGTTGAGCCAAAATCAATCAAAGAAGCAATAATGGATCAATCTTGGATTGATGCGATGAAAGAAGAACTTCTTCAGTTTGAGAAGAACGAAGTCTAGACTCTTGTCCCTGATCCACAAGATCAATCCATCATTGGAACATGATGGGTCTTCAGAAACAAGCTTGATGAAGAAGGAAAAGTGGTAAGAAACAAAGCAAGGTTGGTTGCTCAAGGTTATAATCAACAAGAAGGAATAGCTTATGATGAAACCTATGCTCCAGTTGCAAGGTTAGAGGCCATTCGAATCCTTCTTGCATATGCATCACATAAAAACATCAAACTTTTTCAAATGGATGTTAAAAGTGCATTTTTAAATGGTTTTTTAAATGAACAAGTTTATGTTCGTCAACCTCCAGGTTTTGAGGATCAAAAGAAACCAAATCATGTTTTTAAACTCACGAAAGCCTTGTATGGTTTAAAACAAGCTCCTAGAGCTTGGTATGAAAGATTAAGTTCATTCTTGATCAAAAATAATTTTTCCCGTGGAAACATTGACACAACACTTTTTAAGAAAACATGATTTACTAATTGTTCAAGTGTATGTTGATGATATTATTTTTGGATCAACAAATGAAAAAATGTGTGAGGATTTTTTAAATCTCATGCAAAGTGAATTTGAAATAAGCATGATGGGTGAGTTGAGATATTTTCTTGGTTTACAAATAAAACAATATACAAATGGCATTTTCATTTGTCAAGAAAAATACGTCAAAGATCTTTTAAAGAAATATAAAATGAATGAAGCCAAGATCATGACAACTCCCATGCATCCATCATCCTCATTAGATAAAGATGAAAAAGGACAATCAATTTCTGAAAAAGAATATCGAGGAATGATTGGCTCTTTACTTTATCTAACTGCAAGTAGGCCTGACATTGTTTTTGCAGTAGGCTTATGTGCTAGGTTTCAATCATCACCTAAAGAGTCTCATTTAACTGCAGTTAAAAGAATATTTCGTTATCTAGTAGGTACTATTGATCTTGGCCTTTGGTACGGCAAAGGTTCTCACTTTGATTTTGTAGCTTACTGCGATGCCGACTATGCTGGTGACAAGATAGAAACAAAAAGCACAAGTGGTGCGTGTCAATTCCTAGGAGAAGCATTAATCAATTGGTCATATAGGAAGCAAAACACGATCGTCCTATCAACAACTGAAGCCGAATATGTCTCAGCAGCAAACTGTTGCTCTCAAGTATTATGGATCAAGAATCAACTTGAAGACTATTCAGTAAGGTACTCTCATATCCCAATATACTGTGATAATACTAGTGCTATTAATCTCTCAAAAAACCCTATTCAACATTCAAGGTCAAAACATATTGAGATTAAGCACCATTTCATTAGGGATCATGTTAGTAAAAAGGAAGTTGAATTAATTTTTGTAGATACAAAAAATCAATTGGCTGACGTTTTTACTAAGCCTCTTGTTGAAGATAGCTTCAATTCAATCAAAGAACGACTAAAAATCGTTAAAAATCCTGGACAAAATTGAAAAATTTAAAACAGGAACATTCTGGTCATAACGAAGATTGATCTTCGTTTTTCCTTGCTGAGTCTTAAAACTCAAGAACGATCCTCGTTCTTCATCATTACTACTTTTCTCTTTCATCTGAAAAGTTTGCCTCCTTTTTGAAAAAGGTAACGGCTCCAGACACACGCCCTCCCTTTCCTCCTTCCCAATGTAACTGCCCCTTCCCATCCAATCAACACGCGTGGCATTTTTTTTCTCAACTGCAACAGATCAAAAGCCTTTTTACAAAACAACAAAACCAATCTTTTTATCTGATCATTCAACTTCCCTCTTCGTGTTCATCAACATATTCAAAGTTTTTCTCTCTCTCTTCAACCCACAAATGGCACGAACAGAAACCACCGCTCATAGGCGTCCTACTTCATCTCCAACTCCTTCCCCATCACCATCTCCATCCCCTGTCAGATCACCCTCTCCTCCTCCCAGACCCACCCCTCCTCACTCTCCTTCCTCTAATAAAACATTTTCAGATTACCTTTCCTCCTCCCCTGAAGAAAGTACTCTTCCGCTCACTCTCGCCTCTCTCTCCACCGTCCTTCCTCCTTTGTTTCAAGCTCCCCTTCCCTCTTTAAATCAGACCCCTCCCCATCTTCGCAAAATGCAGAAACCTACTTCAAGTTTATCCTCTTCAAAAAGACACTCCATGCGCATTCTTGCTGGCATAGGTACCTCTAAACCTAAACAGGTTGATACAACTGTTTATACTGTGTCTGATGATGATGATGTTGAAAACCCCTCATCTCAACAAACTCCAGTCATTCCCTCTTCACGACCATCACAAACTCCAGTCATTTCCTCTTCACGACCATCACCATCTAAATCACCCAAAAATTCCAAAAATTCCTCTGACATAAATTCATCATCTCTTTAGTATTGTTTCTCCTCTATCATAGATGTCATAATTTCATCCTCCATTTTGTTTATCCTCTAACGTAGAGGACATATAAAAATATGTAAAAACACTTCATCTGATCAAGAAGGTGAGGAACTTGTTTTCTAAATTTGATACACTCAAGAGCACATATTAGATAACACACATAATCAAAATCTTTTAAACAATTTTGTTACTATTAAAACATTTCAGAGAGATTTTGTCTCAACATAAGTGAAGTCAAGAAGAAGTGTATAATTTTAATCAACAGATCATCTGCTCAAACATCATCTCAACTCGAGGACATGCAAGTACTTGTGCAACAACTCAGCCACTACTTGAATGAAGAAAAATCAAGGACATGCAAGTGCATTGTGTAACAACTCGATTTTCCTAAACTAAAGTTGTATCACGATTAGAATTAAAATTGATTTGGACAAGTTAGGGTTTATTAAATATGTTTCCTTCATAATTAAGCAAAGAAACTTGCCACCCAAACAACTTAGTATGTGTCTTGGCCGACCTAATTTCAATTAGAGAATCAGAATTCACTAAGTGAAAACTATTTAACTTGCTTGAACTTGCTTCTCTAAGCAAAATTAAATTCGCTAAGAGAAAATAAAGACCCCACGCGTGCCAGCAGGCTTGGGCTGCAAGTACCATGTGTCAAGCTTGGGTTGGCTCTGTACACATGGAACGATTTGGACACACCAGAGTGTGAAAATCTAAAATCCCGTAGAAAGACTATTTTTATAAGCAAATTCAATTTCTCTATACAAAATTGCTCTAGCCAAAACTGTAAATAAAGGTCCAAAATCACTTCATCTTCATTTATTTCCACACTCTTTCTCTCTCTCCAAAACAAGAGGAACTCTTCATTGTAAAGAGGTGCATTGAGGTGTTATCCTCTCTCTCTCTCTCTCTCTCCCTCTCTCCCTCCCTCCCTCCCTCCCTCCCTCCCTCTCTC
>JBBPBQ010000004.1:14656358-14717678 GCA_037974755.1 Cicer yamashitae | reverse complement strand
CTCTCTCTCTCTCTCTCTCTCTCTCTCTCTCTCTCTCTCTCTCTCTCTCTCTCTCTCTCTCTCTCTCTCTCAAAAACAGAGGAACTCTTAATTGTAAAGAGATGCATCGAGGTGCTATCCAATCTTTCTAAAGCATTTAGGTTTTAAATGTCTATTTATTTTCTTTACTTTCTTAAACTTATTTCAAAAACTCTTCAATCACCAAATAAGGTGGGGGAATATTCCGTACACGTCAAGACAATTAGTGTAACATAGTTAATAAATATGTGTAAGGCAATCCAAGCCCTAATAGAGACAAATAGTTAAGAAGAGCTAATCCTCATTAGTTATTAAATGAAGTTATGGTTGTCTTTCAAGTTATTTATCATAGGAATGATTTATAACAAATTATTTGGAGATGTTTGTTTAACTTGTTTGTGTGTTGTTTGCCCTAATTGTTTGAACATGTTATTATTAGTAAAATATGACACTCAACCTAACCTATATTATTGGTTTGAGAAATGACTTGAGATAATTATTATGATAATGATATGAATATTGTTTTTGCTTAGGGATGGAATGGTCATGACTTAAGACTAGAAGGATCATATAAACCTACATAAGGATGTTGTCAAAAAAAAAAAAAAAGATTGTGTGAAGTCAACTATTGTATGTATGGCGCACAAGGATGATTACTGATTGGTTTATCCCGTCGGGGACCCTTAATATTAAAGCTAGCATGACAACATTATTGTTTGAGCCAGGACTTAGTGATAATTGACTTATAACACTTTAAAAAATTGGAGTTTAATTTGTGACCTCAGTAGACGTTGCCTGAAATCATTTTTGAGCTGTTTTATTTGACATTGCCTGTAATCATTTTCTGATATCATTTTTGAGCTGTTTTATTTTTACTATTGTTGTTTGATGTGTTATTGTTCTTGCATCTTGAATTCTCAAATTAGGAATTTAACATTATTTTAATGACTTCTAAAACTCATTGTTAAAATAATTAATCTACGCGTTATTCAACCACATTTGCTAATAGGCATTTTGACCCTAAATCGTTCAGGCTAAATGGACAGAATTTTGTCGTGGATGGAAGGAAGGAGTGCTTCAATGCAATTCACAAATAATTCTCATCAATTTTACTATTATAAAGAAAATCAATTTTAAATCAAGATAATCCAAAATAAGATGGCAATTACTCCGCAAAACACCCACCAAGTTGAGTTGAAAAATATTTGCAACATCCGTTCAAGGAGGGAAAAACTATAGACATCACAAGTTTCTTGGGCACTTTTTTTCCACAAAGAGAACAAGTAGTGGCCTTTACTGAAACGAAGTTTATAAAGGGTGAACCTTATACGATGCACTTGTTCACATTCTGATATAGATATACAAAACAAGGAACTAGATAAGCAATAAGATTCAAAAACCTAGAGAAAATAAACTCAGACTGGAAGATTATCTTATCAATATGCAAATTAGCAATGAGCAAGAAAGAAGATAGAAGACATTCTTATGCACTGCTAACCAACTTTGGTTACCTCTGTCATTAATAAATCGCACAATAGTTATAAAAAGAAACTTGCTCAATTAGCAATGACCAAAAACCAAGTAAAACCAAACTGATGGCCGATATACGAAACAAATGGAGTAAAAGCAATTAATAAATATAGAAAGGTGAACACTGCAGCAGAAAAAAAAACAACGTTCAGTACTACAAAATATTCTGTTCCAACTATCTATGTGTTTCCGTTAATGGAAGTATCAATGTATCCTTGAGACTCAATTATCATCTTTGCAGTACCATTTGAATTGCATTTTGTTGAGACGGAGTTAAGCTCTGCAGTGCAACACAGTACATTGCACAAGGTTAGCAAAATTCAACTGTATGTCTTAAAAGTTGCATTTACTGAAAAATTATAATGCTTTATAACCTTGCAAATGTGATCTAAGAGCTGTCTGTCAGACTGTGAGAAGTTAGCAAAGAAATCCACAAGGTATTTTACGAGATTTATCTGTCAGTAGCAACCAAAATTGTAAGCATATGCATATGCAGGTTATTGCATCATATTAATTAAACAAATGAAACAAACTCCAATGTGAGACCTGATTAAGAGGATCGGCAACATTTAAAAGGTCATCTTCATACTGATCATCTTGATCCTTGTGATTTTGAAGCAAGTTCAGCAATATAAAAAATAAAGAAGTAAAAAGTTCAGCTTAAAACTCAGACAAGAAACAATCATAATATATAGAGATTATGATGTGACAATAACGTTAAATCAACCAAACCTCGTTAAATACTTTGGCCATTGCTTCAAGATGTTCATATGCGGGTTTTCCCAGAGCCGACACTGAATAAAGAAATTCTTTATCATTTTCAAGGCCATCGGTTTGAACTTCTTCCCAATCACTATCCTGAAAAAACAGTTTATATGTAGTAAGTTCATTAATCAGTGAATACTTAGCTCACATCAATACGCATTAACCTACCTCCTCTTCACCAGCCAAAACTTGTTCTTGTATTTCAGTTAATGCATCTGCGAGTAAAGACACAATCTGCAAAATTTATTACGTTTATGTCAGAAATTTCAATCATTAAGACATTACAATAGCTTTGTCAACATTCAGCCTACAAATTGTTAAAACTGTACGTTGGATTGTAAAAGAAAGTCATTTTCTGATTTAAAAGCTGCTACAAGACTACATCTGCATAAATGAAGCTTTATAATGCATTGTAGTCACAGCAAAAGAAAAAATTACACAGAACACAGATGTAGCATACCAGATAGACCTAAAAAAGTAGGCAGTTCAAGAAGAAATACAAACATTTGACCAAAGACACTGCCATTTTACAATTAGCCACTGCAGATATATCTGTCAAAGTTTGTCCTTCACAACCCTATTTTTTTGTTAATTTAAATTTAAAAACATACAACATGAATATTGAAACTACAATTTAGATAAACTTAAATAATAAAGATATCATGAAACTAATAAATTAAAATTAAAATTAATATGAATATTATACCTTATAATTTGGATTGGGCTTAACTCAACCCTATAAAACTAACATGTAAGAAGAGGATTACCAACCCACCACTTATAAACACATATTTAAGGTCATATCTCATCTAATGTGGAACTTATCAACACAAACCCCTCACGCCAAGGACTGAACATCATGAGTGCGACACGAGCGGCCTAGTAACGGGTAGCCCAACAGATTTTGGGAACACTAATAGAATCTTAAAATTTTAGTTGCGCCTAACTCAACCCTACAAAACCAGCTTGTAAGATGAGGACTATCAACCCTACAAAATAAAATATATACCCAACGAAGCACAACAAAAAAAGCAGACAAACGAACACACGAGTCTGTCTTTCCACTAGTATAAAAAAGGGAACTACCTTTGTAGGAAGTGGCACTATTATCCACTGATCTGGAGTTGATTTAGCTTTTGATCTTGTGGTTATTCCTGTGCCAGACTTTACATGACAAACAAGTTCAAAAACTCAACGAGCACTCTTAAAACCAAAAATAAATGAAATTTATAACTAATATACAGTAATACCTTAATCAGATGACCTCGGACCCGTGTTTTTTCCAGTTCACTGTGCCTGCTGGTTAGCAACAAGGCCAGGGCACTTGTAGTAACTTTTATTTGATAGGCCCCCTGTATCTCACCTGCAATAAAATATCATGTGTAGAAAATTTACTTTATCATGTTCATGTGCGAGTAATATGATATAATATAATGTATTCGTATAAAAGATCACACACACACACACACACGTATTTGTGTGTTTTACTCAATGGAGACAAGCTCTCGGAAAAACCATACAAGACAACAGCAGATCTGATAAGATGTTACACAGTTATTTGTGTAAAAAAAAATTACAAGGTGGCAAAAAGTGACGGGAAATGAAGGAGCTTTTGTATATAGATGAGATGGTATAATTACACCAGAAACTTACACACAGCTGCAAGGTCCCAGGTCCGAACCTGAGACATGATGTCCCACCTAATAATATTGGAATTTACCAGTTGAACTAGGATTTAAGGACTTTATTTAAGCTCCTCATCACACAATTGAATAACTACACAACTACATGCAACATCTCAATCTCTTGAGAACAACGAGCAAGGACAGGAAGATCAGTTAGCAAGTTAGTTAGAAGGAATTAGTTACATAATAAATAGGGGTATGCCAGAGTAAAGGGATTCTTCACAGTTGTTAGCATTTTGTAAACCGGGCCATCCCTCAACTGTAGTCTGCTGATAGAACACCTAGGCCTTATGATATGGATGATCCAATTATGTCAACACATCCTATTTAGACCAGCCTCTAAAAGATAGTAGAAGAAGAGGCAATAAGAGTTAGTTAGTACCCTCTCTCACCTTAGGAGATTTTCTGTTATAAGAAAAAGGGTACGAAGTGGGAAAGGCATTCAGAAAACTGTTAGAACTTTGCAGGAGAGATTTATCTCTATTGTTGTGTAGGAGCTTTTTCTCAGGTTTTTGAGTCTTGACTCTGGTTAATTTTCGGCAATTTCCTACTTTAAGAGCTGTGAAGCTCCATTTTCATACAATAAATACATTCTTTCATTGATCTATATTTTGGAGTTCTTCCAATAAATCACTCCATTCTGTGGTTTTCATACAAAATATCAATCATTTGTTAAAAAGCTGCCAGCTTCCAAGGTATCAGTCTTGTTATTAAACAACAAGAAAACTGCTTGGATATGATGTTGTACATCATTATTAATCCATCATTTTACACAATAGACCCGATTAAGATCCCAGTTTTGGGTACTTGTCATCCTCACTTTTTAATAGTCCATCATCCCAACTCCTATGCTGATTAAACTTAAACTTTATCCATCAAAACCGCAAGAAGCATGCACCAAACCCCTTCATTGCGAAAAAACAAAGATTGTCACAGAAAATACGTAAAACAGGTTCACCACAGGAGGTTGCCGACAAAGATTGTTGGACGATGATGGGAGCCTGACAACGGAGAACTTGGTTCTGGCAGGAAAGTGCAAAAATGAAGCGTAGATTTAATAGCACTACTACAAAGCTAAGCACCAGTCTTCTCCTTTTTTATGCTCAGCCACTGATTCAGCCTTTTTGGTAAGATGCTCTTTTGTACCCTTGACCAGTAAGAAGAAGCCCAAGTGTTGTAATTGGAACTGCCCAATTTCTCTATAGAGGGGAGAAGTGACAAAGTTGGTGAAAACAGTTCTATTAGTCATGGAGGAGTCTTAAGTACCAGAGGATGTCATGAGCGAGTCACAGGAGAAAAAAAATTGTCCGAAAAGGAGAGTTGATGGGCTATTTTCATTGAAACCTAAGTTCTCAGGCCTAAAACAAAAAAACCGAGGTCAGATCTGGGACCATTTGGGCAAGGCAACAAAAACACTTGAAGCCCTGACAGAAGGGAGGCTGGATGCACCACCGCACTTGGAAGTGACAGACTGAGATAAAGGATATTGCATACAGTATTTCCCGCACGAGAGAGCACGTGCATGGGTACCTGGTTGCCAGAAAGTCGCCAAATATAGTGGCAGCAGACAAGGGCAACAACGGTTGAAGAGACAAAATGACCAAAAAGGTTGTTGGAAAGAGGTCATCACGGAAGAGAAGGATAAACCGGAGTTGGAACATGGTTTTTGTCAAAAATAACACTAGGTAAATAGGGTTTAGGGTTGTCTCTCTTAAGACTCTAGATACCATGTTGAATGAAAGAAAACAAAGGCATGGGATGGTAAAACCGTATTTAAACTATACAATTGGGACCTTTATATAGGCTTAAAAGATTATACAATAATTACTGAATATTGAATTCCTACTTACACAAGCTATCCCTATCAACACAATCCTAATATTACCTTCAACAGCGCAACATCTAATCCAAACTTCCATGAGCGGAATAACTACAGATTGATAGTCATTTTATTTGCAAGAATTTACTTATGGTGGAGATTGTTACATGGTTTGTTAATTTGAATAATTAACTCAGATATTTTCACCAAGTCTCATAAGGGTAGACAATAATCTTATGAAAAGAAATAGGACTGAGGTAAATTATATTAGTAACAAGATATCCCACGCTACACAATCTTAATCTTATTTTCAACGGCACGACATCCAATCCATATTTCCACGAGTGAACTAAAACCACAGATCAATAGTCATATTATTTGTGAGAACATACTTCTGGTGGAGATTGTTACATCGTTTGTTAATTCGAATTATTAGCTTGCAGGGCCGAGAACAAATCGTATATGCAACAAGCTCTATAGCACCAACATTTTTTATCGAAGACGTGTTCCGATGTCTGACACGTGTCAGTATCCGACACCAACACCTTAGTTACATTCAATTAATTCACGTTCTCAAATTATTACCGATGTCAATGTATCGGTGTTGGTGTCATGTCCAGTGTTAGTATTTGTGCTTCATAGGTAACAAATTTAATGGATGTAGATATATGCAAAAGCTTGAGGGGTGTTGATAATATCGGTTTTTCCCCAACTACATTCTTACCTATTTTAAGCTACACAAATATACTGTTAACGAATTTTTCCTATCTCCCTGTTTGTTTTTTCTCAATTCTACTCTGATTAGTAATATAGTAAATTAGGAAATATTTTAGGCAGTAACTACATAATTAATCCCTATAACCAATGAATTTATTTTGTACGAAGGTTATTATTAATTCAAGGGACTAAGACCTCTCAAGTCAGTATCAGTTTCACTGTTGATTTCAAGTGTTACTTAGCAAACGCAACAGGGCAAGGATTCTCACCTTGTTGCTTAGTCCATTCTGACATTACATAAGCAAAAGAGTTGTCATGTGCCTCAGCTGGAATTGAAATTAGCAAATCAATAAATTGTCCAACATTAGGAACACTCATGTGTACCTGCATTTAACCAACATTTGAAAAGATCATATTTGGGGACAAAGGACAAGTGGAAGGCTTCTAGCCAAACAAATAATGTCGTACAATAGAAGAAGCCAAGAAAACATGACAAAAACGGAAACAATGTAATAAAAAGGATACTTCAAAACACAAAGTCCTCCTAATTATATAGAATCATTATTGATGTATGTTAAAATATGATAAATATGTTTTAGGGGTGGTTTATAATCTTAGAGTATCTCTTAGGATTGGATTTTATATTATTTATTATTATCACTATTTGTTCCTAATTTAGGATTAAGTCTATGTATCCCTATAAATAAGGATTAACATTGAGTCTTTTCAATCAAGTCATTGTTTAATAACTTTTATCATTCTGATTAGAACCCTAGCCTCTTTCTCCTATTCTCCTTTCTATATGAATATCTATTGTTAACATGGTATCTAGAGCTTGGTTTGATTCTCCTCGAACTGTCTCCCCATTATTCCGTTGTCGAGTTCCCAAAAGTTTGGGAATGTAATCATATTTTTCTAATTTTGACGTCGTTCAACTTTCTCTTTTCTTTTGTGATTGTGTTTGCTTTGCTTTTAAGAGATCGATTCTTTGGTTTCTCCTCTCTCGATTGGTTCCTCTCTATATTGTGACTGTTTGATAAGGCTTATGTTCCTTCTTTGGTTGTTTCACTCTTTGTTGGTTCATCTCTTTATTGTGATTGTCTGATATGACAGTTGCTTCTTCTTTGGTTGCTCCTCTTTCTATTGGTTCCTCTCTTTATTATAATGTTTGATATGATTGTTTCTCCTTCTTTGATTGCTTTTCTCTTTGTTGGTTCCTCTCTTTATTGTTAACTTTCTGATATGGCTGTTGCTCCTTCTTCGGTTACTTCTCTCTCTGTTGGTTCCTCTTTTTACTACTACTCTTTGATATAGCTATTGCTCCTTATTTGGTTGTTCCTCTCTCTGTTGGTTCTAATATTTGTTGGTTTGGTTTGATCTTCTCTTTTAAAGGTATACTTGTAGCAAGTTTTAGCTTGAAGGAGAGTGTTAAAATATTAGAAAATATGTTTTAAGATTGGTTAATAATTTTAGAGTATCCCTTAGGATTGGATTTTTTATTATTTATTATTATTATTATGATTTGTTTCTAATTTAAGATTGAGTCCATGTATCCCTATAAATAGAGATTAATATTGAGTCTTTTGTATCAAGTCATTATTCAACAACTTTGATCATTCTGATTGGAACCCTAACCTCTTTCTCCTTTTCTCTCTATTTATATGAATATCTATTGTTAACAATGCAAGAAAAGAAACACAACTGGGGAGGATCAGGAAGGTGAAAAGTAGCATTTAAGTTGTATACACACATTTCTAGAAGCATTGTCTAGTAATATACAAATCATATAAACGATTATTGCTCTAAGTACTGACTTTCCACTTTTGTAGACAATTAGTAATAATAGAGATTTGGGATAATTAACCATGACCAGCAAAAAAACTAACAGTAGAATCATTCTAGATCAATCTAAACAATTTGCTATATTAATATTACCAATCTAGCAAAAACAACTAGCAATGAGCTTCTCAGGGAAGCAATTTGAGCAGATTGCATACGTCTGACAAGAGCAGCAACCAGGTCTCGTATATGTACAGCCATTTGCGAGGGTAAATGCAGTATGAGTTGAAGAATATAACTCCCAACAAAAAGAGACCCAGAGCTATCCAAATTTGGGTCTAGTAGTCTGTACCAAATTAACAAGGAACCAAGCAACAAATGAGAAGCAGAAAAAGAGAATACACAAATACACACACAAAAGCAGGAAACAGAAAAGGTGAAAAAATAATAAACACGTCCTACTTGTATCTATAAGAAGAGTGCATGTGAAAACGGGAAGAAATTTGAAAGTGATAGTGGTAATTAATTTACTAAGAAATTTGAAATAACGGTCAACTACCTTGAAGCTATATCAAGTAAGCTTCTCATAGTTGATCCAGAATCAGGTCCCCAGAAAAGAACTTCTTGTCTTCCGCCAGATATAAAAGCAGATAAACATTCTGTCGCATTCTGCACAGGTCAAGTCGATTCAAATATTTCATTATGTGTGCAATAAGAAATCATTGCAAAATCAAGTAACAAAATAGGTTATACATATATTTTTATCAAACAAAGTGACCTGAATTTCACTATGGTCATCACGTTCAAAGATAATTCTGATAACCGCATCAAAACAGACATCATATATTGCTTTCACTACATCGCCAGGGGAATTCTGTACAAAGCTATAACATACTGAGATTAGAAAATTGTAGGATAAATACAGTGTACAAAGATCAAACTTCAAAGCTAATAAATGAACTAAGTTTGAAAATAAAAAATGAAAAACAAATGCAGGCAAGTGTACTTGCCTTCAGTAACATCGTTAGCAGATCTAGTGACCCAGCTACCAAACCATCAACCTGCTCTTGGGGCTACAAGAACATTTGAAGGGTACATAAATAACAAAGGTTATTATTTTAAAATCATTAATTAATCCTGACGTTCAGTAACTTTAAATAGTCATACTTTATTCAAAATTGGTCCAATAGATGGCAAAATTCTGGATACCAATGAATGTATACATCCAGGAATGCTTTTGATTGCCTGAAAAATAAATTTCATCAGATGACAAAATAAATCATCTATATTAATTGAAAAAATTGTTGCCAAATCAATGGTTACGAACATAGAAGCTAACCATATATGAAGTACAATCAGTAATAAATTCTGATCAAACAAACATCATAGAAAAAGCTAAACTTAGCAGCTAAAGAGTGGTTTAAGGTGGAATTGGTGTTTTAAGAACGTAAAACCAACAAAAATAACAATAATTGCATTCTCCATCAAAAAAACAAACAATATTCTGATACCAATTTGTGAGGAACAAAATATATATGGTGGAGTTAACTGGATAGATGAAGAAATCTCCTTACAACCAGAGGTTCTTCTGGTAACTGTCTAAAAAGGAGTTGCAGAAAACAGAAAATAATAATGGAACGGAGTCAAGCCCCTTACATGGTGATAATGGAAATTAAGAAAAGAAAATTAAATGATACACCCCTGCCGAGAAGGAACCTGTATCCATTACTCAGATTAATCAACCCAATATTCAACAGAACTCACACCTCATCACGTCAAGGAACAAAATCTGTGACTGAATATGCATAATTTGTGGCACGAGCTTGACTACTAGTGTTTTTGACATGAAGATGATGAAGGGCACTGCAGATATTGCATTTCTTAAGAACTTTATTGAGAAGGACAGGGTGTATGACTTCTTAGCTGGACCGAAAACTGAATTTGATCGTCAGAATCCAGATTCTTGAAAAGGATACAACTTCCCCTAGAAGAAATCATTTCCTTAGTATGAGCGTAAGAGTCGGAGAAATCTCATGATAGAGCCACAAACTATAGAGAGTTGAGTACTGTGTACCAAATCCAATCATTTTCAAAGGGAAAAAACTTAAATGGTGAACATCAATGGAAGAACAAGGACAACCTTTCAGGTACCAACTGCAAAATGTCAAGGCACGCTAAGGAAAAATATTGGAAATTACATGGCAAACCTCCAAGTAAGGAACGGAGAAGTCATGGACGGCTATCAAGGCCTCAAGCTCATTTGGAGTAATGATAAAAATATTTAGACCTAACAATGCGAATGATTACTTCAACCAGGCCTTGTCGCCCTATTTTTAGTTACAAGGAATCATCAATGAACCATCTTGTGTTTACACACCACAACAAAATGGTGTAGCCGACAGCAAAAATGGGCACTTATACAACACTACTGGGGGAGGCTATCCTTACCAGTCTCACATAATAAATAAGCTAAGCAATAAAATTCCCATAGACATCCTTATCATTATCGGTTACACTGGGGGGAGACTATCCTTCAGGGACTTCTAGTGGTCTCACTCCAAGAGGATTGGGCGCAAGACCTATATCCATGTCCACCACCAGCATAGAGATTGTTGAAAATATATTACGATTTTTGTATTTATTGTATAGGCAAATCATATCATGTAAATAGGTATAGTGTCTCTTATATTTACTTTTGTATTTATTGTCTTGAGCATATATAACATCAACTCCGCTGTGTAGTTGAGATGCACGGTTTTACGATATGCCTCGTCAACTTCCTAACTAACTTCTACTTACTAACTCTATTTAATCTATATTCTATATCCTAACAATACCCCCCTTCTCCTCAAAATCAACCATCCTCAAAGTTGCAATCTACTAAAATAAAAATTCTTCAATCTGAATAGTTGTTGTTAGAATGTAATGCATAAAACTGAGAGAAACTGAATTGCTCTGAATGATAACATATTTTTACATGGTATCAGAGCAGGTTTTGTTTCTGTGACCCATCTTTGTGCTTCACTACCGCTGCCGGCGGCAGCAAATGCCGCCAACAGCACCACCTTTTTCAGTCTTTCAATTTTTTGGCTTCATACAATCATCTGTCACCATCAATCCGGCTGCCTTTCTAGCAACCAGCCACGACGCTACAGCTTGCCTCAAAGCACCGCCTTCATTGTGTGTTTTTCCAGTGACCTTTTTTTTTTCTTTTAAATACAGCTGTGCTTTACACCAGCTGTCATTGTTTTGTTCTTTTTTTTTTACTGTTACAGCTGTGCCAACACCAGCTGCCCCTTTTCTAGTGCGCATCCAAAACCAACAAACACCGTCGCGCAATCCTCCGGCGAGCACGACGGTGCTTTTACCGTCGCAAACCAACATTGCACACGCTATCACGCGCGTCTGTCTTCTCTATGTATGGGTCCCACGCGCCTCCACCAAATTCGTGCGTAAGAACGCATGCACCTATCTCTGGCCCCCTTCTACAGGTCTTTTCATGATGTGGTGATTTTTCAGCAACCTCTCATTTTTCAACTCTTCGTTCCGCATTGTATCTGCTGTTGTGAGAACTTAGTTTCAAGGACAAGGTACCATTTGCTCAGACAATCATTTTATTCCCACTGACGATCAATCCGGTGGTGACTCTATTCCCACATATGAATCATATTAGTGGCACGTTTTATTTCCACCGATGATCAATTCAGTGGTGACTCTTTCACACATGAATCATTAATGGTGCCTTCTCTTTTCAAACTAGTACAACAATAGTCAAACTTAGTTTCATTTTTTTTTGTGATAAAATGTTTTGATGTAACAAGCTTAAAGCATAGTAAGCTTTAGCTTGAGGGGAGTGTTAAAATTCAGTGTATATTCTAATTATTCCTTGAGGGAAGTTCTTCTTGAGGAGATGAGAACTCTTGGGAAGAACAAAACTTGGAGGTTTATGACACTACCGGATGACAAGAAGATCGTAGAACGTAAGTGGGTGTTTACTGTGAAGTATAATTGAGATGGTTCAGTTGAAAGGTGATCTAGAAAAATTATACATGCATGGTCCTCTAGCTTTGAAGACAAATTTGGGTCAAAAGTGTGTAGATTGAAAAAAAAATCTCACTATGGCCTAAAGCAATCTCCTAGAGCATGGTTTGAAAGGTTCATTCAATCTATGAAGAAACAATGGTACATTCAACGACAAGCAGATCACACCTTATTCACAAAATTATTCCCAGATGAAAAGTTTTCTTCTTTGACTGTTTATGTTGATGATATCGTCCTTATTAGAAATAATATAATTTAAATAGTAACAGTGAAAGAAGAACTAGATGCATACTTTGAAAACAAGGATTTAAGAGCTTTGAGATACTTTCTTGGTATAGAGGATGCTCAATTAAATAAAGGAAGTGTAGTTTCACAACAAAAATACATTCTAGATCTATTCAACAAAACAAGGATGAGTGTGGTGTAGGCTAGATGACACCCCCATAGGCACTAATGCAAAACATTGGGAGAAAGGAAGTGTTCCTATTAACATCGGAAGATACCAAAGGTTAGATGGGAAGCTAATTTCTTTGTCTTACACTAGACCTGACATCGCCTTCTCGATCAATGTTGTGAGTCAATTTATGCACACTCCTTTTGAGGACCATCTTGAGTTAGTGTGTAGAATCTTGAGATATTTGAAGACCAATCCTAGAAAGGGTCTCATTTTTTAACAAGACTAGTGAAAGAAATGTTTCTATCTTTAATGATGCAAATTGGACAGGGTCAACCACAAACAGGAAGTCATCATCTAAATACTGTACATATGTCTGGGGAAACCTTGTGACATGGAGAAGCAAGAAATAAGAAGTAGTGCAAAAGCTAAGTTTAAGGCGATGGCTCAAGGAATTTGTGAAGGAGCTTAAGATGAAAATTGAGCTTCCATTAAAGCTTTACTCTGATAGTAAAGTCGCCATTAGCATAGCTCAAAACCCAGTTCAACATGATAGAACCAAAAATATTGAGATTGGCCTTCACTTCATAAAGGAAATATGAGATTGAGCATTTGATAAGCAAGTTGAACATGATAGATATCGATGCACCAACTTGAGGGGTGTTGGAGAATCCGTGTGATTCTTTCCTTTTTATTTCTATGCACCAATTTTTATTTCTACTATTATATGATTCATTGTTTCGTAAAATCCTCATTGATTAAAGGAAGATAATTTATTGTAATCTTTTTAACATAAACAGTCCTGGACTGATGAATAAATCATAACAGTATTTTCCCTACTGTTATATACACTATCCAACATTTCAAATTCAATCAGGTAGTTTTTCAATTATAAGATTTTAATAAAAAATTAACTTATAAGTTATCAACTAGTTTATCTACTACTTTTGCTAAAGGCAGCCATAATAGATAAGATCTTACTGTTCATGTCACAATCTCTTGTTCTGCCCTCCTATCTCATTCAATGCAATGTATGTAGGATATACGAATTACAAACTCAGTCATAACTAATGTTAAATGTTGACAAAATCAAGATACTCCGCAGAATATAATATTAACAAAAAAGATTAAAGGTCAAAACCATTACCTCAAGAACTTCAAGTGCGTCAATACTGATAAAAGGGTCAGAAACATGTGATGCCCATACATTAAGGATTACAGGAGATACAACCTGTTCTACTATTGCTGGTGATTCATGGCCTACATATAAAATGAGGGGATAAATACAAACAAATGTCGAGCTAAACAAAAGACACAGGAATGTGTGGAGGTAAGACTAGAACAGAAATATTCACTATATATCAATAATTTATATACAAGAGAACAATATAACAAACCTGCCTTTACTGCTTCTTGCAATGTTTCAAGTACCATGTGCAAGGTTTCATCTTGTGCCTGGAAACCATATTAAGGTAACTACATCTTGCAACAATAGCAAAATATACATATATGACAAAAGGATTCATATTGTACAGTACATGATTAAGAAGATCTGTGAGGGATGAAAATAAACCCAATAATTGTGGTTGGACAATTTCTTTCTTTGCTTTAGGGAGAAGCTGAGAAAGTACCCTGCAGGCACCTACTTTTACAGGTGGAGGCCTGTCAAATTAAAAGTTAGAAGAAAGTATGATGTACAATGAATACAAATTGACACAGGTTTGCTTACACATTCATTGTAATTGCCTTCATTGCTGCATCGAGAGAGTGCTCTAGTACTCCACTGCTTAACTGAAAATTAAGAAAAGTTAGAGTGAGAGAGATGTGGGGGCGGGGGGGGGGGGGGGGGAGAAACTATGAAAGAATAGAAAACATTTACCACAGAGGAGAATTTAGCAACTGAAGTAAAGAGACGAGCATATAGAAAGGGGTATTGAAGAGGATCTGTCACAAAAAGGAGGAAAGTGAGATAAAATGTATATGTATATGTACATGTATATGCATGGATCACAACTGAAGCATAATGGAAGCTTAAGGGGAGAATTGACAAATGACCTATTAGAAAGTCCTCGGCAACAATCTGCTCAATCATGCTATTCAAGTTACTTGTCTTAAACCCTGACTCCTATATGAAGGACAAAATATATATATCAAAGTATATCATAGTGCAGAATATAATTCAGTTATTGAAGTTGGAGATGAAAAGGTTTAACCATATATGACTGCCCATGAGAATCAAGAAACTAAAATCAAAATCCCATACCTGTGTCTCAAACAGTTGTTCTGAAAGAGATGACAAGGCAAAAAGAGTAGCTTCTCTTATCTGCCACAGTTAAAATTTATAACACTGACTTTAGAACTTAAAAATGGTAAGTTCCACGAAATGATATATGCAAAAGCAAAAGCTTTTTCTCGTGCTACAAATAATATTTGGGACCATTGGCATGCTTACTGTAAGAAAATAAGGCTGGTTGAATGAATTGATTTCATTGATTAATATTGAGAATACATCAGATATATATACAATAACTGCTAAGCTAATTTAGGAAATAAACTAATTTCTGCATATAAAATAGATTCGTGCATTCATGGGATATTTTCAAATATACTGATCCTGTAATAAATAAGAAATAAATAGGATATCTCCGTAAAAATATCCTACAATGTTCTAGCATATTCACATACCATAACAAAGATTAATACAGCATATGATTCACACTTCCGATGAGATGTACAGAAAAAACATATCTCAAACCACCAAGGGAAAGTATAAGGAGTCGTGTGGTTAATAGTGTTGAGACAGATAAAAAGAATAGTAAGAAAAATGACAAGTGGGAAGACAAAATTAGTTAGGCCATAACATTCTTGGCAAGGAAGGAAGGGATAAACATTAGGGAGCAAGGATAAGAGAGGCTCAACAATCCTAGTTGAGGCATCCAAAAATTTGAGGGAAGACTTTGGGGCACTTTGGAAACGGAGGTTGGTAAAATCTGAAGGTCTTTCAATCTTTTTTTCAATAAGCTTGTGTAATAAAGAAGAACATTTCCAAAGTGACGAGCTAGGCTCCATTGTTTCTTCCTCAGTAATATTCCAAACAGAGAGTTACAGAAAAGAAAAAGAATTAAAAAAAGGAGGATTGAGAACCAGCATTATTTTAAATTCAGAACCAGCATTATTTTAAAATAGCCTTTGTCAGCCAGACAATTAATATTAAATTATACTCTTAACGAGACATACTAGATAAATTCTAGATCTAAGGAAAACATAAATTCTGTATTTACCCTCCACCAGCTTGCACTGCCCGCCAATTTTCTTGTTTGAGACTCAGTGAACCATTGTTTTGCAGCATCTATGATGGCAAGAAATCCTTCACCATCAAAAGAATTGACTACCTCTTCCAGTAACAGCACACCTACAAGAAGCAATTTTCTGATGAAGCTCAGTGAATATCTATACAACATATACATAAATCCATACTATTGAATGAGAAGAGAATATTGAGAGACATGTTGAATAACCCGTATATATCAACTACACAGTAAAAGTTCTTAATATGGACTATGAGTAATAAATACACATAATGATAGCAATACTTACAGATATTCTATTTATTTACATAATAATATTTTATTTTCAATGACTTTTTAAAAACATCTGCCAACTGATCATTAGAATTGACAAAGCTAGTGATGATGTCGCCCGATTCGATCTTTTCTCTAACAAAATGGAAGTCTATCTCAATATGCTTGGTCGTCTCATGAAAAACAGGATTTGAGGCAATGTGCAATGCAGCTTGATTATCTCATATTAGTGTCATTAGGCTGGCCTCTTCAAATTGAAGTTCTTTTAGTAATTGTTTCAACTAGATAAGCTCACATGTTACTAGTGTCATGGCCATGTATTCTGCCTCAGCGCCAGATCTTGCAACAACATTTTGTTTCTTACTCTTCTAAGATATTAAATTTCCTTCGACAAGTACACAATACCCAGAAGTGGATCGTCTATCAATGGGTGAGTCTGCCCAATCAACATCTGAGTAACCAACTCTCTGAGTATGTCCTCTATCTTCATAAATGATACATTTTCTAGATGCACTTTTGATGTATTTAAAAATCCAGATTACAGCATCCATATGTTTTTGGCAAGGAGAATTTAAGAACTGGTTTACCACACTAATAGCTAAGGAAATGTTAGGACGGGTGACTGTGAGATAGTTTAATTTTTCAACCAATCTTCTATATCTTCTTAAATCTGATAGAGGCTCCCCCTGATTAGGTAGGAGTTTGACATTTGAATCCATAGGAGTATCAATTGGCTTGGCATTTAATAGACCTGTTTCTTCAAGAATATTCATAGCATATTTTCTTTGTGAAACTATAAGGCCATCCTTGGATTGGGCTCCCTCAATACCTAAAAAGTAGCATAGATTATCGAGGTCTTTAGTCTGAAACTGATTTGAAAGATGTTTCAACTAAAGTATTCCTTGTTGATCACTACCAGATGACAATGTTATCCACATAAACAATAAGATAGATACACCCTTGGCCTGAGTGACAATAAAATACAGAATGATCGGCTTCACTACAAATCATACCAAACCCTTGTACTACTACCGTGTTGAATCTGCCAAACCAAGCTCTAGGAAACTGTTTAAGACCATAAAGGGACCTGCGTAGCCGACAAACCATGGTGGAAGACTCCCCCTGAGCAACAAACCCTGGTGGTAGCTCCATATAAACTTCTTCAAAATCACCGTGCAAAAAGACATTTTTAATGTCAAGTTGATGGAGAGACCAATGTCGAGTTGCTGCAATGAAGAAAAACAGTTTGACAGATGCTATTTTGGCAGCAGGTGAGAAGGAATCGTTGTAATCCAACCCAAAAATCTGAGTATATCCTTTGGCCACCAAACGAACCTTAAATGGATCAATCTTACCATCAGAGCCAACCTTCACCATATAGAGCCAACAACAACCTACTAAAGACTTCCCATGAGGTAAAGGGACCAGTTCCCAAGTACCACTGCTTTGTAGAGCACACATCTCATCAAGCATTGTATGCCTCCACTCAAGGTGGGATAATGCTTCACCAGAAGACAAGCAAGTGTAATGTAAGGGAGAAAAACGATGATAACACAAATCAATATATTGAGGAGATGAATTACGTGTTGTGCAAATATCCTTACGAAGAGCAATGGGAAGGTCATGCTCAGGTGGTAGGGCCGAATCTAGTGGTGGCATCGTAGGAGAGTCTGCAATGCGAACAGGAACATGCACAACGGAGGGTGGCCGACGACGATATGTTTGTAGTGGTCGTGGAGTTTGGGGGGCAAACTCGACAGGTTTGAGAGGAACAAGAGTGGGCGGAATAGAGATAACTACCTGAGGAGGTTCGGGATTAATCACCTGATGGAGCTCAGTAGCTACATGGGTCGGTTCAAAATATAGTACAGAGTCGAAAAATATAACATCAACTAATGTAACGTATCGGTGTAGTGCAGGAGAATAACAACGATGGCCCTTTTAGGACCTATGATATCCGAGAAAGACACACTTGAGTGATCCAACTGACAATTTGTTGAGACCAGAAGATAAATTGTGAACAAAACACGTGGACCCAAAGACACTAGGAGGTAATGGGTGAAGAGGGGTATGCGGAAGGACGACCGAATGAGGGATATTTCCATCAAGGACAAAAGACGACATACAATTGATAAAGTAGCATGCCGTTAAGACTGTATCCCTCCAAAAACGGAATGGAACATTACCATGGAGAAGTAAGGTTTGGGTAGTTTTAATAAGAAGCCGATTTTTGCGTTCGGCTACCCCATTTTGTCGGGGTATATGAGGACATGACGTTTGGTGAAGAATACCATTAGAAACCATAAAATTTTGAAATTGATGGGTTCTCAAGCATTATCACTTCGTAAAGTACGAATAGAAACACCAAATTGAGTTTTAATTTCTTGATAAAATTGTTCAAAAATAGAAAACAGTTCATATATATTTCCATTAAAAACAACCACGCACAACGAGAGTAAACATCAATAAAAGTAACAAAATACTTAGACTCTAAAGTAGACACAGTACGAGAAGGACCCCAAACGTCAAAGTGAACTAAAGCAAAAGGGGACGAAACCGTTTTATTGACTCGGTCAGGAAAATGATTACGAGTGTGTTTCCCTAACGGACACGACTCACAATGTAAAGTGGACAGCTGAGACAAACTAGGCACCAGTTTTTGAAGTTCGGTAAGACTTGGGTGTCCTAACTGAGCATGGATAGTATGAGAATATGTGGCAGAGCACATCTTGGATGATAGAGACAGGTAATAGAGGTATTGAGACTCACATTTGATGCCAACTGTCATTCCCAAACTCCGGTCATACAGGGTAACATTATCATTAGTAAAAGTAATATGGGACCAAGTTAATTGATTAACTGAAAGTAAATTAAAAGCACATCCAGGTATATAAAGAACAGATGCAACTGAAATGGAAGGAAGAATTTGGACAGTGCCAACCCTTTGAGATCGGGTTTTAGAGTCATTAGCAGAAGTTATAGTAGGTAAAAAATCAGATTTATAGAGAGAAGAAAAGAGACCTTTATTACCAGTGACATGATCAAACGCACCAGAATCAATAACCCAAGGGCCGAGAGAAGATGAGTGAGATAGTAAACAGATGAATTATCAGTGTGTGCAACTAAAGTAGTAGAATCAGAGTTCGGATGACTCTGAACCCACTGGAGAAAATCTTCATAACTTGTCGAGATCCCTGTGGAGACGGTGTAGTCTGAATAGTGGCAAAAGGATCAAGTTGAGTTGCATTTATCGAAGGCGAAGGTTTGCCATGCAACTTCCAACAGCGATCAATAGTGTGTCCAAGTCGATTACAATGCTCACATTTGGGACGAGGCATAGAGTTGGATGGTCCTACACGAGAGCGACTCTGATTATGCCTCAGAGATGCAAGGGCAGCAGCGTCACTCGTAGCTGAAGTAATAAAGGGTTCAACTGGATGTTTTGTTGGTACTTGAAGAAGGATAGCTAAGGTAGTAGACATATCCAGAACAATAACAAACCCCAAAATTTGATCACGAGTTGCAGAGTACTCTTGAGGCAAGCCATAAAGTGCAAGAAGCATGAAGAAGGTGTTGCGTTGATCCAACTCCTTCTTTTGCTCAACTGGATTAATTGCAGTAGGAGGAAGAAGCTCATTTAAATCATGAAGTACACTATGAACGTTGCCAAGATATGTAGAAAAAGAACCATTTATCGTCTTCGGAGTAATGATATTCAGCAAGCGGTGACAAACTCCACAGAGACGTTGAGTGTCATTAGTGTAGAGTGTTTTTGCCTGACTCCAAACCGATTCACACGTGAGATGTGGACGAAAAATCGGTTTAACGTCTAGATGAAGTGTAGACTTAATGATACTACACAACTGAGCATCTCACTGCATCCATTTTGAAGTTTCAGCCGCAACCACCTTTCCAAGATTTTTAGTGAGATGGTCCTCGTAATCTTGACCAAACATCCATAGTTTGATGTCAACGGCCCAACTTTCATAATTTGATCCATTCAATTTTTCTACAGAGAGAGGAGAGGTGATGTAGTTGGTAAAGATGCTCTTTGTTTCAGTAGCAGACAGAGACGTCATGGTCAGTAAAGTGCCATAAAACGCGTCTGAACTAGGGAAACGGGGATTGTTTGAACTGGAACGCGTATATCCGTGACTCGAAACTGAAAACTCAGGGCAGACATGGAATCAGAAGGCTGAGGCGAGTGCGAAGAGAGAGGTCGAGTCGTAAACGGTTGCCGGACACGCCGTCATGCGCGGTGGCAGGTGGTGGCGCGTGGATCTGACGCACGTGATGCGTTTGGGCATGAGAGGTTTTGTTGACGACGCGCATTGAAGGGTGGATCGATCTAGAGTGTACGACGCTACTGGAGTGGTCGTTCGCCGAAAAGGTCGTCAGAGGGAGCAGCGGCGGCGACAGCAGAGCGTGGGTGGCTGGGAAAAATGGAAAAACAGTACCACAGACAAGGAGGGGGGAAACCGAAGTTAAAAACACGGTTTGCTGGAAAAAAAAAATTTTCTCACCGGAGACAGTGGGTCCACTAAGTAGTTGAAGAATAGAGTTACCTCTCAATAGACTCTGGATACCATATTGAATGAGAAGAGAATATTGAGAGACATGTTGAATAACCCGTGTGTATCAACTACACAACGGAAGTTCTTCATATAGACTATGAGTAATAAATACACACAATGATAGGAATACTTACAGATATTCTATTTATTTATATAATCATATTTTATTTTCAACACTTACGAACACAGCAAATAACAGAAATGCAAAATCGAAATTACATATTGGGAAAAAAACCATAGTTTACATAACTCACAAGAGGGATAGGATATCATGGACAGATTTGGCTACTGAACTCACCAAACTATATCCAATGGATATCCATTAAGTCCAAAGAGTTAACTTCATTTATTTGTTTTAGGAAAATTAAATTTCTAATGCATACTGAATGCATCAATATATTCTAAGTTAACTATCCATAAGGATACAATTCAAAATTCGTCCAATCCATCCATTTGTCACCTCTACCCAAAAGGGAGGTGGTGAATAAGTGGTCTTATGTTTTTGACTGAAGCAATTCTTAAAGAAGTTGAAAACATATAAAGATTAAAGTCATTATTATAACAAACAAAAAATAATCATAATGACCAATCTACATAGGAACCTATCAACCAATTAGAAATTAACTATCGCTTTCAAAAATTTAAAATGACAAATACAATCTGACCAGAAATGCGGCAGCTATAAGTGGCATCCTCTTCGTCAGCAATGAACTGGTTGGCATCCACAGACCACGTATGAAGCTAAAAAGTATCAAAAATAAAAATAGTCAAATGATTTGATTGCAGCAAATTTAGAGAAGAAACAAGTAGATCAGTAGAGCATCTACAAAGGAGGACTCTAAAATGGGTGCCTAAAGTGAATCTCACGTGTACACGTCATTCTTTTATACTCTTTTAGTAGTAGTACCTAATAAACAGTCAACCACTCTAACCCAACACCTCCTAAAAATTACTAAATAGGTCCTACAAATATTTACACATCATTACATTTTCAACAAATAACTCATCATTACTAAATGGGACCCGCATAAATGAAGAGAGAAGGTGCTAAGTATAGCTTTCTACCAAACAAGCACCCAAAAGTTTTCCACCACAATGAGGGTGCCATTTAGCTTGGTGGGAAGCACCTCCATTATGGATGCTCTAATGGCACAACTATATATCATCATAGTTTTCCCTGTACCAAATCATGTTTTACATCAACCCACAGGAAAATATGATTGATCCAAATAATAACAAGAATATGAGAGATGATCCTAGAGGAGAGATGGTAGATGAAAATAAGGCCCTAGAAAGTGCTTGAGGTGGTAGAACCTACCACAACAATTTATAAAATCCTAAAACTTGGATTGAGTCTAACTCAACCCTACAAAACTGGCTTGTAAGGTGAGGGATTTCTTCCACTTATAAACACATTCTCTGGTCATATTTTATCCAATGTGGAACTCTTCCCCCTCACGTTCAGGATTTGACATCTAAGTTGATAGTGGGTGGCCAAACATATCACAAATAGACTTTGATACTATCTTAAATTTGGGTTGGGCCTAACTCAATCCTACAAAACCAGCTTGTAACGTGAGGGATACCTCCAACATATTGTTAGGAAATTGGATTCCAAAGATAGAACGCTTTTATTAAGAAAAATATAAGAAATAATTGGAGAGAATCTCCTCTTCACAATAGAGTTACTACTCTATTCACAACTTTACAATATTCAAAAGATATCTTATACTAACTCCATAACTTATACACAAAGTCCTAACTACCTCCTTCACTAATTAACTATCTATAACAACTCTTAACTACTTCAACAAGTCTAATATCTATTGTTCTATATCCTAACACATATAAACACAATTTCAAATCATATTCCATCCAATGCAAGACTCATAACAGAAAAGAAACAAGTAGAACATTGGAATGGCACTACTATATATCACCATAATTTTCACTTTACCAAATCATGTTTTACAACAATCCACAAAAAAATACGATTGATCCTTTTTATAACCACAATATGAGATGATCCTAAAGGCAAGATGGTAGACCAATTGCCTCACGGGCCAAAAGGTTGGAAGGTATACATAATAAGGCTCAAGAAAGTAGTTGAGGCGGTAGAGCCTACCGAGAGTTAGTTACTGAGTAGCATCCAGAAGGCATAAAAATGAGAATGGTAGTTTGGGGGAGTTTACTCAGCAGAACCAAGAGGGTGTGAATGATTATTCTTTGTTGAGATAAAGAGAAAAATAAGAAAGCATATGATATGAGGGAACCTGCATCTGGACTACATGCCTACATGGTCATTAATTGCTCAGCATTATTAATACATCACGATACTGCTGCGCCAAATAATGACAAGTATGAACTTAGGAGCAGTAGGAATACTCAAAAATGTATGACCTGCTGTTCTGTCATTTGAAGAAAAGCAATAGTATAGTACACCAATTCTTTGACATTAGCCCGAACCACCTATAAAAACATAAACCACAGATCAAAGTAATGATGCAATAGAACACAACTATCAGAAAACAAAAGATTTCAAGAATGTTCTGAACCAAACCTTTCCTAGTCTTGAATTACCGACAATGGTCAACAGAAGTTCAAACAGCTGTAATGAAAAAATTAGATGCAAAATGATAGTTCAAAGTTAGATACAGAAATCAAGGACGCACAAGCATAGGAAAGAACTATTTGGCCCTGATCAATACATGTTTAGACAGATCTCAGCCGACTGATTACTTAAAGAGTATATTACAATATCCCCTGTGAGATGCTTAAATTACATTGACCTGCCATCCATTTTGAATAATCACACTCTCCTATCTAAGAGATTAATAAAGGCATCCAACACCAATGTTGTCAAAATGAAGATTCTACCTAGAATCAGGATGGTGGAGAAATATCGTAAACCAAATGATTGTAACACGGATCATAAGATCTACCTAAAATGCAAAATTATACTTTCACACATACATACAAATAAAAAAAGTAAAAAACCTCTTGGGAATGGAAAACAGCAATCCGTTTTAATATAAACACGTCGATTAGGATCAGGAACAACTAACTTCAATCGAGCCTGGCAGGAATATTTTTTCTTTTTCTGCAATACAACTCTAAATGTCACAAATAGCTATGTGAACACCATTCTATCAATGTTGGGTCTTCAAGAGACAAAATGAAGTTTCAAACACCCTTTCTATTGGATTTCGGACATCACAAAAAAAATTCTTTGAATCATAAAAATACTAAGTCTAATAATAGTCCAAAACTAGTCTAGATGATGCTTAGAGGTCTAAAGACAAGTAAAAATTTCCCGGAAAATAAAGAATTTATGATGCTCTTTCACATAAAAATGCTATGACCAGCACTAATCTCAAGGACTGAATATAGTACTTTGAAATAGAGAGAACGCAATGCAACTTGGACATCTTCTAAGGGTGGAAAGTGGAGAGAGTAATTACTATACTTAAAATTAAAAAGTGTAGAAATTGTAACAAAGATATAAATCATACATAGAGGCTCAATTAAATTACGATTCAAAAGGATAGGTGTTTCAACAAATAGGGATCAAGATAACAAACAATATTCAATTACATTAACCAGCTGATAAATATTAACATGGGCACGCCATCAACTTGATAAAGTAAAATGGAAACAAAAAGCTATTGAACCACTATTGATTGCAGAAATCACTCATTACAGACAAAATAATTCAGTTAACTCTGACATGAAAATATGCTCAATAGCAAAATATCACTTCCATTATCAAATCATCAAAGTAATAAACATCAGAAACTGCTGTTATTGTCACCTGGATAACAAATGATTCAAGGCTTATCTCTGAGCCATCAGAATCATATCTTCCTTCATACGAATCTTCTGTTCCTTCAATAGAAGCCTGCTCATAAACTCTCAAAGAGGAGACAAATGTATTCCACAATGGTCCCAATACGACTACAATGAACAGCATCTTGTCAAACAAATAAAAAATAGAACTAAGACAAAGGCTAAGGAACAAAACTTTGGGAATAAACATACCCTCAAATTCACTTTTAATTAGGCTTGAGAAATTCTGAATAAACTGATTCAAGCACTTCAAAACCTTAAAGAAGAGAGATGCAATATTTATAACATAGGAAACTAGGAAAAAAATGTAGAAATCAACTTTTAGAAAACCAGACAAACCTCCATTCTGATACTCCAATCATCTGGATTTTCAGATTGAACTGGAATTTTGAGAATAGCAGAAAATTGTTCCATCCATGGTTTAAGCAAAGGAGCTACTAGAGAACTCGTTTCTGCCTAAACAGTACATCATGATATGTTAACAAATAAAAAGTCAAATACACAAAAAAACAATCAACAAGATCTGAGCACAGTTACGTAGTGAGAAGAAAATACATTATAAACACCACTCATCGCCCCCAGCATAGAAGTGCAAGAATAGACTATTGAAAGGGCCTTGGTTCGTAAGTATGTGTCATATATCTGCATGGAGAAATAAAATTGTTCAATGAGAGGAAATTAGAAAGATATATGGTGAAACCATTGGTTTAAACTAGACCACGGAAATAGGTTCAAAAGCAATAAGACACTTACAAATATTATATACCTATTTATAAGAAATGATATGATATGATAATATTGAAAACTAATCCTAAAAGATAAACCAATATATTATAAGATAATATCAAGATATTATTTTATATTCTAACAATTCCCCACAAGCTAAAGCTTACTAAGTTTTATCTTGTTAAAAGAAAACAATGTATTGCTCCGCAAATAAATCAATAAAAAAAAAAAGATGGATATGCAACTCGAGATGCAGGTGATGTCGGAGAGAATTGCTGGAGTGATCATCAGCCTAAAAAACTGCATTTGGAAGATTCAAACCAATAATATAGGAGACCCAAATGTTTTAACTTCAACATAATTCTGAGAATTGCTTTTGTGACAAAGACAACTAGTGCACCAAGAACAAAAGCTAAGGCTAGAGCATCTGGGATGAAAGTTGAAGCCAGTGCATCGAGGACAAATTGACAGGCTAAAGTGTGAGTCATAAACCACAAAAGTCACTGTCAGAATAACCATCAACGGCAAAAGAAGTTGTGAAAAACAGGAAGAAAGAATTTTTCTGAATGTGCTTGAGTGTTAAAAGCACTCAGCAACTTTGATATTTATATACACTATAATTAATTACATGTTATGATTACAAGGAAACATAAATACAAGTTCAACTCCATAAGTACATGAATCTAAACATACATTAACCTAAGACTTAAAGTGCTCGTATTTTCAATGGGATACATAAATGAATCTTGTTATTTCCAACACTCCCCTCAAGCCGGTGAATAGGTATTCTCCATTCCCAGCTTGGATACAACTCGTTCAAAATTTGAGCTACTCAGTCCTTTGGTGAGAATATCGGCAAGTTGCCATTATGAGGGCACATATGGGGTGCCAATCAGCCCACTATCCAGCTTCTCCTTAATGAAGTATCTATCAACCTCGATATGCTTGGTTCGATCATGTTGAACTGGATTATGTGCTATACTGATAGCTGACTTGTTATGATAATAGAGCTTCATAGGTCTTTCCCATTTGATTTTCAAGTCTTCTAATATAATTGAGCCAAAGTAATTCACAAATGCCTTGTACCATGGCTCGAAATTCAACTTCAACACTAGAATGTGCTACTACATTTTGCTTATTACTCCTCCAAGTCACAAGATTTCCTCCGACTAGACATTGATAATATCTTTATCTACTATAACATCTTCTGCACTACCCAATTTCAAATTTGGATCCATATGAGTGTTTGCAGGTTTACAGGTTGTTTTCCCTGTCTCCTTGAGTAAATTTGTAGTGTATTTTTGCTGAGATATAAAAAAGCCTTTTCTGGAATGTGCCACCTCGATTCCCAAAAAGTACTTCAACTTTCCAAGAGTTTTCATTTCAAACTCCTAAGCCAAACACTAACTCAATACTTGTTGCTCCTTCCAATCATTATGAGGTCATCCACATATACTAACCAAACTGTCACCCCCCCTTGTGAGGAGTGTTTAATGAACAATGTATGATCTCCTTGACTTTGCTTGTAGCCCAAATATGCCATAACCTTAGTGAGCCTTCCAAACCATGCCCGAGGGGATTGTTTCAGGCCATATAATGCCTTTTTCAACCAACAAACTATATTGACTGGTACATTTTTATCATACCCCGATGGTACCTGCATATAAATCTCCTCCTCAAGTTCTCCATGTAAGAAGGCATTCTTCACATCAAATTGTTGTAATTCCCAACCATAATTGGCAGCAAGAGACAAAATTACCCTAACTATATTCATCTTTGCAATTGGGGCAAATGTTTCTGATTAATCAATCCCATAGGTTTGTGTGAACACTTTGGCAACTAATCTGGCTTTATATCTTTCAATTGATCCGTCAGTCTTATATTTTATTGTGTACACTCATTTGCATCCAACTGGCTTCTCCCCGTTTGGTAAAGTCGCTAACTCTCAGGTTCTATTCTTCTTCATATCCATCTCAATATTCATGGCTTGCTTCCATTTTTCATCAAACAACGCCTCAGACAGTTTTGGTAATGGAGGTAGTGTTTAGGTTTACAAGGAAAGTTTTGTGTGTTGGTGAGAATTTTTGAAATGCGAGGTAGTTTGAGAAAAGATATAGAGGTTGTTTGGTGCACTTTCAAGTTCCTTTCCTTATGGCAATTGGAAGGTCAAGGTCGTCTTCAACTTTCTGGGTTTCTATTTCATTTTGAGGGGTTGGAAGTTGGGTTTCTATTTCATTTGGAAGGGCTGGAAGTTGGGTTTCTGTTTCATTTTGAAGTTGGGAACATATCTTGTACTGCTGAAAAATCAAAATCAGTTATCTGATGTGAAGGAGTTGGATTGGACTCTTGAACGTGTGTCGATTCAAAATTGACCTTTGACCTTCTCTCAAACACCAAAAAATTTCCAAATCTTATATCAACTTTAGCTTCAGGCACTGATTCAAATTCAAGTTCAGTCTCAAGTTCTAAAGATGAAATAGATGGTTAGATTGATAGACTATTCGTTCTTTTTGATAGAATGGAGTAATGACTTGATTAAAATACTCTCGACCATTCTCAAACCTAAGTCTCTTGATGCACACACCAAATTGATTTTTAAATATCAAAAACAAATTTGGAAAAACAATACTCACTTCTGATTTATGTTTAAGTAGGAAAATCTAAGTAACTCGGGTACAATCATCAATTAAAGTTACAAACCATTGAGCCCCAGACACATTTGGAATAGTAGATGGACCCCAAGCATCAGTATGAATGAGATTAAAAGATGTACTTCTTGCAATTTCACATACTTCACAGTGAAAACTTTCAACATTAAACCTAGAAAATAAAGATGGAAACATAACTTTGATGACTCTAAAGGAAGGATGTCCTAACCGACAATGAAAAAGCATAATTTTTTCTTACGAGAGAACATAGACTCTGACACAAAAGAGTGAGGTAGGTGGTTTTTTGGTGTGGTTGACAAATTTGATTCCTCAAGATAATAAAAGTCATTTCCTTCTCTAGCACGTCCAATCGTCCTCCGCGAATCCTTGTCCTGAAATTCACAACAATCACCGTGAAAAGTCACAATACAAGATAAATCTTTTGTGTTGTTTTGTATTGAGACAAGATTGGTGGACAACTTTGGGACATAAAGCACATTTTTTAAGGTTATAGAAGGATTTATTTGAATATCTCCAATTCCAGCTGCAGTTACAAGTGTACCATCAGCAGTGGCTATTTTCTTATTGCTAGGACTGTGGGAATAAATGGAGAAGTATTTAGAACAAGGTGTCATATGGCTTGTGGCACCAGAATCTAAAATCCAAAATAGGGTAGAAGGGGTTTCTGAGATGTTAAATCCAAAGAAAAGTGGGAACATACCTGAATACGCCAAAGTACACGTAACTAATGGTTTTTCCAAACTGTTGAGAGAGTTTCATCATTAAACGACCTTCTATGAAACTTAGCAATGTAAATGAAATTGAAATAGCAATGTTCAACACCGGTCAACTTTGGTCAGAGGTGGTCAGTGGCGGCCAACAGTGCTCTTGACAGTACAAAGTGCCCAATCAAGTTTAAACAATGTTTGACAGCAACAAGAGCCCAGTCAAATTATTATTTGATAGAGTTGATTGCGAAAGCAGAGTCTTTTAGATCAGGAGCTCTAATACGATGTGAAAAACAAGAGGAAACGTTTTTTTTCTTAATGTGCTTGTTTTAAAAGCTCTCAACAACTTTGATATTTATTTACACTATAATTAATTACATGTTTTGATTACATAGAGACATAAATACAAGTTCAACTCCCTAAGTACATGAACCTAAGACTTAAAGTGCTCCTATTTTCAATGGGATACATAAATGAATCTTGTTATTTCCAACAGAAGTTATCACTAATATGATTCATCTGTGGGAAAGGAGTGGCCACCGATTGATCGTCTGTGGAAACTTAGCAGCATTAAGTGAGAGATTAGGAAACTCATATAGGCCATCAATTCCAACACAACCTCTCAGAAAGATAGCATCAGTTTCCTAAGATTTAACAAAGCATTCATTAGCATGAAACTGAAAATAAACAGGGTTATCCTTGACAAATTGACTTACACTGATTAGGTTCTAAGTTATTGAGGAGATAGGAAGTAGATTGTGAAGGTAGAGATGTGTGGTTGTGTGGGAGAGGGAAAGGTACTCGAACCAAAGGAGTGAATGGTCAAACCTAGGCCATTTCCAATGAAGATTTGATCATGACCTTCAAGTGGAGTCAATTGTTGAATGTTTCTAGCATCACTGATTACATGAAATGAAGCGCCAGAGTCTAGAAACCAAGAAGCAGAAGGTGCAGTATTATGAATCAAGGCACTAGGTTGCACAAGCAAAACAAGAGAAGGACGTTGTGGAGCTTGAGGTCTGGTCCAACTGTGATTAGGCTGAAAATGTTGTTGGAGGTTGAAAATGTTGGTTGAAACTGAAACTATGCCAACAATACGCAGCTAAGTGTCTATACTTGAAGCAAACTTGACATTGAACATTGGAGAGACGACCGCACGGCTGCCACGGCCTCCATGGCCACCACGAAAACCATGAGATTGAGAATCAAAAGGTGCAAAGGAAGGAAACTCAGTTTAAGGAGAAGGCGAATCAGAAGCAGATTGAGGCAATGGAGAGGGAGCGTGTGTCAAATTCAACGAAGCAGTGTCAGCTAGGGTTTTCTTCTTGTACTTTTCAAGGCGTAATTCTTGAGTGAGGAAAAGAGCCTCGACTTCGTCAATGTCCATTAGTTCAAACTTGCTAGACACAACAGAACCATAATCTTGTGGTAATCCTTCAAGAATAACATCAATGTGTTGATTCATCGGCACTGGATCTCCAATCGAAGTTAGCGAATCAGCAGTAGTACAAATTTTGAGTAGATATTCCTTGACGGTGCAATTCTCTAATGTCTTTGCATGTAATTCCATGCAAAGGTGACGCGCTTTGGAACGCGTTTGTTTTTGAAAATACGCGAACAGTTCAAATGCATGAGACGCACCATGAACACGAGCGAGAATCTCACTCGATAAGGTAGATTGAAGCCACGAAAGAAGCATTTGATCGCATTGACGCCAAGAAACATATGTTGGATTCATTATTCCATATCAACGATCTTCTTCGATTGTAAATTGAAGAGGAATTGAATGACAAACGAAGAAACCAATAAGATTGTGAGCATTGATGTACGATTCGATTTGTTGGCGCCATAAATGAAAATTCTTTTTATTCAATTTCTCAGTGATTTTGAGCGAGAAATTCAAAGAAGGAGATGTATCAAGATGCAAAACATTTAGAGGCGAAGCAGGACTCGAAATCTCCGTGCGAAACGGAGGAGAAGGAGGTGGTGGAGGAATATGGATCGTAAGCTAGCTATATGATACCATATTGAATATCAATGATAACTATTTTTCATTATTGAATAATATGAGTACAATTCTGATCATATCAGCTTATATACTTGTTGAGTTGTCACCTGCTATAGCAGGTTTACAAGAGGCCAGTTAGACGGACAGCTGTCAGTCACTAGGACAGCTGTCATATAACTACCTAATTGAATCTACACTTAGTTACAATCAATTTCCTATTTACTATACTCTTATAGACTCTTTAAAAAAATGATGAAGAAAAAGGAGAAAGAAATAAATATTTAAAAAAAACAAGAGGAATGCTTCCTAAATGGTGGTGGTCGCCATGGTGCTGGCCGCCGCAGGTTGGTGATCATTGTGGGTGGTGGTGGTCAAAGGGGGTGGGGGGTTGCCATGGGTGGCGGTCGCCAGAGGTGAGGTTTCTTGGAGGACAGTAAGATGCGGTGGATGGATGAGAAGAGAAGAAGATATTGAGAGATAAAAAGTAAAATAATCCTATTTTTTATATTTTAGGGTCTTTAACCTATTTGGGACTCCAACAAAAAGTATTTGGGTCAGGTCACACGACCAGAGCCTCTATTTTCATTCTTTTTTAGGGTTTCTCCGTTTTTCTGCCATGGCCTTGAAGTGCACATTCTACCACCAAGCGAAAACTGATACACCGCCGCCATTGTACAGCGGCATAACAGATTCCCGCCATTGCCATGGCCCATTTTCGACAACAATGATTACTATAAATTGTTAAAACTTTTCTTTTAGAAATTCACAAGAAACGGCAAAACTAATATGCAAAATAGAGATAATATATGGGAAAGATATCAAAGGGAAGACAGAGCATGTTAGAATATATAGAATAAAGGGGAATTAGAGTAGATAATAATATTGTTAGAACAATAAGTAAATTAGTTGGTTAGTTTGGTAGGTGGTTGTTCAGCCTGTTAGCAAATCTTTAAATAGCCCTCAATTGGTAGAGGGGAGGTTAGCTTAGAATAATTGCGTTTTATGACTTGTTAATGGATTAAACAGTCATAAAACTCAATCATTCATAGATATCTTTCCATCTACCAATCAAGGTTTATTTAAAGACTTCCAAACTAAATAAAGCATAAGAGAAGCATAAAACTGGTTAGTTAGAAGGTTAGCAGAAATATATGTCAAAATCCTGTTTCTGTTTAATATCCCTCAAGTATAGCGATTCAGTTGAATAGGAGTACTAGTAGGGATTTAGTTATATATGAGTACTAATAGGGATTTAGTTATATATGAGTACTAATAGGATTTGGTTGTTTAGTAATCTAGTATAAATATATATCTGATGTATTGCCAACATATTCAATTCCAATAAATATAATTTTATTCTAATTCTTGAGATGGTATATTTCAATAAATATATTTTTACTCTAATTCTCAACAATATATTCAAAATTATAACCTGCGGAGAGGATACAATGGTCAGCAAACTTGGGAACAAAGTAGGTATTAGTGTTGGAACCATTCTATCATCCAAGTCCGCAGAGAGAAGAACCAAGCATTTCATAGCTCCATGCACTAGAATAAAATCATTAGAAAAAGTATAAAGTGAATGAATTAGCATATAGAAAAAATTCAGCCAGAGAGTACAATCCTAAAACAGAACAATTATTGATCATAAAAATCTTAAAATAAATAAGGCTAAAATACAACTCTGGTCCTTTATCTTTTTTTATTCGTTTTGATCCTTTATCTTTTTTTTATTCGTTTCCGTCCTTTATCTTGTATGTAATATTCATTTTAGTCCTTAATATAAGGACAAACTTGTATAATTTTGTGAAAAATAAAGGACTAAAACGATTATTAAGTAAAAGATAAAGGACTAAAATAAAAGATAAGGACCAAAACGAATTAAAAAAAGATAAAGGACCAAAATGAATATTAAGTAAAAGATAAAGGACCAAAATTATATTTAAGCTAATACGTAAATAAAGTGAATGAATCAGATAGTAACCAGCATCAAACCCAAAGTTCATTATTTTAATGGTTTATCATCTGTAATATGAAACTTGTGGAAAATGATCCAAGTGATAGATAAGTATGCTAAGAGAAGCATAGAGCAAACAATTTGCCAATTTCGGGGGAAAAGTGTTATATTAGAATTTGGATTGGATCTAATTCAATCCCACAAAACCGACTTGCATGGTAAAGGATGTCCACCACATATATCATTATCTAATGTGGGACTCTCTGTCTCAACACACCTTCTCATGTCCAAGACTAAGCATCTGGAACGTGACTTAGGTGGCCAAAAGGATCAAAATAGGCTCTAATGTCATACTAGAATTTGGGTTGGGCTTAACTCAACTTTTCAAAACCAGCTTGTAAGATGAGGGATGCCCACCCCATTTCTTATAACCACTACTCAAACCATATCACTACCCATTGTGGGACTTTCAAAATGTTTCAAATAATGTAGATCATAGCACTATGTTGGGATAAAATATTTCAGACTTTCCTTTTCTTCTTCTACAATATCTGCTATGGTACTATTTCAGTTATTACCGAAAATTCCATTTCCTTTGTTCTGGAGTAGTAATTATTAGGCTCGATGTACATTAGTCTATAAAATATGAGTAATTTGTAAATCAATAATATTCAGTTTTTCCTCATCTCATTCATCTAAAAGTGCTCCTATCATATAATGTTCAGAATACACTCCACTCTACAAGCAAATGGAACCCATTTTTCATGTAAGGCTTTTCCACAATCAAACATAGGTTCAAATGTATAAAATCCACCAAATCACAACACAGAATGAACTGTTTACCTCCATTCAAGTTGGTTTGATTCTTGATCAAATTTAAGAGAAATGGCAACAAATCTGGCCATGACTCTGGCCAGTCATACACTGCAATGGATGCCACAGCCATACCAATAGCTGTGCAAATTTTCCGATGAGGGTCATCTAATGTCAATAGAAGTATTCGGCGGATGGTTTCCTGATGATGTAATACAAAGTAGTTAGCACAAAAAACATGCTTTAGTAGACTTCATTAAATGGCCATATGCGGAATAGAACATTTTTTTGGAAGGCTGAACAAAAATATAACTATAGTTGACACGGAAGAAGATAAAGTTTCATCAGTAATGTAACCATTAACCTCAAAAAAGTATGCATTATGTAATCTCCTATCATTAAGTGTTCCAAAAATTCATATTCGGGAAAATACATTATCTGCGGAGACATACATATCAATATTGTCAATCCCCGTGCGACCTCGCTATCCCAGTACAGTGGAGGGGCTGGCCGCGACGCCACTGACTAGAAAAACGCGTTTGACGGTAGCGGCGCTCCCAGTCGCAAATCCCGTTATCATCACATCCCACTATCTCAGCACGACCAGCTCCCGCTTTAGGGCTTTTTCAAAAACACAAGTTTTCTTATTTTATTTTTTATTCTTCAATAAGGGTATCTAGGTCATTTCACACCCACTTAAGCCTTAATATTTTATTATAAACCAACGAAAGGGTTGGTTCAGCATCTTGAAAAAGAAACCATATTCGTTCTTCCTCCGTTTCGCTCTTGCTTTGACGTTTTCGTTCTTTTCTTGCTCTGTTCAGCATCATTTTGTTCTGTTCTTGCTCTGTTCAACATCGTTATGTTCTTGTTATGTTGTTTTCGTTCTTTTTGTGACTCTGTTTTGTCTACTCTATTTCTTCTGCTCTGTTGTCTGTTTTGTTGATTACAATTACTATCAGAACTTGATTTTGATGTTGGATGTTGGTTACTAAGTATGATTACCCCTTTAAGTTTGTGTTTTTTGCTATTTTGTTAGTATTTTTGTATACTATTTGTATTTTATGTTTAATTTATAGATTGTTTTTTGGCCTTCGTAATATCAGTCATCCCGCTATCTGTGACTGACAACATAGATATATATAATGTTCTTGAGGACAACTTTGAACTGTTGAAATAAAGTCGAGCCCCATTTAGGGGTTGTAAAACCTTGCTATTATCATCCATGCTTTTGTAGAGGAAAGTGAAGTCAATCAGACACAAAGCACAATGGCAGAAGATAGAAGAGTTCACGTGGAAAAGCTTTGTGAAAAATAAGAGCTTTTGAGATATAGGGATTTTTCAGAGTTCTATAATTAAGTATTCTTTGTAACTTTGACAATGAGAATAGTTCAAAAATTATTTTGGTTTTATATTTTATAAAAAATCAATTATCTTAATTTTTTGACATATTATTTACTATAAAGTGCATTTATCTATTTTTGTCTTCTTTTCCACATTTTTCCATTATATATATCATAGATCCTTGCATTTTTTTGTATAGAGGAAATAAATTACCTTTTAGTTTTTTAAAAAAAATTATCATTGAATGTTTTGACGTACTTTTTATTATAATGTGCATTTTTCTACAGAGGAACACAAAACACAAACAGGTCCATATTAATCCAATAGAAAGCCATTGCAGAATCAGTCTAGTTCCCATAAATTTATTTCTCAGACTTCCAAGCAGGAGGCAAATACCACATTAATTGGCATTGTCAAAGGCTACAAACATTCTTCTGAAATTAACCAAATACAAGGAAATATATGAAATTGTACAGCAACAGAAAAGAAAAATATACATGGTCCAAATTCAGCATCATATTTATAGTTTTATACAATGTGATTTCTGATCTCCAAATGACAAGCGGAAGGAGTATTTACAATCCAATGGTAAGGTATTCAAAACAAAATCAAATGCTAATCACACACAAGTTTCCCTATAGTTAAATCATAATCAATTCAAGCTCAGATAACAGTTTCTACGGATACCTTGTAGCTATCCACTTTTTAGTAATATTCAAAATAGAAATAAAAGCATATGTACCTTTTCATCACCGGAAACCACAGGAGGCTCAAATGAGTCTTCATCCTCCTGCCAATGCTTTTTAACTAACTGCTTAAGAAGGACTGCAGCTAAGTAGAGGACAGTTAAATCATCAAAGATCATAAGCTCATGGAAGCACGAAAGTGAATAATTTTTTACTGGCACAGAGATTTAAGTTGTAACTAGTAAAGGTTTTAGAAAGTGGAAAGAAAAAAGGAACAAACAAGCAAGCTTGAGATTTTTTATTTTTCTCTTAAAAGAATATAAGCACCCTTTTGTTTTTGGCCAATGTTTTCTGTTTTTATTTCTTGTTTTCATTGTTTCCTGCTTGAATGTCCTAGCATCATTTCACCATTTCATACCACACAGCAAATGTCCTTGTCAAGTTATTCAAAAGATTAGAATATTTTACAACAAGGAAAATATCAGCTCTAGCATCATTTCATACAACAGCAAATGTTTCCTTAATTGACAAAACAGTTGTTTTTCTTCTACTTCTTATTTTATAGCATGTTCCATTTTAGTAATCGATTCCACCGACGATGAAAACAAACAAAATCACAGATCATTACACTAAACGTCCATTCCAAGAATGAGCCACAAAAAGTAAATATTTGGGCTCTGAACCATAGATCATAAATGTATCTAATCATTAGGAAAAGGATATCTGGCGCAACCCCACGGCAAGCTCCTTGTTTGCAACGACTTTTGATAATGCACTGCCAAAACCTTCAGAAAAATTTAACACTATAAATTACAATTGTTCAACCAGACTGAAAAAATTTGTTAAATAAAAATGGTACCAAATGTGAATTACTGATTGTTCTCCTTCATCTCCATAGGTCAAGTTTTAGAAAAGCTAAATATATTTACAAAATAACTACATGAAAAACCATGGAATGCTTTAGTAAAGAAAATCAAGCATGTAATGCCCAATCAAGTATGATATTTTTCATGTTATCAAAAAAAAAGTATGATATTTTTAGGCCAAAACTATGTAGCCCTTACACTTCAAATTGAAGTCATATCCAGTGTCCAACATATATTGGTGTTCGACACTGACACATATACTAACATTCAATCATTTCTATTTTCTAAATTATCATCCGTATGTACATGTCAGTGTCGTGTCTGTTCTTTGTGTTTGTCTCAGTGCTTCATAGCAAGAAAACATACAGCATAAACATCAAAATGCAGTAATTCACATTGCCTTAAAACTAAACTAAAATTATGTTGACTTCAGATGGAATATTAATTGGTGTGGATGCATAAAACTTTTTGCTGGCATGACCTATATCCTTGTGCCACAATCATTCTGAACCTATTTATGAGCCGGTGACTTTCCTGTGTTAGTTATTGTTTCATAGCAAAAACCAACTCTTTTCCCCATCGTAAGTAATTGCCACATATAAAAACACAAGAACGGCACACACAATGGCATTGTAGAACTAACTTAAGCCGGCCCTGTTTACTTGGTGAAAACATTTCTTATTTCCATTTCTTAAATTTTGTGTTAATTTTACTTGTTTATAAGAAGGTAAGAGACTTTTATGTTTTGAACAATTGTCTAAATTTCTAAAAACAATGAAAATGTCAAAAAAGTGTTTTCATTATTTCCAACAATACATTTTCATTAACTAGCATTTCATATTCTCTCCATGACAATGGTTCACTTAAAAAGTCTTTCATCAATGTAAAATCAACACACATTTTAGAAAATGAAAATACAAAATGTTTTCGCAAATTGAACTGGCCTTAATTTCCAAAAATCCATCACAATTCCTATTCCTATCAACTACAATACAACCCAATGCCACCACCATTAAACATAAATTCCCAAAACCAGAGGACAATATCAAGGCAAATAAGGGTTTCACGGAGCAAAACTTCCAAATATTTTGAGTACTAGGACAAGACAATTAACGCAGAAAACAAAACCTGGCTGGCGAGAGGCTTGATCAAGGGACGCTTCAGCAAAACAGCGAACCTCCTGGTTAGGGTCGAGTATGGCAGACAAGCAACCGAGAAGCCATTGTTGATCTTGATCCACAACGTTGGCCATGTTGATCCAAATGAGAAAACCCTAGAGGCTCAACACAACGACGGCGTTTTTGCTTTTCGACTGCTTCACTGGGCAGCAGCTTTTTCCCGCTCAGAGGAAGGAATGTTGAGAGCTAAAAATATGCATTTGGAGTTGGCTGAGGTTTATATAGCAAGCCAATACAGTGGCAGAAATGATACTTTCGTGCATTTTTTTTAATTTAGTTTTCATTGCCGACCATAAATTATCATCAACGATATGAATAACTTTATAAATAGTCATGACAAAAATCAAATTTTAGTCATGACAAAAATCAAATTTTATTAATGATTTAGTGATTGTAAAATTTTTTTTGCATTAACTATGTATATAAGTTAATTTTTTTTATAAACAAAAAATATTTTTTTTTATAAACAAAAATACTTAAAAAGTTCAAACAAATAATAAAGATAAGAGTTTAACGAGTCGTTTACTCGTGCAATGTACGAGCCATTGACAGAAATGTAGATAAGAAAATGTCAATATTTATAATATTATTTTTTTGCAATGTAATAACAAACAAACAACAAACGTTAAAATAAACACGAAATTTTAAATAAAAAAATTACACTTTGAAATACTTTCTTATTGATTACATTTAAGGTAATGTTTGTATCTTGGCATTCATCATTAACTATCAATATCTTCAAACTTTTTCTTGACGTCACTCTTGAAATTGCAACATATAGTTGTTCATAGGATAATGCAAATTGTGGTAGTTAAAATCCTACATGTTTCAACGATTGTCTCTGACTTTTATTAATAGTCGTTGCACAATATATGACTAGTGAAAACTGTCTTCATTGAAATTTAAATGAAATTTTGAGATCCAAATGTGTCAATGATAATCTAGGCGTATTGTAATTGTAAGGTGTCTCCTTAGGTAGTTTTAGTTTTAGACTTAGTGTTTTGAGTGATATAATTTACTTAGTCTAGATAGTGTGTGCTTTGTTGATTCTTATTCTCTAGCTCTTGCATAGATTACTTGATCAAGAAAGAATGCATGAAACTAAGTAATTAGGCTCAAGTGGTTAATGAACTTCAGTTAAGGTCGAATCGTTCGGGATAACTCGAGTTTGAATTTTGCCTGGAACAATTCTTGGTCAAGTTTTACTTACCTCCCGGGCGAACTCTAGATTACCAGGACTCCATTCCCCTAGGAACCAGAGGATTAATACCAAAAGGAAAAAAAAATGCACGAAAAAGAAGTTTTTATCATGCATAAGCTAAATCACATGATGTTTTAGAATGCGTTAAGTTTGAAGCATGATGATATAGCATTAACATCCTTTGAAAGTCGACTCACACAACTTCAAACTTTATTTTTTGTTCTTTGAACACGTGTAAGTCGACTCACCAGGTATGTGAATCGATTTGTCAAGCCTGCAAACATAAAATTTGACAGTTTTAATGTTGTTATAACAGTTACAAAGTGGTTATTTCTCTTAGAATTTGTTTTTCATTGGTTTAGCCTATTCATGCATCATATAAAAAGTTTTCTAATCTTTTCCAAATATAAGAATAATATCACTCATTCCTCATACTCAAGCATTCAAGATCATATCATAGATTGAAAACTCTTTCTTGAAAACTCTTTCAAGATCATATTGATTGTAGGGGTGTCTATTCTAGATATGAATCATCGAAGGAACATTGGTGGATTGCATATTGAGGGATGAAGAATGTGACCTTTAGAGGTTTCCTAGAACGATTTATAAATGTCTATCTTGCAAGAGTAGTGTGTGATCTTCATCTTAAAAATAGGTTTGTGTTCAGAATTTGGAGGGTGTTCCAAAATTCTATGTAGAAGAGTGTTTAGGAAGAAGGGTTTGTGTGCAAGACTTTATAACATCAGCCGAAGGATCTTGTAAACATTCATAATCAATAATCAAAGGAAGAAAACTCTCATTCGATTGAATGAGAATGTAACACCTCGATTTTTAACAGCGCAAGTGTTTTTTTTTTATTTTAAATGAATTGATAAAACCAAATCCATAAATAGAGAAATACTTTTGGATAAAATATTTAAGTCGTAACACAACGACAAAGTCAACAATCCTTACAAACAGCAGAAATAGTTTTTGGAACGAAAATCCAAAATATCTAAATATACAAGACCTCGGATAAAATTATTTGTTTCAAATACATAAGTTCCCTTTTTACAACAACAACCTTGAAAAAAGAAAGGGAAATAAATAAAATTCTTAATAGAACCCTAAGCTGATCATTAATCTATCTAAGGGTGACTAGGTACTGAGAATCCACGAGCGGCATCAAGCCCTAATGCTTTCAGTCACAAAACCAACCCATCATTGTGCCACGCCTTAGAACGACTCTGGTTCTCATATGAGGGCAAAGCCCAGATTTCCACAAAATTTGTAAAGGGTCACCAATCGAAATTAACAAATACCACATAGCATTTAAATTTTAAATGCACAAAATCACCTTTCCACTTAGCATACATCTAGAAAGGGTTTGCATATGCTAAACATGCATAAGCAAGGTTGAAAAATGAAGTTTTGGACCAAATTGCAATGTCGTATTCGAATACAGACCTGCTGTATTCGAATACAGATGCGAAAAACAGCAAAAACAGCACAAACAACACTACTGTATTCGAATACAGCCTCCTTGTATTCGAATACAGATGCGAAAACAGTGAAAAATCATGCACTTTTTGTATTCGAATACAACCACCTTGTATTCGAATACAATTGCGAAGTCAGTCGCAAAAATTTGATATTTGTATTCGACTACAACCTCCTCGTAGTCGAATACACAAGTCAGATGCAAAAACAACGTATCTGTATTCGATTACAACCCTGTTGTATTCGAATACAGCTGGAAAAGTGACAGATTTTCAGTTTGAAAACACTTCAAAATCATTCTAACACCTTCAACACCAAATCAATCAATCACCAGTATCAAATACAACACAATCATACACAACAATCAAGTATGTATACACCACCATCATAATATATCAAACATGACTCGCGTGCCAAGCATCCTAATGCAATGCGTATATGTCAATGCATATGATTCCGGAATTTCACCAAAACCCTCCTCGAAGGGGCGTAAATCATAATTGTACCGCCTATCACAGGCCGAAGTACTAATTACCAAGGTGCAGTCGCTCACAGACTAGCACGATTTACTAAAGTGCAATCTCTCACAGATTAGCACGACGCGACAATCCCTGTAAGGATAAGATGAACCAACAATTCACATGGAATCATCACGTGGCTCATCCGGTCACCACTATCACCATGGCCAATCCGGTCACCATGTACTATGAAATGCATTATCCTGTGGCCCATCTGGTCACCACTATCACCGTGACCTATGCGGTCACCATGTACTATGAAATGCATTATCCCGTGGCCCATTCGGTCACCACTATCACCATGGCCCATCCGGTCACCATGTACTATGAAATGCATTATCCCGTGGCCCATCCGGTCACCACTATCACCATGGCCCATCCGGTCACCATGTACTATGAAATGCATTATCTCGTGGCCCATTCGATCACCACTATCAGCATGGCTCATCCGGTCACCATGTACTATGAAATGCATGAGCATACTCTGACTCGTAATACCACAATCATTAAGTAAATGCAGCTATTAAAAGATTCCCCATTTTTAATGCTCATTTAACACTAATGATTTTTAAATTTAACACAACATACTCAACACATATAATCCTCAAATCACATGAAATTTAATTCACAATTCACATTGAATTCAAATTACCATATACACCAATCTCATCAATTCATTTCACACCAAATCAAAATCCACACATAAATTGCATTTATTCAAAACCCCACATTTTCAAACATAAAGCACATCTCAAACATTCATAATATTAATCACGAACACATCAATCACACCAAACAAAAATCACCACCACCCATACCTCAAAACCCATTAAATTCAATTCCACAATTTCACCCATAAAACGCATTAAATTCATTTCCCACCAAACTACACCTCAAACCCATCAATTTTATTTTCCAAAATTTTCAACCATAACACACCAAATCAAAACTCCAAATTGTTAAACATAAACCACCAAATTAAATCTCCAATTTTCAACCAATAATTACAAAATTAAATCTCCAAATTGTCAACCATAAATCACCAATTTAAATCTCCAAATTTAACCATAATACACCCATTAATTTCCATAATTGCAAACATAAATTTACACTAAATTAATTTTCACAAATCATCCATCAAACTCATTAAATTAATTTCCTCAACTCCACATAAAACACCTTAAATTCATTATCTACAAATCCACACATCAAACACACGAAATTCACACCTCACAAATTCACATATAAGGCCCTAAATGCATATTAAAAGTTTGGAAGGAGCCCTTACCTTTGTTGTAGCTTTAACGGCCGATTACGGCACCGCGATTAAATTCCGATAAAACTTTGCTTCGCACGACGCTTCCAAAGTTGGCTCACTAGCACCGTAGCGTGGAGGTGAGTAATTTTCCCTTTTGTCACTTTGCGAGATGAAGCTCAGAAGTCGAAGAAAAGTGGAGGTTTATGTTTGGTGGTTTTGAAAACCACCCACACAGTTTTTCACAAACAGAGAAAGAAAGAGGAAGAAAGAATGAGCTCGCGAGAAAGGGAAAGGAAAAGGCTTTGCTTTCTCTGTTTCTAATTCTCCTTGCTTTAACTTAAATATATATATATATATATATATATATATATATATATATATATATATATATTAGTAATTTTCCAAATAATACACACACACATATATATATATAGACCAAACCAACAAAAATCAACATACACATCACATAACCCACATCTCAGCTATTTTGATAAAAATATCTACTCTCGTCGCAACTCAATTGACAGGTAAAATTTTCATCAACCGGTGATATTTTTAACAAAACTATCCGATATTAAATTCTTCGCAACATAAATAAATTATTCTTTGACAAATAATTTTAACCGGATATATATATATATATATATATATATATATATATAAATATATACAAGAAACATAAAACAAACTCTAATAAAATATGCTTTTGGTATTTAATTCACAAAATGAATTAAAATTGGGTTAAATGCCTCAGCAATTTAACACCAAATATACTAAAATTGCATAAATTAGAGTTTAAAATTAAGAGTCTTACAGAGAACATAATGTACTATACGAGCGAGGACAAAGTAGAAGAATCTGTATAAATCACCATGTGAATCTCTCGATTTCTAACTCTTTAATTTTCTGAAATTTATATTGTTCTTTAATTTTTATTTTCTTTGGAGTTTGGTGGTAATTTATGTTTTTGTGCAAAATTGATAGAAAGATTGTCATTAGAATTTTCAGATTTAAAATTTTGTCTTGATTATGTATGTTGAATGAATATATGTTTTTAACATTGAGTTCAACAAGTTAGGTTTAATTCAAATTGAAGAATCTAATATCTTAGTGTTTCTATTAATTGTGATTCATAATGTCTTTATTTGAAGATATGTGTCATATTTGATTGAAGTATCAAAAACCTGTTTCAAAACAACTTCTATTAAATATTATATTTTCTTGTATATGTCTCTATTTAATTTGTGGTATTTATTTCAAATATCATCAACAAATCGATCTTAATATCCAATACGCTTAATACTCAATTCCATCACATTAAAAGTTTTCATTTTCCGTTGTGTGACTCAAACAAATTTCAAAAGAGGTTTCAAAAGTTTCGAACTCTATTCAATCTCCATTCTAGAGTTCGTTGTCGGTCATTTCGTGGCTAACAAGTGGCATCAAGAGCTCAACTCTCTTCGTGATATAAGTCTAATGTCTTAAAGAGAAACACGAAATGGCAAACAACTTATTTTTGTATCCATAGGGTGAGTATAGTAGAGCTCTGATTCTAAAAGGAGATTATACGTATTGAAAATAAATATTAAAATTCACATCATTGGTTATGATATAGATGTTTGGGAAACCTTTGAGAATGACATTTACATCCCAAAGATGATGTTAAATCGTATTGAAATTAACAAACCAAAAGAGAAATGAAATGACTTAGATAAAAAAAAGGTTCAACTAGATTGGAAAGCTAAGAACATTATTGTGTCCTCTCTCGGACAAAATAATTTTCATAGAATTTACAATTGTTTGACAACCCAAGATATACGGTATGCTTTAAAAATCACATATGAGAACTTAGGTGAAAAAAAATCTAAAAAATTAACATGTTAACAAGTTCTATTGAAATGTTTTGCATGAAAATGGTTAACCATTTGCAAAATGAAACAGTTTAATAGACTTGCTAATAAGCTCGATGATCATGATAAAAACTTTTCAAAAGATATATAATCAAAATGTTGCATAGATGTCTTGATGATGATTTTAGGCCCATAATTTTGAAAGTTGTTAAGTGTAAGACTCGTAATTTTCTAAACTCTAATTTCTACAATTTTGTACTGAACGCGCTGCTTAGACTATCAACCGAATTTTTATTTTATGAAATTAAGTACCAAAAGTATATTTTCCTGAGCTAAATATTTTTAATTATCGTGTGTATAAAAATAGTAGTAGTCGTAAACAGAAATTTTTTACCCTAGTTCTCGAGGTAGTTAGGGTTAGTAATATTTTTGAAATAAATAATTTGGAGACCCAATTAAAATTATTCATCGGAGAATAATTAAATTAAGATGTCACATGTTACTAATAAATTCATCTTTCAGTTGAGTTGCGACGAAAGTATATATTTTTAGTTAGATTTGTGAAAGAGGAACATGATTAGACCCCTAATTAATTGTCAAGTTAATGACGGTGTTTTTTTAGCAAACTATACTAGTTAGTAGTGTAATTAGACACTTAGATTTTTAGGCATGGCTTAAAGAAGAAGAAAAAAAAACAAGTGAGAATTTGAGAGATAAAATATCTCTCTCGGCCTTGCCAAAACCGTGACTTTACCATCTCTATTTCATTAAATCAATTTCCTTCTCTTTCTTCACAAAAACCATTCACCCTCCTTCTTTCTTCTTTTACGTTCCTCCCTCTATCTGTTGCTCTCTTTTCTTTTCTTTTTTCAAATTGTTGGAGGTAGAGAAACATAAACACAAAGCTTCAATTTTTGAAAGATTTAGGTTGAATCTCAAGAAATGTTGTAAATCAAAGTTGGTTGTCTTGCTCTTGTGGTGCTTTAGATCCTTAGTTGAGGTAAGAAAATCCATCTTTCACTTAATCTCTTTTTGGGCTGAAATGGGTAGTGTGGGAGGTGGTTAACTCATTGAACTTTTCTAACTCAAATATCTTTATCTAGTGTTAATGATGTTAGATTTTAAAGGATCTAAGTTTTTTTCTCCATCATTTTCCTTTTAGCCGTGTTGTAGTGTTGTTGGTATGGGTGGGGTTTCAAATTTTGTACTTAAAATCTTCTGATTTATGAAGGTGTTGATAAGGTTGAAAAAGAGAAAAAAAAATCCCCTATTTATTGAATGAAAATTGTGGCTTTGTGTGTGTAAAGGGAGGGGTATGTTTTGAATTTTTCTTTTGTTATTAATGAAGATGGAGAGATTACTATTGTTAATATTGTTATTTTTTCTGCTTATGATGGGCTTATTTTTTTTATATTGAAGGAAAAATATTTCAAATACTCTGTCAAAAAAAATATAGAGAAAAAAATACTTTTAAATGTGTTTGACTAATGTAATGAGTTGATTTTAATTAAATGAGTTTCAACCGGAGTTAGAAATTTAATCAAAATAATTGAAGTTATTACAATAATGAAAACTTTAGTAATGTTTATGTGGTGTTTTTGGACAAAAGTATGTTGGTTTTCAAAATTGTGAAATCAAGAAGAGCTTTGGAGTGAGCTTGCATTTTCAAATTGATTTAGGACCTTTAGTTTGTAAAATTGAAAAATTGAATTTCAAATATGTAACCTTGAGAAAAAAAAATACTTTATAATTATATGTTTATGTAATTAGCTCATTAAGTTTCGAAAAAGAATCGAGAGTGTTGATACCAACTTAGCGGTGGGGTGAGCTCTTAAATATTTTTGTTGTTTGTTTGAAATTTTAGGGAAAAAGAAAGGGAAACAAAAAGTGCATGGTCATTTTCTTTTGAGAAAGTTTGAAAACAAAATAAGTGACGTTTGAAATTGAATAATTATGATTTAGCTTATTAACAAAATATAGAGTTTTATGATTGTGTGAATTATCAAGAAAATCAAGAGTTGAAAAAGATAATATATTTTGAGAGTTAAACTTGACAGTTTGATATTTGAAAATTTGTGAACATATTTTTAAAAAAAACTGTAAATATGCAAGAATACTTATGTTTTTGATGAAGACAAAGACCAAGTAAAGTGATCAAGTTGCAAGTTTAAAATGAAGTCAACAATCAAGTCAACTATTGACAATGCTAGAAGACTTATAGTTTAAGGTACATGATGCAATCTAATATTGTTATATTTCAAATGCACATGAGAACCTTGATTACTTCATCTAAACTCTAGCATATGCATCAAAAGAATTTTCAAAGTATCAAACTGGATGAACAATGTTTGAAAATCATGTTTTTGACAAAAGTCAAGGTTGTATTCGACTACACATATGTGTAGCCGAATACATATGAAGTTAGTAGCAAAAACTGCACATCTGTATTTGACTACAGCATGTTGTAGCCGAATACAAACCCAAGTCAGTAGCAAAAACTACACATCTGTATTCGACTACAGCATGATGTAGCCGAATACAAAACCAAGTCAGTGGCAAATTTCAGTCATCTGTATTCGACTACATGGACCTGTATTCAGATACAAGCACAAATTGTTTGAAAAACTTGAACGTTACAGAAGTGTATTCGACTATACTTAGGCTGTAGCTAAATACAACTGTGAAATAATGTGATTTTTCAGTTCTTATTGATTATGGATCATTGCATATGTTCATCAAACTTCTAGGAACGATTGCCATTGATCTGAAGTGATGTCTAAGGAGTATAAATACTTCTTAGTTTCAGATTTAACAAAAGAACCCAAAACAATAATCTTAGAACAACTTTCTGAAATATTTTGTGAATTATTCAAAGTCATACTTTCATATTTCAAGTACATGTTCTACATTGTCATATCATTGAGAAAGGTTCTCTGTTGTACTTGAAATTATATTAGACTGTTATCATTGTACAAGAAAGCATCAACCGTTATATTCTCTTGATTTAAGTCAAAATCATTATTGTAAAATCATCCAAGTTATTGTGTAAATTGAGGAAAGTGGTGTACTTTCTTCAAGTGTTGTAAACTAGGATAGTGGTGTGCTATCTTAGGCAGATTGTTAGAAGTTTGTAACAGAAGTTTTAGAGTTAGACTTGTACTTATTCTAACAATAGTGGAAAATCTCTTGTGGTGTGCAAAAGGAGTGGATGTACCCTTGGTTTGAAAGGGGAACCAGGATAAATTCTGTGCTCTTTATTTTTCTGCCATTTACATTTTACTATAATCATAGTAAAAAAAACCAGAAAATTTCTAAACACCTAATTCACCCCCTCCCCCCCTCTTAGGTGCGCTTCTGTACTAACAAAAACTCTAATCATTGAAGTGTCAAAAATTTTATTTTTATAATAGTGGAGAAAATCCTCGACTTTAGGTTTCGAAAATCATTTCGGACTATAGACTTGTGAAGATTTATTTATGCTGAGTTATAAAAATGTGTTAGTATTAAAAAGTTTAGAGTTTTGATCAAATTAAAGATTTAAAGTTACTAATGTTTAGTCGTTAAAAGTTGAATTGTAAGTGTGTATTGTGAAAATAAAAATAATAATACTAATAATAATAATAATAATAATAATACTAATATTTCTTATGTGTTTTTTTTCAAAAAACTTACTAAAATATACTCTAAGGGGATTAGGAGTGTGAACTAGATTGTGAGGTTGTTAAAGTCTTAGGGACATATATTTGACTAAGTCGAATATTATTGGATTAAAGGTTTTAGTACCAGTGACACTATAGCTATGTTTGGTTGAGATAACGCTACTTCTTAAGGAAGCTACTTGAGATAAAGGCTCCTTTCAAATTTTTAGTTCGCATATAGGGACATTGTATGTGTGACTGATGTTTGAATATGTGTTAGATAATTTTGGTGTGATTACGAATTCATGATTGATAATATGTGTTAATTACATGTTATGAGTTTTATTGATGATGATTTGTCTTGACTATCTTCTGAAAAGGTGTTGACAAATTATTAGGGTTTAATGAGTATTAAAAGCAGAGTTTTTTAATAGCTGCATTGACATAATAATTCATGTGAAAAAGTTAGAGTATGCTCATGAATTTCGTAGTTAGTGGTCACCGTGATGGACCACATGGTTGTTCCAGGTGTTGATGATCAACCTTATCCTTACGAGGATTATTGAGCCGTGTTATTTTGAAATTCCAAAATCTTGTGCACTAGCATATAAGCATTGTATCATGGTGTTTGTCATGCAAGTCATGTTCGTTATGATATATATATATATATATATATATATATATTATGTTTATCGTTTGTTATCATGCCATAATTGTTAAATGTTAATTGTTAATTTTGGTTGGTGACCATTCTACCAACGGTTATCTTGCAACCGAAATGTCATTAGACTTCCCTAGTTGGTACTCGCCGACTGCTTGGGCATACGACCTCATCTCAAGCAGAGCTACATACACGGGAAATTAGTAATGACTAGTAGGAGGGTTGGGGCAGTATTCCTCGTGGGACTCACACATGAGAGGATCGACTACCCTGTACTTTCAAGATTGGTGCTCAGGGCAAGTAGAGTGTGGGCAGATGTAGAGGATGCTTCAGCTAGAGGTGAGACGAAGGCCATCGTGGGTGTGGTGACTATTGCCATAGGAGTAGGGGGCCCAATGTTTATATCGAGGATTGATGAGAAGGGTAAGGGGTCGATGCCGATAGGAGATGACATTGTTGGACCGTTTAGGCTGGTCGAGGACCAGGGCTTTGTTTATAGACCACCAGTACCTTGGTTGGTGTCACCCCGGGTCGAGTAAGAGCTTCTTTTTTCGGTGAATGATCCTCTATCGACTGTCTCTAAGGATCATTCAAAGACCAAAGCCAAATATCTCGTGGGTGGACCTGACCTATGAGGAGACTGATCCATCTATGGCTAATGAGGATAAGGAGGTTACTTCGAGTAGAGATACTTCATTTCAGGGGACTTGTGTGGTGTGTGGAGGTCACCCTTGTGTACTGTAGTTGTTAGTGGATCATTAGATTAGGGTTTTTTGTTGTATAGGATCTTAGTGTCTTTCTTTTGGTGGTTGTACTTATTTGGTTTTAGGATGATTGTATCTATGACATACCTTGACAATTGACTTTTGGTTGTGGGTCCATGTTCCATTTTTGTGACGCGACCATGGGGGATATCATTCTTCGAGCAACACTTTAGTAAGTGTTTACGGAGAATACCCCAGGGGTATAAGCGATGTTTTGATAAGTTTCACAGCTCTGGTGTATTTTCTGATTGTATAGTTTGGATTACCATTTCAAAACTATCTTTGCTTGTTTTCATGTATGATGTATTTATTTATGATCCTTGTTGTTTTGTGTTACAATATGTTATTTTATCGAGTTATTTTAACAAAAACAAGAAAAAAAAATACTCATCCTTTTAAAAAATCGAGGTGTTACATAAAGTCTAAAGACTTTGAATCTATGAGTTGGCCTACTATATTTGAAGAGTTGAAGAAGTTTGAACAAGAGCTTAAAAGCAATAACAATCAAGATAACATGAAACAGAGGAAAGATAAAACCAAGGATGGTGCATCATCCAAGTTAAGGAAAGATGATGGATTTTCTAGTAGATAAATGGATTTTCAATAGATATTATCATAAATCTATGAAACAACATTTGTCACACATCATATAAATATTTTATAAGAAAAGTTTTAGCACCAAATTGTAGGATGATGTGGATTCTTAAGGGACTAGGTTTGAATACAAACCCTCGAGGACCTAACAAAAATCGGGTATTTATGAATCCAATTTGATTGTTTTGTAGTTATGTTTGAGAGCTTCAAACAACAATTGAAAAATTTGATTGTTTTGTAGTTATGTTTGAGAGCTTCAAACAACAATTGAAAAATGATGCTCCAAATATTTGAAGGTTGGCCTAGCATATTTGACTAGTGTTTTATAGGTTTGGTCACCTATGTAAAATCTAACAAAGGTAGAATTTCAAATTAAATACTTTGTTGTACTTTGTTCAAAAGATTTACACAAAGGTATCCCTCTTAACATTCTCATTGTTGAATTAGTTCAAGTAAGTATACTCTTTTGTGTCTTAGTTGGGTAAGCTTCTGGTATGATGATAGTATTTGCAAAAAGATGTGAAAACACACATATTATTGAACGACCTAATGTTATCCACAACAAAAATTTGCTTCTTTTACCATGATTATGAAACAACTCCTACAAAACTGGAGGAAGTGCATGGTACTTGGAAACAACACATATTAAATTTTGGAATCATTGTTATATTGTCTTACATACGCGATTTGGCTCTCCAATATCCGGGTAGTGTGAGTTTAGCACTCCAAAAACCATTATGAAAACATAACATATAATACATTAGATAAAATTATAGCAACTACATTTGAAAGTATAAATTGAAAATAAATATCAAAGTACCAGATGTATCTGCCATAACTTTAGGATTAGATGAACAAATATTCGTGACATTTTCTTGATTAACATAATAGTCTATCAAGTTGTGTGCATCTTCTTGTAATATGAGATCATCTTTGGCTAAGCTTGAAATTATGTTTTGTGAGTAACAAATTTTCAAGACCTAATTTTGATGAGGAACCTTTTGAACTACTAGTTGGAATTGACAATTGTGAAGAACTTGTAGGAACTAAAAAATTTAAAGATTAATTTGAACATAGTTGAAACCATAAACACATAAAAAACATCATACATTAAAAGTAATTAAGTGTTTAAAAGATATATTACCATTTGTTTTCTCATCATGTCATATGATAATTAATTAAACTTAAAGCTAACTAAATATGTATTTTGGGTGTAGATAATTGGGAAAGAATTGTTTAGATTGCTAATGGAAAAATCGAGGGCAAATTTTACAACATTTCTTTCGAAAAAGTTGACTTTGGTACTTGGGGATATTTCTCTTGAAGACTTACGATTGGAGAGTTCTATTTTCAAGGGAGAATTTTACAAATCAAGCAGATGTTATTGTTAATTTAACTGCAAATACTAACTTTGATGAAAGGTATGATATATCTTTGGGCCTAAATACATTTGGGGTTAATTATATTACCAACTAAAAAGTATATCTCATAGTGAGAAGTGTATTAAATTTTTTTTTTCTCTTCTTGAGAAATGTCTCTCTTAGTGAGAATGTGTTGTTTTTTGAGTTTCGAAAAACTGTTTAAAATCACAATTTATGCCACCGAAGATATTACTGGGTTGAGTCGCGGACTAGGTCGCTCTCTTTAAGACGTTTCGCGGCACTGCCCAAATTGTGCAAAGCAGACTATCAACCACGAAGTCCCCACGATAAAACAGCTCAGATTCACTGTATCGGAATTCCACTGCACCGTAGAAAACCGTTCTAGAATTACACCCTCAATATGGCGGTTAAGCCACTCTTAATATGACATTTAAAGTCATTAATTGTATGATACTATGACCATTCTTAAATCAAAAGAACTGCGGCACAAAAACCGCTCTAAAAACGAAGGGACTACGACATAACAACCGCTCTAAAACCGAAGGGACTGCGGCATAACAACCGCTCTAAAAACCGAAGGGATTGCGGCATAATAACCGCTCTAAAAACTGAAGGGACTGCGGCATAATAACCGCTTTAAAAACCGAAGGGACTGCGGCATAATAACCGCTCTAAAACCGAAGGGACAGAAAGAAAGGGGAGAAGTGGCTCAAAAAATAGGCGAGCAGAATAAAAGAGAGAGAAAAGAGAAAGTTTGGAAAAGCATCCAACTTTGGTGTGCTTTTCACAATAGTTTGAAACTCATTATATAGTGATGGAAGCAAACTCACATATAATTTCTAATCAATGTGGGACTTTAGCATACTCAAAATAGGAGAGTTTTCCAATGTGGGAGTTCAAAAAAATTTCTTTCCAATGTGGGACTTGAATTTTAAAAAACATGTTTCTTTCCACTTGAATTTACCAAAACAAATTCTTTCCAATGTGGGACTTCAACAAAAAAAATTTTAAATTCACACAATAACATATTTTATGTTCCAACAATCCCCCACTTGAATTTAAAAGAATGTTTCTGAAATAGCGTCAAACGCTTTTATAAGATTGTGCATAAACAAAGGTGTCTCTTGACTTGAACCTTTGCATAGTAAGTAAGATTCAGATTCAACAAGAGTGACTCGTAGTCTTGAACTCTATCTTTGACATCAAACCCACACACAACCTTTTCATAGGGTGTATTCTCAAAAGCCCGTGCATTAATGGCCCTGCACGTTTATCCCAGTATAGTGAACGCTCTAGGAATTCTGCCTCAAAATTCCATAGGAAGCGGCCCCCACTTCCACATTCACATAGGTGAGTCTATCAAGAGTACTCCTGTAGCTAGGTACTCCCTCCACATAGAGTCATAGAGTATAGATCTCATTAAAAGTTTTTATTTCCTCATCCTATTATCGCTTTAGGAATCATGCTTCTCTGATTTATAATAGCATGTTCATCTCATATCACTTCACAACTTGTTATTACCCATTGAACCTAATTCTTGGGATCTCCAGTCTTTTAGGTCGGGTTACCATCATGAGTGACTCTATAGGCCTTAGTCTCATCCTTTTGGATGTATATTAGGACTTTCTCGCTAGCTAACCCTTTCGTCAAAGGATCTGCTAGATTCTCATCAGTGCGTTCAAGATCCACTATATCAACTCCTTTAGAAAGTAAATCTCTAACAACGTTAAGCTTACGACGAATTTGTCGTCTCTTATCGTTGTAATAACGATTCTCAATCTTTGCAATAGTCGCGGTACTATCGCAGTGGATCAACACATCTGTCATAGGTTTTTTTTCCATAAAGGGATCTCAACTAGCAAGCATCTCAACCAGCTCGCTTCTTCACTAGTATTAGCTAGTGCTATCATTTCAGACTCGATAGTGGACTAAGCCAATATCGTCTATTCTTCGATTTCCAAGATACAACACCACCGGCTATACTGAACATATAGCCACTAGTTGTTTTGGAGTCATTTGATAATGAGTTCCAATCAGCATCACTGTATCCTTCAAGGACGGCAGGAAATCTTCGATAATGTAATCCGAGACTCATGGTCCTTTTAAGGTATCTCATGACTCTTTCGATAGCGTGCCAATGCTCCATACTAGGTCTACTAGTAAACCTGCACAACAATCCCACGACATAGGCAATGCCTGGTCTAGTACAATCAGTGGCATACCTGAGGCTGCCAATGATGCTCGCATATTCAGTTTGTCTAACACCTTCATTAGTGTTCTTGAAAATTTTCACACTTAGATCATATGGTGTGCAATCAGGTTTATAGTCAAAACATTTATATTTCTTTAGGATTGTTTCAACATAGTGAGACTAATCCAAAGAAATTCCGTTTTCTGACCTAGTAATCTTGATTTCAAAGATTACATTCGTTTCTCTGAGGTCTTTCATATCAAAGTTGTTACACAACAATGATTTCACAATATTTACAACATAAATGTTTGAATCAAATATGAGTAAGTCGTCTACATCGAGACATATGATAGTGCAAATGTCATTTTCAATTTTGTAGTAAATACATTTGTCACTTTCATTCACTTTAAACTCATTCGACAAAATCAAGTTGTCAAATTTTTCATGTCATTGCTCAGGAGCTTGTTTAAGACCATATAAAGACTTATCTAACTTACAGACCTTGTCTTCTTGCCCATATATTACAAAACCTTCAGGTTGTTCCATATAGATTTCTTCTTCCAAGTCACCATTTAAAAAAGCTGTTTTTACATCCATCTGGTGTATCACCAGGTTATGAATAGCCGCAAGTGATATGAGCACCCTGATGGATGTTATTCTAGTGACAGGTGAAAAAGTGTCGAAGAAATCTATATTTTCTGTTTGTCTAAAACCTTTGGCTACAAGGTGTGCCTTGTACTTGTCAATAGATCCATCGGGTTTTAGTTTCTTTTTCAAAATCCATTTACAACCTATAGGTTTGCAACCAGGAGGCAAGTCCACTAAATGCCAAGTCTTGTTAGACTCTAGAGAATCCATTTCATCGTTTATAGCTTCTTGCCATAAATCTGCATCCAAAGATGACAAAGCTTCCTTGAGATTTGCAGGATCCTCTTCTAAATCATAGGCCATATATTCAGGACCATAATCTTTAGCAACTTTCACTCTCTTACTCCTTCGAATTTCTATTTCGTCTTGTTTGTTGATTTCAGTGCTTCTTATCATAGGGGCTTGACTAGGTTCGCTGCCCCCACTATTTCTCGATTTGAAAGGGAATTTATTTTCATAGAAGTCAACATCATTTGATTCTATGATCACTTTCGCATTTAGGTCGTAAAACCTATACGCTTTACTGTTTACTGCATACCCAATGAATACACATTCATAGGCTCTACTAGCGAGTTTAATTCGCTTGGGATCGGGGATTCTGACATAAGTCAGACAACCCCAAGTTCGAAGATAAGACAAGTTGGGCTGTCTTTTCTTCATTATCTCATAGGGAGATGTTTTGTTCTTAGATTTAGGGACTCTATTCAAAACATAGCAAACAGTCAAAATAATTTCCCCCCACCAGTGAGAGGCAGCACCAGAATTAAGCATTATAGCAACAACAAGTTCAGTAAGATTTCTATTTTTTCTTTCAGCTTTACCATTCATTTCAGGTGAATATGGTGCAGTAGTTTCATGTATAATTCCTTGGGTTTTATAAAACTCATTAAATAAACTAGAATCATACTTAGAGCCTCTTAATCTTTCTACTAAATTGATTTTCAATTTCAGTTACAAAGATCTTAAACATGTCAAGCGCTTCACTTTTATTTTTCATAAGATATACAAAAGTATAGTCAGAGCAATCATCAATAAAAGTAATGAAATAATGTTTTTCATTTCTTTTTACGTCTCATCAAGTTCACATATATCAAAGCGTAATAAATCTAAAGACTTAGATTCTCTAACTACAAATTTATGTGAACTCTTTTTTATTTTATTTTTATTTATTTTTATTTTAGCTTAACTACAAAAATCACATTTTTCAAAATCATTCATAGATAACTTTGGAATTAAACCTAAGTCACTTAAGTTTGAAATCAAATGTGTTCACATCACATAGTCTAGCATGTCAAAAATTAAAATCATACAACATGTAAGCATGAGACATTTTATTGATTTCAACATTTAAATTAAATAAGCCATGAGTGACGTACCTTAATAGATGATCTCATGAGTTATCTTCAGCCTCCACGGATATGCCATCGGTCATATGATACTCTGAGTAGCAGCTTACAACATACATATTCAGAGCATCTCTAGCAGTATTGTTGGAACTGTAGTAGTTATACAGATCATCAGCAAGTCTATTAAGAATATGATTCTTATCATTATTCTCCCATGAGTTAATTCTCCAGCTTTCTTATCCTTTTCTGTTTGCCTCAAACTGAAGCAGTTTATTGAAATCAGAGGCAACAAAACAAAATCCAGTAATCTCTTCGATTGACATGGCAGAACGAATCGTCTTAAAATTGTTGTTTTTTGAGTTTCGAAAAACTGTTTAAAATCACAATTTATGCCACCGAAGATATTAATGGGTTGAGTCGCGGACTAGGTCGCTCTCTTTAAGACGTTTCGCGGCACTGCCCAAATTGTGCAAAGCAGACTATCAACCACGAAGTCCCCACGATAAAACAGCTCAGATTCACTGTATCGGAATTCCACTGCACCGTAGAAAACCGTTCTAGAATTACACCCTCAATATGGCGGTTAAGCCACTCTTAATATGACATTTAAAGTCATTCATTGTATGATACTATGACCATTCTTAAATCAAAAGAACTGCGGCACAAAAACCGCTATAAAAACGAAGGGACTACGACATAACAACCGCTCTAAAACCGAAGGGACTGCGGCATAACAACCGCTCTAAAAACCGAAGGGATTGCGGCATAATAACCGCTCTAAAAACCGAAGGGACTGCGGCATAATAACCGCTCTAAAAACCGAAGGGACTGCGGCATAATAACCGCTCTAAAACCGAAGGGACAGAAAGAAAGGGGAGAAGTGACTCGAAAAATAGGCGAGCAGAATAAAAGAGAGAGAAAAGAGAAAGTTGGGAAAAGCATCCAACTTTGGTGTGCTTTTCACAATAGTTTGAAACTCATTATATAGTGATGGAAGCAAACTCACATATAATTTCTAATCAATGTGGGACTTTAGCATACTCAAAATAGGAGAGTTTTCCAATGTGGGAGTTCAAAAAAATTTCTTTCCAATGTGGGACTTGAATTTTAAAAAACATGTTTCTTTCCACTTGAATTTACCAAAACAAATTCTTTCCAATGTGGGACTTCAACAAAAAAAATTTTTAAATTCACACAATAACATATTTTATGTTCCAACAATCCCCCACTTGAATTTAAAAGAATGTTTCTGAAATAGCGTCAAACGCTTTTATAAGATTGTGCATAAACAAAGGTGTCTCTTGACTTGAACCTTTGCATAGTAAGTAAGATTCTTGAAAATCCATGAATAACTCGTTTTTCTTCTTTTTTACTTGCCAACTCTCTTATATCAATTTTTAACACCTCAGCAATTGTGCTTAGATGGGGCCAATTGAAAGTCTTGAAAGGTGAAATGTAACACCCCGAATATTTTGATCCAAAGCATTACTTAAAAATACTTATTGCTTAGAAAAATCACGACAATTTTTTTTAAGTAAGAATACCTAAACTACTATTCATTTAAATAATTAGTAAACCCTAAACCTCAAAATAATATACATAATAATTCATATCATATTTTTACTAAAATTTGCAGCGGATAAATAAAAACTCCTACAAGAAAAAAAAAAAACTTTTATGAGTTATTAGGATATCACATTTCTCAAAATACAAATAGAATACTTCATACTTTTTCCTCCTATAGAACAGTGATATCTCAATAAACTTGATTTAACTAAAATTTCTTATTTTAATTCCAAAAGAATTAGCAGTACTTGTATGGTTTTCATACAAAAGTCATTTCTAATTAAATAAGTAAAATACAACTTATAACTCCCATTCCTAGTATCACCTAACAGAGTAGAGTTTCTCCCAAATTGAACTTCAAGACTCATTAACATGTAATAACTGCAATTTTAAAAACTTAGGGTCAAGTCAGTCAAAGACAAATAAAGAAGTAGGTGAGTTTTAAAATCATGTTGATAGTATAATATAAGTAAGAACAACACGCAAATAATCAACACATAACCGTATCAAACACATCACAATATATAAAATCATTCAAGGAAGTAATCATATTATAGAGTCAAAATCACTCAAGGAAAACCAATATCACATTATAACATCAAATCATCTAAGAGAATTTATTATCACATTAGATAGACATTGACCACAACAAAATAATCAAAAGATGGTGTAGTGCTATGCATGCTCTTGATAACTATATGATCCAGATATAATATCTGCCACAAAGGCAACTTCCTCACAGAAATACCCATACCAATGAGGAAAAATAAATCTGCCACAAAGGCAACTTCCCCGAAGATGCATATGCCATGACATGATGGTGCATTATCAAAATAAAATATTCTCACACAACACACTAAGATGCATATGCCATGACATAATGATGTATCGTCAAAATCAAACATTTTCACACAGCCCACTAAGATTATGTCAAATGCTCCAAAATATAACTTAAACGAAATCATCACCTTATTTAAGTATCACTAAGATGATACATCACAAATTATTATAATGAAAATCAAATATTCATAAACAACCATCATAAAATCAAAGCTTCCACCCCACATATCATAAAGATCGTATATTCATAAGCAACTATCACACAGATCAAACTTCCACTACACATATCAAGAAATCATATATTCATAAAAGTATCATAAAAATCAAAACTTTAATCTTTTACATCATAAAAATTTAAACTTTCATCACATACATATTTTGTTATTTGACTCCTTGTCCTTCAATCGATCTAACTCGGTAATTTATGGGTAAACGTCAAAAATAAATTATGAAAACACACTATAAATATTTTACAACATAAACGAAGAAGTCTGAGTACTTTAGAGAGAAATTGGGATGGTTAAAAATATAAGAAATTATGTTTAATTGACTAGCTGAATGAATGAAACAACATGCTAAAATTTGGACAAAAACGAAAAAAGTTTTCTAAATCAATTATTGCTCACCGATGTCAAACGATATTCCTACTTTTTGTTTCCTCTTTAGGTTGTGCATGCTGCTTCCTTATATATATATATGCCTAACCCATAAAATACATTTTACTCCTTTCTTTTATTTTTTAAAATAAAACCAACAATTACCAAAACTATTTTTTTAACACTTTTTTTAAACACAATTTCACTACTAAAGTATTAGTAATATTTCAAAACTAATATTTTATAAAAAAAGTAATTACAATTACTCTTTTAAAATACATTAATAACCAAAACTCTCATTTCACAATATTAACTACAATTATTACTATAATATTTTACAAAATAATCACATACAAATACTACTATCTTTATAGAATAGTTAAAAGGATAAAATAAATAAATATAACATCAATAATTTATATTGATTACTAAATCACAATAAATACGTATAAAATCATCATATCATAGAAAATATATAAAATAAAGAAATTAATCACAATACTACTAATATCTTAAGACAATTATTTATAAAACAAATAATTAAAATAGAAAATAATCTTAAATAATTAAAATACAACTATGCACACATTTATCATTTAGTCAAACGCACAACAAAATATCTAATGCAAATGCAAATCTACATGTAAACTCACACAAAATCTTATTCTCTAAAGTACTTTTGCTAAAATACCATTAATTTTTTGAAAAATAAATTAAACAACTAAATATAATATTTATATTACTCATTAAATAAAATATATATACAATTATCAAACCATAAGAAACTCATACATATAAGGAGAAGTAATCATAAAATTAATCAACATATTCTAAAATAGTTTTAACACCAAATTAATTTCTTTAAAATCCTATTTAATTAATAAAATAGTTGATTATAAAATTTGAGATGTTACATGAAACATTTTAAAAGAGGATCGTAATATTGTGTCAGTGCCGTGAGGGCCCCAGTTTGCACATTTACTGTCAAGAGGTTTAGGATCTTCTCATATTTATTAAAGAAACTCTCACGTTGTATGATTTTTATTTGATTGCTGATGTCTCTTAAACTTTTCAAATCTGGTTGCTTGAACTTTAAAAGTAAACTTTTTCTTTTTTCTGATCCCATTATCCACTTAATTTAACATGTGACTAAGGTCCTTAAGATTCCCCAACAATCCTAAAAATTGATGCAAAATGCCATTATGTTTTATTTTTTCATTCAGAGAAAAAAAAAATGTCATGAGATATGAATGCAATTATGTAGAATTATATATATATATATAATAGTTTTGAATGAATGTACGAGGTATTTTTTGGGTGACCTATATGGATATTCTTATGATGGAAGGGTTTATTGGCTTGTTCAGTGAAGCTCTCACAAGGGTAACTCTATGGTTCTAAACGTGGTTCCTAGAGCCAATGATCCTATTTTGAAATATTGTGAACAACAATAGGTAAACTTTTTGGAGTGGCAATACCCTCAATAGGATCAAACTCTAGGTGAGATCTTCATGTTAACCAAATAGGATGTACATCCAGAAGGCTAGCACTACGCAACCTCGAAACTAAACTTATGTTTTGCTCAAACACATGTATAAGGTTTCACTCATAAGTGTGTGTCTTAGAAAAAGTGTGAGTTGTGGAATAAGCATAATTCAGTAATGCTAATAAAACATATATACATATACAAACAATAAAACGATCTACTAGTTTAAAAGAATAATATAATGACAACTAATACTTATTAAGAAATAATAAACACATAAAGTAAAAGAAAAATGAAAAGCAAACAAATATAGAAAAGTTAAAATTTTGCACAATTAATTATGTTAGACTTGACTCTCTAACGATCCCCAACAGAGTTGTTAGCTGTCGTGGCCTAAAATTTCGAGTGTTTCTCGATTCAATGGAGTCGCCACCAAAGTTTATTTAAAATAGGTAAAACATTGGGAAACCCTTAAAAAAATGGTCTTTGAAATCAAATTTTGAGTTCGAAAGTCGATTATGTGTAGGGAAGATATTAGCACCCTACGACATCCGTTAAAATAAGGTTACCTATAATTAATTGTGCAAAATTAATATTAACTTAAATATATTTATTTCTCCTTATTATTAAATATGAATATCAATTATTTTTTTAATGTGATTTTGAAATAAAAGTGTGCTTAAGAAAAAGAAGGAAAAAAAAGAAATTTTTATTAATGTGCTTGACAAGAGTGTAATCTTGCTTGAATGGTTCAACTTGTGTCTTAACAACTCAAAAATTAAAAGATGTCATATCTAATTTAATCAAATTTAAGAATATTTTAAATTATTTTTGGTTTTAGAATTGAGTTTTAAAACCAGTAAGTGGTACAACTTGTGTCTTAACAACTCAAAGATTAAAAAGATGTCACATCTTATTTAATCAAATTTAAGAATATTTTAAATTATTTACTTATATAAAAAATGAGTTTTAGAACTATCAAATTATACAACTTGTGTCATGACAACACATAAATTAAAAGATGTCATATCTAATTAAGCTTTAAAGATTTGTTTATTTTTTATAAGAGTTGATATTTATTAGAAGTTAATTAAATTTAATATTTTAAAAATAAAAGGTTGGACCTACCAAATAGAGGAAAAGAAAGTTACTGGACTATAGAGTTAAAAAAAAAGGTTTAAATATGTATTTGGTCCTTGCAAATATACCCCTTTTTGATTTTGGTCCCTTTAAGTTTTTTGTTTGGATTTAGTCCCCGAGAAATCTGAGGCGATTGACTTTGGTCCATAACGTCAAATCAATATTAAAAGAAAGACGAGTTTTCTAAAATCCCTAATCCCCTATTTTAATTTCTATTCATATTTTCTTTATAAAATAACACTAATTATTAAATGATAAATAAATAAATTTATTAATTAATAATAAAAAACATTTTAATTTTTAATATATCATAAAAGATGATGTGTTGGTATGCATTTATAGGGCCACGTCTCATGGCGGTTTGTGAGTTTTTTTTTTGTAACGTTGATTTGACGATAAAGACCAAAACCAATTGTCTCTAATTTTACGGGAACTAAATTCAAACAAAAAAACTTACAA
>JBBPBQ010000004.1:14616831-14656140 GCA_037974755.1 Cicer yamashitae | reverse complement strand
ATATATATATATATATATATATATATATATATATATATATATATATATATATATATATATATATATATATATATATAAACTTACCTAATTCTAAACAGAAATACAAAAGAAAAGAAAAAGATGGGTGAGGCGGATACGGTGGTGATGACGGCAATATTACCACGACAACAACAATGACTCTCTTTCTTCTCTTTTTGGGTTGTTTTGCTTCTTATTTGTTTCCCCTTTGATTTATTGTTAATTTTTCTATGATATTTTTAATCTTATTCATTTGTTTTGAGTTAACAGTTTCTAATGTTGAAAATTGAAAGAGAGAAAAAAGGATGATACAAGGTTTGAAGATTATGAACATAGTTTTTTTATTTGCATGTATACTGTATGTAATAGCAAAAGAAAATTATATATATAGAATATTAATATTAAAAAAAATTAGAATACCTTGCTTGTATCTTGTATTTTTTTCTTACTTTACTGTGTTGTTTCTTTTCTATTTCTCACTCTCTGTTTCTTTTTTATTTTCAGTCAAAGAAAAAATACTCTCCCCTGGTGATTTATGTTTAAATGATGAATATGTGTGTCCATGAGATAAAATTGAGTTCTAGATTTTTATTTTTTATTGTTCTAAATGGGGTGAAAGACAGAAGCAAACTACCTTCAAAGAAAAATTAACTCATGCACCTATTCTTGGATTGCCCAATTTTTCAATATCTTTTGAAATTGAATGTGATGCATCAAATGTGGAGATAAGGGCAGTTTTGATGCAAGAGGGGCATCACATTGCTTATTTTAGTGAGAAACTGAATGTTGTTGTTCTTAATTATCTTACATATGATAATGAGTTGTATGCATTTGTGAAAGCATTAAAAACATGGCAACACTACCTTTTACCAAAAGAATTTGTAATACATAGTGATCGCAAATCTCAACAAGAGACATGCTAAGTGGGTTGAGTTTCTTGAGCAATTTTAGTATGTGACCAAACATAAAAAAGGCATATCCAATATTGTTGTTGATGCACTTTCAAAAAGGTATGTTTTGTTCTCTACTCTTGAAACTAAGTTTATCGTTTTTGAGGTAATTAAGGAATTGTATGAGCATGATCCTGAATTTTCTCAAATATATAAATCTCGTGTCCATGCTACCCTAAATGGGTATTTTAGACATAATGACCATTTGTTCAAAGAAAAGAGGTTATGTATGCCTAAAAGTTCTATTAGGAATTTACTTGTGAAGGAAGCACATGAAGGAGGATTAATGGGACATTTTGGAGTACAAAAGACTTTAGACATGTTGCTTGAACATTTTTATTGGCCACATGAAACATGATGTACGTAAATTGTGTGAAAGATGCATTTTTTGTAAGAAATCTAAGTCTAATGTTATGCCTCATGGTTTATATACTCTTTTACCACTACCTAACTTTCTTTAGATTGATATCACTATGGATTTTTTTTAGGTATTCCTCGGTCTAAAAGCGGAAAAGATTCAATTTTTATGGTGGTGGACAGATTCTCCAAGATGGTTCACTTTATACCATGTAGAAAAGTGAATTATGCTTGTCATGTGGCAGAGTTGTTCTTTAAAGAGGTAGTTTGACTACATGGTTTACCTAGAAGCATTGTGAGTGATCTCAAGACACTAAATTCATTAGTCACTTTTGGAGGACACTTTAGGGTAAGTTTGGAACTAAACTTATTTTTTCTACTACTTGCCACCCACAAAATGATGGCCAATTTGAGATAGTAAATCCAACTTTTTTTTAAGGGATGTAATTTAAAAGAATATTAAGACATTGGAAGAATATTTGCCCCACGTTGATTTTGCATATATAATAGGGTTTTTCATAGCATTACTCGTTATTTTCCCTTTGAAATTGTCTATGGTTTTAACCCTCTCACTCTTCTTGATTTAATGTCTTTGTCGAGTAGTTCTATTCTAATTCATAAGGATGAGAATGCTAAAGCTGAATATGTTCGAAAATTAAATGAGAAGGTAGTGACACAAATTGAAAAGAAAATGGATAGTTATGCGAGACAAGCTAATAACGGAAGGAGAAAGGTTGTGTTTGAACCAGGTGATAGAGTTTGGGTTCATTTAAGGAAGAAAATATTTTCTTCTCAAAGAAAATCTAAGCTTCAACTGAGGGGAAATAAGTCTTTTCAAGTGATATCCCAAATTAATGGTAATGACTACAAAACAGACATTCTAGGTGAGTATGGTGTTATTGCTACTTTTATTGTGGTTGATTTGTCTCCTTATGATGCAGGTGAAGAAGATTGCAATTTGAGGATAAATTCAGTTCAAGAAGGGGGGAATGACGAGGACATAGAAAACTTAACCAAGGAAGGAAGAATAGAGGACATTCAAGGTCTTGGAACTCCAAAGACAAAAGCAAAGTCAAAGAAGGCAAAAAAGGCACTAAATAACTTGATAGCCATTTTATTTGAAGAAAGTTCAGTTCATGAAGAATTGAAGCCCAAGATAAAAAATTGCTTTATCCAAATTGAAGAAATTAAGGAATGAAGGCTTCATCTATGTGTTATCAAATTTTAATATTAGTTATAATTAAAGTAGTAGACTGAATTAGTAACTACAATTGGGTCTAATTATAAAAACTTAAGTTGGGCCAAATTTAGAGAACTTGTAAGGTGGTGCCTTTATACTAGGCAAATATCTGGCTTATGAATATTAGATTTAAACATATTGTTATTATGTGAGGCTTTGCTCTCTAGAATTCTTGAAAGAATTCATTTTGAACTTATTAAGGATGTTGATCCTTATGGCGTTCTTTTCGGCTTATCAATCCTTAGATTGTGGCGCCATTTTGTCCTTGGTTCATTGGCTGAATTATAATTCCCAATTTCCTTTACATCAAACCCTAATGCATAAATTTTACCAATTTTCGTGTTCAGTAACCTGCGCTCATATCTTGCGTTTTACATAATGCATAAATTTGACCAATTTTCGTGTTTAGTAACCTGCACTCATATCTCGCGTTTTACATAGTCTTTTTCGATGATTCAACAACCTAATTTGCGTCAGAACGTCTTCGTTCACCTCATTTGGGAATGACATGATTCTTTGTTGCGTAACTTGAGTTATCATATTCTCCAACAAAACGTGATTTTTGTTTCAATATGTAAGTTTTCAACCTAAAACGATCCTAAAAGTGATTCATGACAAAAAAGATCATATCAATGAATTATTTTTATATTATCATATCCCTAATTATATTACATTTTTCTACGATGTGTAATAAATATTGCAATAAAAACATAAACTAATTATCTCTCTTCAATGATAAACTAATAAAACAATTCAAATCGATAGTAAATTTAATACTACAATAAACTTTTTTAATTCTCGTGATTTAATCAATAAATCTTATGTATAAAAACAAAGGCAGTACATTTGAAAATAATAACGAGATTAAGCAAGTGCAAATATTATATTTGAATATTTAAAAACGTTTAGGACATGTTTTCCTTATAAATTATTAGAGTTGGGTAGTTACTGCAAGCGCATAGTTGTATCATGTAACAGAAAAGATCGTTTTCATAGAGATTTTGTATTGAATATTATTTTCTTCTCACTATGGTGATTAACTAAAATAGTAATTATAAAAGTGAATTGATGGAAACAAAATAAATTTTAGGCTAAATAACACACGTGGTCCCATAACTTAATTTCGGTTAACTATTTCTTTATATTTTTTTTCTTTCCGATTTGGTCCTTTATGTTTTTAAATAATTTCAGCTTTACCCTTTAAGTGGGGTTTCGTTAAGAAAAAGTTAAAAAATCTCTCATCTGGATCATTGCATATGTTATCAAACCTATAGGAACGATTGTCACTGATATGAAGTGAAGTCTATGGAGTATAAATACCCTATAGCTTCAGTTTTAACGAATCAATCCTACTACCAAACTTAGAACAAACTTTGAACCTTTTTCTGAAATATTTCCAAAACATAAAGAGTAACTTTTTCTGAAAGCGGAGGAGGGATTTTTTAACTTTTTCTTAACGGAACCCCACTAAAGGGTAACGCTGAAATTATTTAAAAACATAAAGAACCAAATCGAAAAAAAAAGAAGATAAATGACTAAATCGTTAACTGAAATTAAGTTAAGGAACTATATGTGTTATTTAACCTAAGTTTTATGGTAAAATATAAGGTTTTGGGATTGTGATGGTTTACACTGATAGATGTAGATAAGATCGATCTTCCTAAAATTATGAGTATTGAATTTTAAAGGCTAGATAAACTAATGTAATTATTGTCTTCTTTTAGAGTACAATAAGGTATTTAAGCTATTAAACTTTTACTCTCATGATAGAACAATTAACAAAAAGGTATTTAAGAACAAAAAATTAAAATTATTTTTAGGTTTTAATTCCATTGTTCAACTTTATAGAATTAATATCAAATTTCACATGTTAGCCCCTCATTCGATATCTAAGATCATACAAACTTATATACGGTCTTATATTTGCAAGCATTGTTAGTGTCCATCTTTAATATTCTTGAGATCACTTTTGGTAGCGTCCACTTGATCCTATTGGTTGGAGGACAGTGACACATAAATCACAATTACCTAAAAATAAATAATTTATTGTGCATTAATAACATTTATTAGAGACAATTATATAAACTTTAAAAACATAATTAAGTGTATTTCCAATAATAATATTACTTGCCACATGACTCTTTTTACTAAGTTTCAATCGATCTATTATTCATCGTTCTTATATGTCTCGTACCTAAATATATATATAAAAAAAAAACAACATAGAGAGAAATATCGGCAACATACACAAAGAAGAATGCATCAATATTAGTTGGCTTAATTGCACTTTTGGTCCCCCTATTTTAGGTGAAAAGCGAAAGTAGTCCTCCCATTTTGTTTGTCCCCAGTTTTAGTCCCCAAAACAGATTTTGAATCCAAATCATGATGAGTTGTCATTTTTTTAATGACGTGTCAAAAAAACACTGACGTGGCACATGTATATGTGAATTAAAACTGATTATTATATTAGTTCAAATTAAAAAATACAATTAAGCCTATTATTATAATTATTGTTATAAATTTTAAAAGAAAAGCAAAAAACTAAAAAGTAAAAAATCATGGTCTTCGTCGTGTTCGTCTTCCGTTCTTCAAAAGAAAAAAATCAGCTCCAATTCCATTCAACGTGTGAACCCTAATTCAACGATTCATCCCCAATTCCGTTCTTCATCGTGTTCGTCTTCCGTTTTCGTTCTTCCGTTCGTTCGTCATCGTCTTCTGTTCGCGATCGTCTTCCGTTCGTTCGTCATTCGTCTTCGTCATTGTCTTCTTCTTCACCGTTCGTGTTCTTCTTCTTCTTCTTCTTCATCCTTTTCAGCGGTGTTTCAATGGCGAGTGGAGGTCATTTCGAGTTCTCTCCATCTTCATGGACGAAAGAAGATACAAAGTTTTGTGCTAGGTATGTGATTTTGGGGTTTTCTCTTTGCTTTATTATTAATATTATTTAACTCTGTATTGAACTTTGATTTTAGGACCAAAGCTTTATGCCTTTTTAATAATGTGGTCTATTTGCTTTATTGTATTATTTTGTGGTCCATGTGTAGTTTGTTTTAGGCTTAGTTTGACTGAGTTATTCAATGGTTTGTTTTTGTAGGCCAGCTAAAGTCCACAGAGTTAGGTTAAGAATTAACCATGGGGGTAGTTTTGTAAACCACCCAGTGAAGATATACGTTGGGGCCCAAGTGGATGAGATGAATTGGTCTTGGGATGTAGACTTAATGTCCCACATGCAAATTACTAAATTGGTCAAAATTTTGGGATATATGAGTATTAAATGTTTGTGGTACCAACATCCCAAGTACTCATTTACGCGCGGACTTAGACCTCTCAACAATGATGATGATGTAGTAAAGTTTGCTGAAGATGTCAAAGGGTTCAACGTAATTGAAGTCTTTGTGGAACACTCTATAGACAATCCTATTGTTAGTGATGAAAATCCAATTCAAGAGCCAGTTGAAGCTGAAAAACTCCAAGGTGAAGGTGAGCAAGTTCAAACTGAACCAGTTCAAGCTGAAGCAGTTCAAACTGAACCAGATCAACCAGAATCTGAAGCAGTTCAAACTGAACCAGATCAACCAGAATCTGAAGCAGTTCAAACTGAACCAAATCAACCAGAATCTGAACCAGTTCAAACTGAACCAAATAAACCAGAATCTGAACCAGTTCAACCTGAACCAGTTCAACCTGAACCAGTTCAACTAGAATTTGAACCAGTTCAACCTGAATCTGAAGCAGTCCATGTTGAAACTGGACAAGGAGCAGGTGAAGATTATCTGAGTGAAGAAGATGAAGATTATATTGCTAATTCAGACGATGAAGATGATGATATGGGTGAGTTCTATAAGGGTGAGGATTGAGATTGGATTTATGAAATACCAACTGAGTTATTTGTTAATGTTGTAAGTGATGAAAATTCATCTGAAAGACATGCAAACCCAAGAGTAAACCCAGGGCCTAGTTCCGCAACTGATTTTGAAGAAAATGATGTGAATTCCGATGATTTGGATAGTCCACCAGGAAGTGAAGTTGATGAAGAGGATGTTAGGAAATTTCCTAAATTTAACCAACCTGAAAATGGTGATGAAGTAAGGTTTGAGTTGGGCCTAAAATTCAATACAAAAGAGCTGGTTAAGAATGCCATTAAAGATTTTGCAATGGAGACTAAGAAAAACTTGTATTTCAAAAAGAATGATGGAAAGAGAATCATAATTAGGTGTGAGCCAAAATGTCCATTTTACATGAGGATTAGTAAGAGGACTTCAAACGAATATTGGCAATTAGTGAGTTTCACAGATGATCATACATGTCATAGGAGAGCAAAAAATAGACAAGCTAAGACTGAATGGCTTGCTAAGAAATTCGTTCCTATGTTGAGACATACACCTGAAATGAAACCCAATGGATTGATTGTTGAGGCGCTTGATAAATGGGGTGTGAAGTTGTCTACATACCAAGCATATAGAGCCAAAGTAAGAGCCATAGAAATGATTGAAGGTGCTCAAAGGGAGCAATATGCACACTTGAGAGAATATGTCGATGAACTTAGGAGATCCAACCCAAACTCTACGGTTATTATTAAGTGTGGTATGAGTGATGTTGGACCTGTCTTTGAGAGAATATATGTATGTTTGTAGGCTTGTAAGGCTGCGTTTGCTAATACATGCAGGCCTTTAATTGGGTTGGATGCTTGTTTCTTGAAGGGAGAATATGGCGATCAGTTAATAGCTGCAGTAGGTAAAGATGGGAATAATCAAATGATTCCCATTGCATATGCAGTTGTTGAAGCGGAAACAAGAGACTCATGGCAATGGTTTCTGGATCTTTTACTGGATGACCTCAACAATATTCAGCATAGGCAATATGCATTCATTTCAGATCAGCAAAAGGTATGTATGCTGAAGTTTCTGAATTAAATTGCAATCTGGTCTGATTTTGCTGAATTTATGTCAATTTATGTCAATTTGCTGATCTGATATTGATCTGAATTTGCTGAATTTGTTGATTTGCTGATCTGATATTAATCTGATATTGATGTCAATTTGCTGAATTTGTTGAATTGCAATCTGATCTGAATTTGCTGCCATTGCCTTGTTTTATTCTACTGAATTGCAATCTGATCTGATATTTGTTATACTGATCTGATATTGATGTCAATTTACTGATCTAAAATTTATGTCAATTTATTGATCTGATATTGATCTGAATTTGCTGAATTTGTTGAATTGCAATCTGATCTGAATTTGTTGAATTTGATATTGGTGCATTGATCATGAGATATCAAATGTTGGAAATAGAGCCATAGAACACGAAACGTATCCCATAACAAATCTGGTATGACCATTTTATCACCATGGCTACTCTTGGTATATACTGTCATAACTGATAGAATGCATTCAACGCCAAACAGCACACACAGACCCAAAACCACAAGTTCTTCAAAAGCAATACTCATATCGCAATTGCAGAAATGCAAGATAATATTTGTAGGTAATACTAAGAGCCTAACTTTATGTCAAACCAAAATTAGGCAACAATAACTAGTATTACTACAGCTCCCATGATTCTTTAGGAAATTCCCAACGTCATCATCCATTCCTTTGGTTGCAATAGCAACAACAAATTGTCAGAAAAATGTCTTTCTTCAGTAATCACCACCTACCCCATATAACCTCATACTAAACCAAAGTACTTCCACAACCAAATGAAACCCAGAAACATGCTGACGTCTAAATAACAGAACAAAAACAGTTAATAATAAATTCCAACTCCCCATCAAGTGCCTAAATTGCAATCACATAAAATTCTATGATCCATAAACCAGCCATATTAGTGTTTCAAAAAAGATTCCACTAGGTTGGTAAAGCCATGACAACAACTAGTGCAATTATAGCAAGTACAACCATAGTATAAGTCCCTTTTGACAACAACCACTGCAATTATAGCTTGTGAACTTCATGGGAAACAAGTTATCTGGTTTTGTTCCTTCTGGTCGTGGAAATTCGCCTCAACTTGAAGTTCTTGAACTATGGAATAATTCTTTGTCAGGTCCATTGCCTAGTAACCTCGGCGAGAGTTCGCCGTTGCAATGGTTGAATGTATCATCCAATTCATTTTCTAGAGAAATTCCAAAAACTCTTTGCAGCCAAGGGAATCTCACCAAGCTTATACTTTTCAACAATGCTTTTTCCAGTCCAATTCCATCTAGTATATCGATGTGTTATTCGCTTGTTCGTGTTCGAATTCAGAACAATTTTCTTATAGGGACAGTTTCTGTTGGTCTTGGAAAAGCTTCAAAATTTAGAATTAGCTAACAATAGTCTCACTGGTGGAATTCCAGATGATATTCCTTCTTCCACTTCTCTTTCTTTCATTGATCTCTCAAGATATAAACTTCATTCTTCTCTTCCTTTCATTGATCTGATATTGATGTCAATTTGCTGAATTTCTTGAATTGCAATCTGATCTGAATTTGCTGAGTTTGCTGCCATTGCCTTGTTTTATTCTGGTGATCTGATATTGATCTGATATTGATGTCAATTTGCTGAATTTCTTGAATTGCAATTTGATCTGAAATTTATGTCAATTTACTGATCTGATATTGATCTGAATTTGCTGAATTTGTTGAATTGCAATCTGATCTGAATTTGCTGCCATTGCCTTGTTTTATTCTGCTGAATTGCAATCTGATATGATATTTGTTATACTGAACTGATATTGATCTGAATTTGCTGAATTATGCTGAATTGCAATCTGATCGAATCTGATCTGAAACTGATATTGACTTGTTTCAGGGATTGGTACCTGCCATTGCCAACATTGAGGCCCATGTGGAACACCGATTATGTGTTAAACACTTGTATGGAAATTGGAAAAAAAAAGTATCCCGGAGGACATATCATAGAACTTCTTTGGTTGGCAGCAATGGCTACGGTGGTCCAAGATTGGGAGAAAGCAATGCAAAAAATTAAGGCAATCAATGAAGATGCTTGGAAAGACATGATGCAACTCCCACCATCTATGTGGGCTAGGTCAGCATTTCGCACTGATACGCAATGTGACCTCCAAGTAAACAACATGTGTGAGGCTTTCAACATGGCTGTATTGGAGTATAGAGATAAGCCTATCATAACATTACTTGAAGGTTTGAAACATTACATTACAATAAGGATTGTCAAACAGAAAGAGCTCATGCTACGATATAGAGGCAATATATGTCCTAAGATTCAACAAATATTGGAAAAGGAAAAAAGAGCAGCGGGGGGTTGGTTCCCAACTTGGCATGGAGATGATGATTTTAACTTGTTTAGTGTCGCAAATGGTATAGATACTTATATAGTAAATCTTCACATAAAAACTTGTGCTTGTCGTAAGTGGGATTTGACCGGTATTCCGTGTTGCCATGCTCTTGTTTGTATATGGCACAACAAATCTGATCCAGAATCGTACGTTTCACCTTATTATAGGTATATTTCAATTCTTAACATGCTGGTTCTGCTGTTTTAAAATGTTGGTTCTGCTGTTTATGGTTCTGTTGTTTTAACATGATGGTTTTAACATGTTTCTGTTTTTGCATATTGGTATTGTTTTAACATGCTGTTTATGGTATTTGTTTAAATAGGAAAGCAAACTTCTTGACATGTTACTCTTACATTATAATGCCATCAAATGGACCAAAACTTTGGCAAGCATCAAATGGAGAGCCTATAAATCCCCCAATAATGAGAAGAGCACCGGGTAGACCAAAGAAAAAAAGGAACAGGTCCAATGACGAGCCAAAAAGTTCTAACATACTACCAAGACGGTTTGGAACTATGAAATGTAAAAACTGTAACAAGCTTGGCCACAACACGAGGACATGCAAGGGTAAAAGTGCAGCAGATAGAGAGATACCAAAAGGTGGAAATAACGTCAACAGAACAAAGAAAACAAAGATAACAAGGGTTGGAGGAGATGAGGGAGAAACACCAACAATTTTATCTCAGGATTCACAAGCTCCACAAACTCAAGATTCACAAATCAATTGAAGGAACTAAACTTGTGAATTTTATTTTGGTTATTATGAATATGTAATGATACTTGAGAATTTTATTTTGTAATGCATTACTGATTATGACTTGAATTTTATTTTGGTTATTATGAATATGTAATGATACTTGAGAATTTTATTTTGTAATGCAGTACTGATTATGACTTGAATTTTATTTTGGTTATTATGAATATGTAATGATACTTGGGAATTTTATTTTGTAATGCAGTACTTTTTGGACCTAAGTTCTGATGGAATGATGTACTGATTATTTTGTAATGCAATAGTATGTTGATGGAATGATGTACTGATTGTGACTTGAATTCTGATTATTTTGCAACCTAAATTCTAATTATTGTGACTTGAATTCTGATTATTCTGATTATTTTGACAAACTGAATAGACAATGATACCAAATGGTACCAAACTGAATTACTGAATTACATCATTACAAAACTGAATTATATCATTTATCAAGAGCCAAACTGAATTACATCATTAATCATAATCCAATCATTACAAAACACCGTTAATCAAACTGAATAGACAACTGAATTACAATAATACCAATTACATTACAATTTAAACCATAATCCAATCATTACAAAACACCGTTGATCATCATTACAAAACACCGTTAATTATCATTACAAAGCACCCTTGATCATCATTACAAAACACCCTTAATTATCATTACAAAACACCCTTAATCATCATTACAAAACACCTTTAATCCAATCATTTTAATTACTTCAATATTACAATAACCAAAAGAACAATAATCAAAATCCATGAAAGTGCCAGAAAACCCCTCATGAGTTTCAACTTCAACTTCAGTTCATCATCATGATTTTTTGTCACATTGTCTTTCTTCTTGAATTCATCAATCATTTTCATCAAAGACATAATAACTTCTTTTGCTCGTTCTGTCATTGGCTCATCAAACCAATCAAAAAAATTGCAAGATTTTTTACCTTTGTAACTGAAACAACATAACAAAAAAAAAATTGAATCTTCTTTCAATAAATTTTCATAATCTCGAAAAAATACAACCAAAAATAAAATCCAGAATTTTGACAAATAGTTACCTTATAAAATCCACAACCATGAAACCTTCGACCTGGATTTTCAGTCGTCCAAGAAGTACAGAAAGGAGATTCAAGTCCACACAAACATTCTCTCCTTCTAATTCTCAAATGAGAATTGTTGCTTGTAACTGAATACGAATTAGAAGAAAAGAAGAAGAAACGAACCAGATGACGAAGAACAAACTACGGAAGAAGAAACGAACCAGATGAAGAAGAACAAAAAACGGAAGAACAAATGACAAACACGAATGACGAACCCAGATGAAGAAGAAGACGAACACAATGAAGAAGAAGATGACCCAACTGATGAACCCAGATGAAAAGGATGACGAACACGGTGAAGAACAAAAACGAAAACGAAGATGACGAACACGGTGAAGAACAAAAACGAAGATGAAGAACACGGCGAAGAACAAAAACGAAGATGACGAACACGGTGAAGAAGATGAAGAAGGGTTGCTTGGATGAATTGGGGTCGATGGTGATTTTAGGGTTGGCTGATATTTACTTTTTATTTTTTTGTTTTTCTTTTAAAATTTATAACAATAATTATAATAATAGGCTTAATTGTATTTTTTAATTTGAATTAATATAATAATCCGTTTTAATCCACATATACATGTGCCACGTCAGCGTTTTTTTTGACACGTCATTAAAAAAATGACAACTCATCATGATTTGGACTCAAAATCTGTTCGGGGGACTAAAACTGGGGACAAACAAAATGGGGGAACTACTTTCGCTTTTCACATAAAATAGGGGGACCAAAAGTGCAATTAAGCCATATTAGTTTAATCATGTTAAATCCCATCTTTCCAAGTCCAATACCAAATGTATTGATTTACTATTGCAATATACTTATTTAATTACTCCAAATTTCTAACCTACAATATATCTATTATCTTTCCCCAAAAAAGACAAATACTTATTATGTATATCTAAAAAAACACAATACTCAATTTTTGGACCCGTCACCGTTGAGTTTCTCCAATCCATGAACATTTGATTTCAAGATCAACTGCATATATATAACTATGTTTTTTTTTTTTTTAATTTTTTTTTAATTTTTTAAAAAGAAATACATATATAACTATGCTTGAATGAACAATCTTGGTCTATCTTTTTCATTGCTAACATGAATCTAACAAGCTGAAATAGGAACACTTTTAAATTAGATCTTTTACTTGATACACCACTTCTAAATAATATAAAAAAAAAAACTCAAATCTCAGTCCCAACAAGGCAACAACTCAAGCATTCAACAAAACTTAAAAAACTAATTTCCACATTTCTGCCCCAACAAGGCATTTGAAAAAACTTAAAAAACTAATAAATAAACAACCAAAACATATCCAAGACCAATACAATAATGTGACTTTTCTATTGAACTTTTTCACTATATTCAAAACTTTTCTTTCCACTAAGTTGGTATCTATGACATTTCTATTTCCACTCCAATCTTTCCCTCCAAGACTAACCTTCTCTCCTTTCCCTGATATCCACATTCGAGAAACACATTCATTCATTGCCATCTCCGTCAACCTCTGGCGACTTCAAACACAGGTAACTCCATTGATCTCGGCTCTTCTTCTTCCATTACGGTTTCTTTCCACTGATTTCAATCTTTTTACTTCTTCTCTTATCTTCTGGTGTTTTACAAATATTCTAAGTTTCTAACATGCATGTATTAGTATCTATAGTTGGATTCTTCTTGAAGTAAACTTTGTTTTTAGTTTCATATATGCACACCATGTGTTTGATAAATGTTGCAGTGGATTCTTATCAACATTATCATCACAAGGTTTGATGTTTTTTTCTTTATTCATGAATGTTTTTATAAATTTTACCTTCTCTCAAGTCTTAGTATTGGACATCAAGTGAATAATAGGTTCATGGTTTATAACTTTTGACAGTCTTCCATCAATTTAATCTAAAAGATTTTTTAATTTTTGTTGTCACTCTTTTGGTTAAGCTATTTTGTAGGGGCTTCAAATGGAGGCTGTGAGGTGGTTTGTTATTGGAGATGATGAGCTTGGTATTCAACTTTGAGTTCAAGTGTGAGCAGTTAAGTCCTACATTGATTATAAGTGAGTTAAATATTGGATATATAGGAGAGATGACCAATATACCTATTGTCTTAAGGTTTTGGATGATGATGTGGTGTTATGGTATCAAAGTCTCTTATAGTCTTGAAGTATTTGATTCGTTGTCACTCTCATGCCCCCAAACTCCCTAACACTAAGGAGAAAAGGGTTTAATTGAGTTAATACTATTTTGGGTTAGTCTCTTGAATTTTCTCTCTTCCGCATTTTGTGAAAATATTTATGTTTGGTTGATTGATGATAAAAAGTTAGGCAAATAAGGGTGAATATATGGTCTGATTTGCAAGAGAATGTACACTTATGGATGATGGCTTGCTGCTTCACGTGTGGTTTCATGAGATCATGTCAACTCATTACATTTTCTGACTAAAATCTCTTTTACTTTCTCATATCTACTCATTACTCCTTTTACATCTATTTTTCTAACTTCCCCTCTATCAACTCTTCTCTTAACTCTTATCATCACAACACAACTGGAACAAATCCATTTTACAGCATCACAAACTCTTCATTTTCAATCACACCATTTCACTAGGTAGGCTTACTTGCTTATTTTTTCATCAACAACTTAAATTATTATGTAGATGATGCAATGGTGGGATTTGCACGGTATTGAATGTTGAAGTTTCAATTTTTTACGTTTTGTATGTCTTCCTTTAAGCTTCATCACATTACTTTCACAAACCAAAAAAAGAATGGTCTTTTGTAGATGTGTTGGACCTACATAAATATAACACTTTTTTTTCTTTAGAAAGTAACATGCACTCCTTTTTTTTCTTCCATTTTCTTCTCATGTGAAGCTTCTCACATTCTTCCTTATTCTTCTCATCAAGCATAGTTCAAAATTGTTTATTTTTTTGGTTTAAGTTAATTTATTTTTTTTCAAAACTTTGATGATGGGATTTGTACTGTGGCACAATTGGAAATCCTTCTCTGGAGCTTGGAGGTATGGTAACAATTATATTTTATAGATTCAGTTTTCTTTTGCATAATAGATTTACATAATCTTGAGAAAGTGAATTTTTGCTTTAAATTTGAAATATGTATTTTGTATTTTTGTTCTTTTTCAACTATGGCAACAAGAGGAATTGAAAATATTCTAAAGACACAACTAGAAGATCAATGTAGCAATGGGTATGTGAATGTTTTTAAAAACTTTTTAGATTTTTTTTCTTCTTTTTATTAAGGTATTGTTTGTGTTTTGCCTTTTTGGATTTGTAAATAACATATGGTCTTTGGAATTTCTACTTAGCGAATCATTCTATTTAGATGACCACTTATGTAAATATTCATGGCAAGAAGTAATGAACACACAGATGTAGCACATATGACAATATTTAAGCCTATTAAGATTTTCAAATGATAAAAACATAATTTCTTTGTCTTTTAGTAGTATTCATATAGTAGTTATTAAATAAATATGTTTTTTATTATCTACTGTATATTTCAATGGAACTACATGTAGATACAATTTTATAATTTTAGAAAGGGAGATTAGATTAGTGAGTTTTTTATGCTATTCTTAGTTTTCTATTAACATAGGAATTTCATAAGCATAAATGATTTTAGTGAGTATCAATATAGGATCTAAAGGTGGAAGGAAAATGTAGAGTTTTATATTATTTTGTTGTTTCTGCTGATAAAAAATGATTTGATAGGAAAAGTATTCTATTACAAGTCAAGTGTTTTGAACAATGATAAAGTGTGTTTTTATATTTTGTTAAACTTGATTGGTGATATAACAATTATAAGTCAATTCTCTTATTTTATTTTTTTCAATTTGTTTTTGCTATACATTTTTTTCACCTTATTACTTCTCATTGGGTCCCATGTTTTGGAAAACATTTTTATGGTGTAGAACAAACTTGGCTTCATCTCATTGTGATTTTGTTTATCCATTTGCTTTATATATTTTGTATTTTATATTTATTCTGCAAGTGTCATTTTTTTGTTTTTTTTATTAAACTTTGTGTACACTGCCGTTAAAATTGGTTAGCAATATCGATGAGTAATGTAATTTGTTTAAATTTTCTTATTCTGTAGAGAACACAAAATATATCTCTTCTTACAACCCACAATTTATTCCACTGACATTTTCATTCTCTAAAATGGACTATTTTCATTCTCTAAAATGGACTAAGTATATGAGGTTGGATGATTGAGTACTATACATGCTAGCAAGTTTGAAGTAATGCTTGCACTTCTACCCCATGTATGTTATTTTGGGTTGCACTCCTACAATTTGAATATGGTGCAACAATATCTCTTATTTATTTAGCAAATTTTTTCATATAATGAATACTTTTTTAGATTATTATTATTTTAGAGCTAAATTTTGGTGTATAAAGACACCCTCATCTGTATGAAGACGTCTTCTTTTGTATAAAGATGGTAGAGGTGTTTGATCATTCTTTTGTTCTTGTGACAACTTGTAATGAGATGTAAAGTGAGATGATTGAGCTTGCAATGAATTGTCAATTTGTATTTGCAGTGCAAAACGTCCTCTTTTCATTTTCCTGTCCTCATGTCTGATTGTTTTCAGCATTGAATATTCTTCATGAACACGCACAATTATGACCGACATACATAATCAAAGATGCAAAAAGTGTGAATTTGTCTTTGCACACGCGAATAGTGTCACTTTGTCCCTTTTATGATATACCTTATTCTTATGACATAGAGAGAATGTTTCGTTGTACCATGACAAATATTCCTCTTTACATACTAAATGCAATATTCCTTTTGCTAATTTATCATATTGAATATCCTCTGATTTGTAATAAATGAGACTGATAATAAACACTTTCAAATTTGAAGATGATAAACATGCTTGTATATATGTATGTTCTCAAAAGCTTGTATAAGCTTCATTTATAGTCTCTCTTATGATTAATACACTTAAGAACATATATTAAATCACTAAATAAAATTAGAATTAATTAGATCTTTGTCTAATTAAAATTAATTAAAATTTATTATTATTAAAAAGATTTAATTAAAAGATTTTGCCTCAACAAAACCATCATAGCCAAAGACTCTAAGACAATGCCTCCACTTTACTTATGTCCATATGTTATGCTTCTACAATTTTCCAACAAGGGAGAAATGATTTGGAGATTTCGATGAATCAATGGATGCAAAATGATCTTGCTAGAAGACGATGTTGCTCTGTCACACCACCATCATAGCCATGGTCCCCTTTTCCGTCACCTACCTTTGTTTTCACGAGACAAATCATTATTTTATTTTTTGGAGATATAACTTGGAGCATTGTTTGAGTTCTATGGAGAGTTATTGGCGAGAAACCATAGAGATCTGTGTTCGTACACGAAAGGAAAAATATTATGACTTGGACAACTTACAATAAGATGTATAAACCCTCTTAATCCAAGAACCTTTAAAAGTTGTGCACACTAGCCTAAGCTGTAGAATATAGGGTGTGTGATTGACTGTAGGGAGAAAATGAGAAGAGAGAGAGAAATAGACAAGAGAGAATTTGAGAAGAGATAAGAAATAAATAAGATTTAAAGCGATATTTGATACAAAAGAAAGGTATTATTTAGTACAAAAGAAATATAAGAGAAAATATCAATTATTTTTTAAAGTACAAGAATGTTCTTACAATTAATATTGAGTTTTATTTCTCTTATCAAAATTAGTTTTATTATTTTAATTTTCCAGTTTCCACATCTTGAAACTTCTGTTGTCCATTTTAATTAGTTTAATTTTTTAACTTAATTTAGTCAATTAAATATTCTAATGAGATATATTAACCTCACCCTCCCCTTATCCCTCCCTTCTAGGCTCTTCTTCCCAGCACCAAGTCGGTATACCCCTCCATTGACAATACATCAAAAGTTTATGAATACTAGCACAAGAACTAACACCATTCAAGATTTTGGCTATGACAAACCTAACTCATTGAACCTAATAACACCATCACCGTTGGTATAAAGCTTCAGTCATCATGTTAGGAAGCTTATCCATTAAGTGAGTGGCCAAACCTTGGATATGAGGATGTAGTTCTCAGTGGCGGAGCTTGACTAAAAAGTTTGGAGTGACTGATATAAAATTACAATATGTATAAAGCAAATATGCAAATAATATTATATAGCAAAAAATTAAGATGTAACAAGCACAAAGTGAAGTATCAAATGATTTAACTACATGACTTAAGAATACCTTAAAGTAATGCTCTGCGCTATTTAATTAACTTGAAATCATCAATAATAGACTCAGAACCAATACTTATAGCTAAATTTAAAGAGCTGTATTCTAAAACATGCAGCCATTATTTATGTTTCTTTATTCTAAATCAGCAAAATTAGCAATTTAGGAAATAAATTTAGGAAATAAAATCAGCAAACACGCGGCCATCATTCTAAATCTGCCGTATATCTTGTTCAATAAACAGAGCAACAACAATTTAAATCAATCAATTTAGCAACAACAATTTAGCCATCATTCTAAACAGGCAGCCAACAATTAAGCAAATCATTCTAAAACAAGCAATTTAGCAGTTTAACAATTTAGCCATCATTCTAAATAGGCAGCCAACAATTTAGCAAATCATTCTAAAATCAGCAATTTAACACTTTAACAATTTAGCCATCACTCTAAACAGTCAGCCAACAATTTAGCAAATCATTCTAAAATCAACAATTTAGCAAATCATTCTAAATAGACAACCAACAATTTAGCAAATCATTCTAAAATCAGCAATTTAGCAATTTAACAATTTAGCCATCATTTCAAACAGGCAACCAACAATTTAGCAAATCAACAAAAGCACAAACACCTCGTATGCAACAAAAATCACCACAAACATCTTGTTCAAACACATTGTTTAGCAAATCAGGAAAATCAGCAAATCAACAAATTCCAAACCTTTGGAGTTTTGACGACGAACGACCGAGGCGAGGCATCAGCGGCGCAAGACGACAAGAGGGTGGAATCGTGAATCGTGTTCGTGTTCAGAAAGCAAGAGGGAGAGAGAGATGAAGACTGGATCTGGAATAGAGAGGAAGAGAGATTTGTTTAAGGAAGAGAGACTGGACCTATAATTTTTTTTTTTGGGTGGCCGCGGCCACCCCCCATCCCTACCAAGCTCCACCTTCGGTAGTTGTTACTTGTTACCTTTGAGGGCATATACATAGATGTTGAAGATAGGGGCATAATTGGTAAATGTAACAAGTTGCGCTCTCTCTCAACTCTCTTCGCATAAGTGAGAAGATGGAGATTTCAGCGGGTCCCACACAAGATTTAACAATTTATCCTACTTCTTTACTACACCAAACATAATGTTAAGGATGCAACGTTGACAGTAATTCTAGCTGTAGTTTTTACGGTAAGCTGTGAGATATTTTCAAAATATTGGAGAATATATGTATGTATAATTGGTTCTAATTGACATGATGTAGTTGATGGCTCATTGGTTGTATTCTTTATGTGTAAATGTAAGGTCTTGAGTTGTACTTCTTTCTCAAGTGTCATTATTTTTCTATAAATAGTGTCTTTTTGGATAAAATGATGGACGAAAATTTTGGCTATTGCTATTCGCTTTGTCTCATCCATTTTATATTCTAAGTCATCATATTCTTCTCTAATGCATGAGTGAAGGATAGGAAACATTCTTTTGTAACTTACTATTGAAAGATACTTTTGGTGTGTTAGTGTAAATCATATCAAGGTTTTGCAAAGTACCCTGAAGGGGATTTGCTGTTTATCCCATTTGCATCTGATTGGTGGGGGCGAATCGAACCTAAAGGCCAGTATAACTACACGCTTTGGAATTACAAAGATTCCATTAACAGTTATGAACCAATTTGCTATAATTTAGAGAGTGACCCGGACACATATGAAGAGGCAATAAAGTCTCAAGACTCTGCCTTTTGGAAAGAAGCAATCCAAGAGGAAATTGACTCAATTATGGGGAATAAAACTTGGAAATTAGTAGACCTCCCACTGGATCCAAACCAATGGGCTGTAAATGGATCTATAAGAAGAAAATGAAAGTTGATGGTACCATTGATAAATTCAAAGCTAGACTTGTTGCCAAAGGGTTTACACAAAAAGAAGGTATCGACTATTTTGATACTTATGCACCTGTTGCAAGAATTGCATACATAAGAGTGCTTTTGGCACTGCTTTCCTAAACGGAGAGTTAGATGAAGAGGTGTATATGAAACAACTTGAAGGATTTGTTATCAAAGGGCAATAACATAAAGTGTGTAAATTAACTAAATCTTTATACGGGTTAAAACAAGCACCCAAACAATGGCACCAAAAGTTTGATAAAGTTTTGCTTTCTAATGGATACAAAATAAATGAATCTGACAAGTGTATTTATAGTAAATTTCACAACGGAAATGGTGTTATGATTTGTTTATATGTGGTTGATATGTTAATCATTGACACCAATTTAGATGAGGTAGAAAAAACTAAAAGTTTCTTATCAAAAAATTTTGATATGAAAGATTTAGGTGAAACAGATGTGATTTTAGGAATTAAAATCATACGAGATGGTGTAAATATTGGTTTATACCAATCTCACTATATTGAGAAAGTGCTAAAGAAATTTTATCAATTTAATTGCAAAAATGTTTCTACCCCATTTTATCAAAATGTTAGTTTACAACCACATAAAGGATGTCCTGTGGCACAACTAGATTATTCAAAGGTAATCGAATGCTTAATGTATGCCATGACCTGTACCAGACCTGATATAACATATGCTGTAGGTAGATTAAGTCGGTATACAAGCAATCCAAGTAAAGAACATTGGCATGCTATTAATAGAGCATTAAAATATTTGAAAGGAACAATTAACTATATTTTAGTCTATAGTGGATATCTTTCAGTTTTGGAAGGATATACAGATGCCAGTTGGGTAACTTATGTTGAGGATCATGCTTTCACAAGTGGATGGATCTTCAACCTTAGTGGAGGTGTAGTTTCTTGGGGATCAAAGAAACAAACTTGCATTGTCAACTCCACCATGATTGCAGAGTTCATTTCCCTAGCTGCAAGTAGTAAAGAGGCTGAATGACTATGAAATTTGTTGTATGAGATACCAATTTGGCCAAAGCCAATGGCACCGGTATCCATACATTGTGATAGTCAATCCACACTATCCAAAGCATATAGCCAAATATATAATGGAAAATCTAGACATATTGGTTTAAGACATAGCTATGTAAAAGATTTAATTTTAAACGGAGTAATATCCATAGTGTTTGTAAGAACTGAAAAGAATCTTGCAGATCCTTTGGCGAAAGGTTTGACAAAGGACATGGTGTTGAAGACATCATTTGGGATGAGACTCAAGCCCATATCTAACTAATCATCAATAGTGGAAAATCAACTCACACTTGAGTAACATCAAGTCTTGAGTTCAATGATAAAAGTACATTATTAGAGTGATTGCAAGTACTTGAATATAGATACATCTCAAAGGTTGAAATTACTTGGACCATAAGTATAAAGTTGGAAGGTTGATTTTTACTCTTAATAGACATATAGCATGAATTTGCTGAAATACATATTATGGGTGTATTTCTGATATAGTCTACCTATGTGAGGATGAAGTGAGGCCGCTTCAAAGAGTTAAATAGCTTGACTATTAAATTCTCATCAAAAGGGTACATGACACAAGACCTTATCAAATGTGTCATCTTTATAATTCATTCGATAGTACCGAAATTTCATGTGTAAGTTGTGCACATTTATTATAATGAATAACGGGTTCAAAGCTTGTCTACCAATCTATTTGGGATAAGTGAAACCCATAGCTTACTAAGTAGTGGTTCAAATCGTAAGATACCATTATTTGAAACCATGATATTTCCAAAATTATGGGACTAAGTATATTTTGAAAATGGTGGGGGATTATGAGATATTTCCAAAATATTGGAGAATATATGTATGTATAATTGGTTCTAATTAACATGATGTAGTTGTTGGCTCAGTGGTTGTGTTCTTTATGTGTAAATGTAAGGTCTTGAGTTCAAGCCGTGTGTGTACTTTTCTTTTGAATAAATTGTTTTTGAAAAGACGCGACTGTTGAATAAAACGAAAAGGCATGATTCAAACTCGGTTCATGATGGACAAATTTTTTGGCTATTGCTATCCACTTTGTCTCATCCATTTTATATTCTAAGTCATCCTATTCTTCTCTAATGCATGATTAATGGATAGGAAATATTCTTTTGTAACTTACCATTGAAAGATACTCTTGGTGTGTTAGTGCAAATCATATCAAGGTTTTCCAAAGTACCCTGAAGGGGATTCGCTGTTTATCCCATTTGCATCCGATTGGTGGAGGCGAATCGAACCTAAAGGCTAGTGTAACTACACACTTTGGAATTTGCAACATATAATCTTCATCAACAACTTCATTATTAAAGTCTTGTAGCATGGCCATAACATTCTCGTTACTTAGGTAGTAGTGATGTGTTGCTAAATATTGCTCGCTGTTTATAATATTAAATAGATGATTTAATATTATTACCAATGTTACAAGAACCTACAAGGCCACACATATGATAGTAGATTAATGAAGGTTTAAAAACGTAAATAAGTAAGACTTATTAATTCAATGGTGCGATTTTATGATGCACCAACATGAATTAAGTGCAATGCGAAACACTATAAGCTACAGTGTGCTGTTTAAGTGAAACGCAGAACACCATTATCTATCGCGTGCTAGGTAAGTATAAGAGTCTATAAATATAACCCTTATACATAATTGCAAGTGCGTAATTAGAAAACATTAAAAACCTTAGTTGTCCAAAACCTTAACTGCCTTGATCAGTCTCATTCATCAGCTAGCACTGAAACTGAGGCTGCTCTATTGGAGGTCTACTCGTGTAGACTACGTAGAGATGTTGCCGATAGAGTAACATTCATGATCGTGATCGTGATTATCATCAGAGTTCTACACGCTACAAGAGGTAATCTTTTAAACCCTAATTCATGACCATTCGTAAGGATCCATGAATCCAAATTTTATTTTTAATTCGCTGCGTTTATCAATTTTAATCACAATTTCCTTCATAGTGGCCTCGACATAAGGAAAATTAATAATCCAACCAGGAGTGACCACACACCGATCTAATCTAGCTTTGATGTTATTAGAGCCTTCCTAGTTGTTATTCCAAGTGAAGGGGTCACATGTATAGCCTAGATCACCTAGATTGAACAAATTTAAAGTGTCTCGAAAGAGATTATTAGATGGAATAACACCACTTTTTTTCTCATTACTATTTAAGATCAGATTGAAATCTCCAAAAGATAATTCACTTTTCCGTAGGGTGAGAATTTGCAAGATGTTGGATTAAATAAGTGCAATGTTTATTTTGGGTTTAAGGTAAACCGTAAATCCTGGTGCATCGCCATTAAAATTCGTCATCCTGCAGATTTATCAACTTATCAATATGATTCAAAGAGTAAGACAAAATAGTAATATTGGTATTATTCTTCTAGAGACATGCTAAACCACCAGCTCTATTTCAGTTATCGTCGGTACACCTAACAAGAAAAAATTGGAATAGTCACTAAAATGCCTAAAAGAATTAAATTCAAAGTATTTTTTTTCCAAATAAAAATATAAAATTAGGTCCTTTTTCATAAGTGAGTTTCTTTAAAGTTCGTACTGTACGAGGGTTCCCAAGCCCTCGACAATTCCACGCTAAGCAACTCATATTGACTGCCAACCTGTTGAGCAAGACCCCCTATTTCTAGATTAGCACAATGTGTTTTTTTTTGCGGTGTCGATCTTCATGTCCACCATGCCCTACATTCGTTTTTGGTGTATTTAAATATGTTATAATTAAATATAATTAAAATATGCTGTCATATAAAATCAAATTCTTTAAAATATATAATAATCTCATAAAAATACTTAAATTTATTAACTTATTAATTTGTCAATCTATTTAAAAATATTTTTGATTACTTATTTAAAAATATTAATATGACGTAGATTTTTTAAAATAAGCAAACATGTCATATCAAACTTTCATAAGAAAGAACCAGACTCATCCTTGAACAAAGGCTTATGATTGGCCATAGACATAAACCTTAAATTTTTTGATAGGTCATAGTCATACCTTTCAAAGCACAATGAAAGTTTGGTATACACATAAAGCTCTCCATGCTGGGTGTTTAAATAAGTCACATGTATATACATGATTCATTTTATAACTTTTTAATGAGAGTTGTTAATAAACACTTTTCTGTTCAACCCAACACGTAAAAAAAATTTATTAAATAAATCTCACAAATAACTCTATATCATCACATCTCAACGATATTAATTTATTTTAATATAATTTATTGGCGGGACCCACAAAAAATGAAGAAAGAGATAGTACCAATATTTTCAAGTCCACAGTCAGAGTGCTAATTTGGTACGGTGCTTATCGAGGGAAGCAACGCCGATTGTATTGTAGATGCTCTTAGCTTTCCTTATTACAATAACTATTTTTCTGAACAATTATTTAAAATTTTCTTATGGCTTCGTGCACTGCACATTTTTGAAAGCTAACTCTAACTCCTTTCATGTGTATTTCTTGCAATCCAAGAATTCCCACCAATAAAACTGGATCGGAACATTTTTAAGTATTTTTACTGCCTACATTTCTTCGGATCACGGAAGAATCATGTGCTATCATTCATTATTTATTCACCACTTGAGTTTGTTGACCATTTTAAAGTATTCTATAATACATTAATACCACTCGTCAATTGAGTCTATTTTTCATTCCATTTTGAATGAAAAAATCCAATTGCAGTTAATCAACATCAATACTTCACATAGGCAGGCTAATGAAGCAAACAACGTCTTCTTGGGATCCTTTCTGTTTAGCTAGAAGAGAATCTGATCGCGTTTCTTTTCTGGTATGTATTATGTACCTATACTATTTTTCATTTCCTTAAATATTTTGCTCCTAGTTTCTTAAAATATTTTAAGAAACGTTAAACTGAAAAATGCCGGTATTGTTAGGTTAGACACTGTGATTACTCGGGTTAAAATTCGAGATCTTCCATTTGTGTGTGAATTTCAGGTAGTGCTTGCTAGTTCGTTTACAGACCAGAAAGAAAAAAGATCTGCAGCCTAAGCCGGATATCATTGTTTTTTATGTTTTCGTGATTCTAAGACAACCATATTTGATCATAATTTCAAAAATCGTGTTGTGGCATTGTAGAACAGTGTTTAATTTTTAAAGTTTTTTTTTTGTCGTCACGAGGAGAGAGTTCTCAATGGGGAGGTCATGTCTTCCCAAATGCAAACCTGTGAGAGTAATGGGTTGGCTACAAATTATCTTGGGGGGTTTGGTAATCATAGTAAGTTTATTGAGCCTAACTAGATTCTACTATGCTGGTTTTTTTCTTCACAATGATGACATATGCAAATATTTTTATACTATAAATGATATACATGATGATGGTTTTGATGCCAAAGCACTTTCGGATAGAGTTGGAGAAGTATTAGATATGTTGGAAACTTTGCAAAGCAAGCTTGAGTCAAAATCACAAGAAATGGAGAAAAACAAGGGCATAACCTTAAACAACAAGTTTTTAGAGGAGGAAATAGTTAGGCCTCTTCATAGAGCTAATGTTGCTTTAAGACAAATTAGGCTTCCAAAGATTGAAGGTAACAACTCCATAGTAAAAGAAGATCCTTTGATTAATTTTTTTGTCATTGAGGAGATAAGAAAGTACATAACCCCAAAGGAGAATAGGGTTGGTAAGATTAATCTATATGGGTCAGACAAGGTTTACAACACAATAGGGCATTCATGTGTTTTGCACAAGAAAGAGGTAGAAAAGTACATGGACTATGACATTGGTTCCTACTGTGATGATGATTGGAATTTAGCTCAAAAACTTATGCTTAATGGTTGTGATCCTTTGCCTAGAAGAAGGTGTTTAACAAGGGCTTCAAAAGTTTACAATAAACCTTACCCTATCAATGAATCACTATGGAGATTACCAGATGAAAGAAATGTGAGGTGGGGGAATTACCAATGTAGGAATTTTGATTGTTTATCCAGCAAGAATTCAAAAAGGGGTTACTCAAAATGTATAGGATGTTTTGAAATGGAAAAGGAAAAGGTGAAATGGGTTTCTAATAGTTCTCTTTTTGCAGAGTTTTTGATCATTGATGTTTTGAAAATTAAGCCTGGTGAGATAAGGATTGGACTAGACTACGGAATTGGAACTGGCACATTTGCTGCAAGGATGAGGGAAAATAATGTAACAATTGTATCAACTGCTTTGAACCTTGGTGCTCCTTTTAATGAAATGATAGCTCTAAGGGGTTTGATTCCTTTATATGTTACATTAAATCAAAGGCTTCCATTCTTTGATAACATTATGGATTTAATTCATACCACTGGATTTATGGATGGTTGGATTGATTTGCTATTGTTAGACTTTATATTGTATGATTGGGATAGAATTCTAAGACCAGGAGGTTTACTATGGATAGATAAGTTCTTTTGTAATAGAAAGGATTTGGATGACTATATGTATATGTTTCTTCAACTTAGGTACAAGAAACACAAGTGGGTTATTTCACAGAAGTCAAAGGATGAAGTATATCTATCTGCATTGCTGGAAAAACCTCCCAGAGCCATATGAACATAATCAAATTTATGTTTCTTTTTGTTCTATATCTATCATTTTATTAATGTGCGGCAGTATCATGATATATATATATATATATAAAATTTAAGTATGGATCAATTTCATATGTGGTATCTTATGTTTATTTTCATTTTGATTCGAAGTTATATTTTGGTCTCTTACGTCAATAATATTACGATTAATTGATCCCTTCGTGAGTATCTAATAGGAGTTCAACATGACTATTAACATAAAAACTTAACAGAATGTTTGGTCCTTTACATTTATTTAAGGTTTCACTCTAGTAGATTACGTTTTGAAAGTTTCAATTTCGTCTCTTATGTTAAGTTTTGATATAATGTTGAATAAAACATGTCACCGGTGAACATGTCTTCTAGTGGGGGACAGAACGAAATTGTCATGTCTCCCATGATCATCTCCCACTTTCTCAAACTATGAAAATAAGTAACAATCATAATTTTTACTTCTTCTTGTGGGTGTAGAGATTATTGTGTTCTTCGAACTCCAAAGACTATTGAAAATTATGAGAGACAATTATGGAATTTAAGAACTTTAAAGTATCGAATGATTTCTATTATAGATTTTAGTAGATTTTTGTCACATGTTTTACAGAACGTTAAGAAAAGAGTTAACGGAAGAGACCAACAAATCATTGATGAATTTTTTCTATTTGTATTTAAGAAAATATATGAGATATATTATATGTGGAGAAAACCTTTAAATATAAACTTATATACATTGCTCTATGTAGAGAGCTAAATCATAATTGAAAGACATATCATATCCCTAAACTAACAAACAAATCCTATAAAATTCTAAAAGTATTCTAACTACAATTTAAAATATAAATTATATCATAAAACATCATCTTATTTTAAATTCTAAATACATCTAAATTTAAATTTATAATCCCTAAAAGATATTTAGACATATTGTTCCCAACAATCTTAATGTTACTAATGTAAGAGACCAAATTAAGATTTTAAAAACGTATGGACTAAAGTGAAACCTTAAATAAACGTTCAAGGAGCTAAATATAAAATTAAGTCTTTATGTTAAAAATCATGTACGATCCAAATTAGACACATCACTAGTTTTTCACGACACCAAGACTTAATAAGGGATCAACTAATTATCACGTTATTAATGTCGGGGACCAAATTGAAACTTTTAAAACATAAGGTGTTGGAACTATGATGGTCAAGAAACAATGACTCTTAATTTGTTTTGATGATAATAAAATTTCTCATAACATCACTTGATCACTTCCTTTAGTAAAGCTAAACTATAATTTAATGTGTCTAGTACTATACAAACACATCTTCTGATACATGTGCATAGTATATAAAGAAGACATAATCTGGTTTTGAAGTATCACATCTTGTCAAAAGTGTATTTAATACACTAGAGAGACGAATATCTATGTATTAAATATAATATTTAATGTACGAGGTATAATTGAGAGACAATAAATCTATTTTGAATCAACTAAATTTCGAACAAACAAAGCCAACCTGAAAAGTCACCATCCTTTTATTCTACAACATCTAGAGTTTCTTGGAAATCTTGCTATGTGAGGTAACTTATTTATTTCTTCAAAGGCTATAAAATGTGAGGGGAATTTCCAAAATATATTTGGAATTCTCTAATAGCTATATTAATGTAGCAAAATTAAATAACTTAATGTATCACTTGGTCAAGTGGTTGCAATGCTTGGGTTTAATTCAAACCAATGCATCTGTTAAGTTACCAAAGGTTACAATCTTTCTCAAGAGTTGTTTTCTTTCACCAATCGGTATGAGTTCAAGAGTTGTTTTCTTTCACCAATTGGTATGAGTTTAAGAGTTGTTTTCTTTCACTAATTGGTATGAGTTTCTCTATAAATAGAGATACTTTATAGGCAGAAAGGAGAACACAACTTTTATGTTACATGAACTAAATTTCTGTCAAAAATATTTATGAGTCATTTCTTCTTTTCTTTAGTGCACGAGAGTAAATGAAGGAACTTTATTATGTAAATTATCATTGATCGATATGCTTGATGTGAATGTGCAATTCACTTCAAGGATTTCAAAGAATCCTGAAGGGATTCGCTGGTTAACTCGTTTGCATCCAATATATATAGATTGGTGGGAGCGAATCGAACCTAAAGCTTAGTGTGATACACACGCTTTGGAATCTATTTGTGCAACCTTCGTCATCATCAATTTCATAATCTTTTTGTTCAAGATTTGTAGCATACCCCCAACAAAAGATCCAACAATCTTTAGGTTCGATTTTCAATTATCAAATTTATTTACGACTGCAACTTTTAAAGGAGATGGACTTTCTTGACCATGGTGAAAGGTACACTTTTAATTTATATGAATATATATGATATGTTTGAAGTTCAAAATTCATATGTGGTTCTCCAAAGTAATTATATTTGTTTATGCTAAATTTAACATGTGGTTAGATTGATATGCATGATTTAGAATATATTCAAGTATGTGAATTTAATATGGTTTATGCATGAATTTTGCTTGTTTGGATTTTAAAAATTAATTAAAGTTTTGGAAATAATCACATATGAAAATTCATGGTTGGGCACTAGAAGTTATTTAGTGCTAATACATTTATATATTACATTCATGTTTGAAATACATATATAATAGATTTTCCTTTTCGGATGCATATATAATAATATGGAGATAGGATGTGGAAAATTAATAATATGGAATTAGAGATAATATGTTTTGATGAAGTTTTTGTTTATCTATGATTGATGTTTTTAGACTAAGAACAAGAATTTATGATTGACCGGTGGAAGAAAGTTTATTTATATAATTTTGGTCTCTTAAATCTTGACAAGTATGAATATGTATGGTTTAAGATGCATATTTAACACATTAATTTATTTAAAGTAGTGAAAATAAATTGTCATAAATATCAAGTGTATGTCTCAATATAGTAATGCTTCATGTGAGAAGTTATTAAGTCTATAATTGATTAACTCATATTATAGGTGCATGCTAGTATGAAAGTATCTGTCAATTTCTTGCTTATTTTTATATTGAAAATGATTTGGATCTATTTTGAATTATTGTAAGTTGACAAATGTTCATGGAAGAAACTAATAAAAAATCTTAATGATTTTATTCATTATTTATTTTCTATTGTGATGCTTATTTGGATTTACCATAGAACATATTTAAATATGAAACTTGAATTAACAAATAGAATTCATGAGCATGCATTAGTTATAGTATAACTATGAAGAAATGGTTTTCTTTAATATAAATGAATGGAATGCTTATTTGTTAAGGAGTAGATGACTTACATGTTTGGACTCACCTTATGATATTTGATTATGAGAAATTTTTATGATCATGTTTTGTTAGCTTGTGGCAGTATATATTTAATGCATTCAATGTATTATATCTTGAACTTGGATATATTGAAAAGAGAGTTAAAATTTTAAATTGAGATGCTTATTAAATATAGTAAAAGGTAGAATAACATGAAAGTTTGTTTATGTGATAATTGAGATGCTATCAATTGTAAGCGATACAATGTGAAGAGATTAAATGACAAAAGTGTCATGGTTTGGTGATAGTTGGTCAACACTATCAAGAATATAAAAGGTAATCGGATGTTTGATGTAAGTCATGACTTATACCAGACCTGATATAGATATGTTATTGGAAGATTAAGTCGGTATACAAGCAATCCAAGTAAAGAACATTGACATGCTATTAATAAAGTATTGAAATATTTGAAAGGAACAATTAACTATAGTTTAATTTATAGTGGATATCCTTCTATTTTGGAAGGATATACATATGTCATCTTGGTAAATTATGTTGAGGATCATGCTTCCACAAGTGGATTGATCTTCAACCTTGGTGGATGTGAAGTTTCTTGGAGTTCAAAGAAACAAACTTGCATTGCCGACACTACCATGACTACAAAATTTATTGTTCTAGTTGCAGGTAGTAAAGAGGCTGAATGACTAAGAAATTTGTTGTATGAGATACCAATTTGGCCAAAGCCAATGGCACCGGTGTCCATACATTGTGATAGTTAATCCACGCTATCAAAAGCATATAGCCAAGTATATTGGTTTAAGACATAGCTATGTAAAGGATTTAATGGAGTGATATCCATAGTGTTTATAAGAACTGAAAAGAATGTTGCAGATCCTTTGACGAAAGGTCCGACAAAGGACATTGTGTTGAAGACATCATTAGGGATGTGATACAAGCTCATATCTAAATAATTACCAATGGTGGAAACAATCAACTTACACTTGAGTAGCATCAAGTCTTGAGTTCAATGATGAAAGTACACTATTAGAGTGATTGAAGTACTTGACAATAGATACATCCCAAAGGGTAAAAGTACTTGGACCATAAAATAAAAGTGGTAGGATGAGGTATCCTATTAATGGACATATAGCATATATTTGCTGGAATGTATAATTATGGGTATATTTCTGATATAGTCCACCTATATGAAAATGAAGTGGGCCGCTTCATAGAGTTCAAGGGCTTGACTCTTAAATTCTCATGAAAAGGATATGAGACATAGGGCCTTATCAAATGTGTCAAATTTATAATTCAATCAATGATACCGAGATTTCATGTGTGAGTTATGCACATTCGTTCTAATGAATGGTTGGTTCAAAGCTTGTCTACCAGTCTATTCGGGGATGAGTGAAAACATAATTTATTAAGTAATGGTTCAAATCGTAAGATACCTTTATCTGAAACCATGAGATTTCCGGAATAACGGACTTAGATATATTTTGAAAATGGTGGGGGATTGTGAGGGGAATTTCCAAAATATATTTGGAATTCTCTAATAGCTATATTAATGTAGCAAAATTAAATAACTTAATGTATCACTTGGTCAAGTGGTTGCAATGCTTGGATTTAATTCAAACCAATGCATCTGTTAAGTTACCAAAGGTTACAATCTTTCTCAAGAGTTGTTTTCTTTCACCAATTGGTATGAGTTCAAGAGTTGTTTTCTTTCACTAATTGGTATGAGTTTCTCTATAAATAGAGATACTTTAGAGGCAGAAAGGAGAACACTATTTTCATGTTACATGAACTAAATTTCTGTCAAAGATATTTCTGAGTCATTTCTTCTTTTCTCTAGTGCACGAGAGTAAATGAAGGAACTTTATTCTGTAAATTATCATTGATCGATAGGCTTGATGTGAATGTGCAATTCACTTCAAGGATTCCAAAGTATCCTGAAGGGGATTCGCTGGTTAACCCGTTTGCATCCAATATATATAGATTGATGGGGGCAAATCGAACCTAAAGCTTAGTGTGATACACACGCTTTGGAATTTATTTGTGCAACCTTCATCATCATCAATTTCATAATCTTCTTGTTCAAGATTTGCAGCATACCCCCAACAAAAGATCCAACATAAAAAGCCAACTACAAGAATGAAAAGCACTATTGAAACAAAAAATTCACAAGACTTTCAAGTATATAAAACATCTAAAAGTGTGAAAATCAGTCAAGAACTAGAAGCAATTTGAGAGCCCGTGAACTAAACTGAAAACGTATTTTCTTTATCAATTAAAATTTTCATCACTGTACTTTTAGCTTAATCATTGTATGTTCTCTTTTGAGAGTCAATCTTTGTAAGCTTACATTTATTTAAAAACTTGTATTTTGGCCTAGTAGTGGTTTTTTCCTCATAGGCTTGACTGTATTAAGTCACACTTGAGAAGATTGAATTATGTTTTCTTTAAAACTTTTTTTATTCCATTGATTTTTAAAACCTTTTCATCCACTTTAAATAAACTTTGTAATTTAATTCATTTGAAGAATGAAACAAATAATGCATAAAGGTAAGTAGATAAGGGAAAGAGAATTGCTCAATAATTTTTATACTAATTCACAATACAACAAGTTGGTACATTTAATCCTCCCATATATAATTCTCAAATAATATAAGTATTCTTTTCTCTATCTCTTTAGGTTACAAGCATTCTCTTTGCTTTTATAGGCAATGAATATTTTGTGACCTGCCTCTTGAGACCCAAAGAATTCTCTATGCCTCTTTGCACAATAAGTATTCTCTATGTCTTTTCAGGAAACAAGTATTCTTTAACATGTCTCTCTAGTCTCTAAGTATTCTATATTCTATATGTTTCTATAAGTTTTCATTAATTTGTCTCTTCAAGATACAAGTATTCTCTATGTCTTTTAAAGATCACTTTTTTTATTCAAAAATGACTTAATCAAACATAAGCTTTTGAGGGAATCCACATCTTCCACTACCAAGCTTTTGCAATATGGATTTGTGTCCACGACACAAATAATTGCTAACTCTATAATAGAGGCTATATAAATACAATTACAATTGCAATTCATTTATCATCGGATGCATATTTTTCTTCTCATAAAGAGGATGTATATTTTTCTTCTTGGATGATTTATAAGATGATTTTTCTCATTAAGAGTATATATAATTTGTATCTTACCTTGTGTCTTTTTCTTTTGGATTTCTCGAAAGATAATAAATAACACAAAAATAGAGTTTGAATTGTGCTTTCTTTTAAAAATATTGTTAATTCTTTATCAAAATCTATTCTTTCACTTTGATTAAACATTTAATTAAAATTATTTGAAGAAAAGATATAAAGAAAATATAGAAGTAAAGAGATAATTAAAAGAAAACACACAAGGAGTTTTATATTTATCACACTCAACTGGTTGCTACATATAGTCCTCTTGTTATATAGAGATTTTTCCTTTTTCACTCGAACAACTTAATCCACTATTATCAAATAGCATCCAAGTATTCTTTATACCTCTTCACGTTACAAGTATTCTTAAATCTACTTCTTTAGGCTTTGAGAATTCTTGACTTTACCTTTCTAGGCTTTGAGGATTTTTTATTGTGCCTATCTTGGATTAAAGTTTTTTTTCGCCTATCCATTCTTTGAGTAATCTTAAATGTTCCTATATAGGCTTTGAATATTCTTTACATTGCCTCGCTTAGCTTTTACAAGTATTCTTTACTAGTCTTTTGAGGCTCTTTCAAATATTCTTTACTAGCCTCTTTAGGATCTCACACATTCTTTACTAGCTTCTTCTGGCTCCCACAAGTATTATTTTCTAGCCTATTTAGGCTCCCAATCACTCAAAAATGACTTACACATTCGTAAGATTTTTGAGGAAACCAATATGTCACTATTGGGTGTTTTACAATTGGGGTTGTGCTTATGACATAAATGATATTCATTTTTCTTCTTGTATATTTTACGAGATAATTACTCCCATTAGAGGATACTCAATTAGTATTTTTCCTTGTGCCTTTTATTTCACATTTCTCTATTTTTGATGAAGGGCCACTATTTTCCGTTGTTGTTGTCAATTTGAACTTAAGGTTGATGTGATTTTCAATAGATCTTCACAATATAGTCGTTAAGAAGATACTTTCATAGCCGTGGCCACTGTGAGAAAGAACCATTTGAACTTTTACATAAAGTTGATGGTTTCTTTTACGACTTTCATGTTTGGAAGGTTGACTCTTCAAATGTACTTTGATTTTGTGCTTAATCTTCGTACAACTTTGTCTTTTCCTCTACTGAATTTGTTCAATGTGATGGAAGATAATGTTGATGTTGTCTTTACATTGAGCTTATTATATGATGATTCAACCGAGCCATTTATGGATTGGTTATTTATGTTGTATGTGAACTTTCTAACACTTCTAATTTTGTTGTTTTTTTGCTTTCTTTTTGATAATATAAAAGGGGAAGAAAGAAGTGAAGAATTATATTGAATGGAAATATTTGGTTACATTTTCAAACATCATAAATGTTAAAAGATTGTTTTAATTATGATTTGAAAATGTATCATCCTTAGGTACTATTTCATTTTCTTTTCATCAGAATAGTTCATTTTAAGTGTTTTCATATTATAAGCAAATAAAAATTAACACATATTTTAAAAATAAATGAAAAAATATATTTTCACAAAGTAAATAAGCACTTCAATCGCCGTTTACTTTGTGAAACTATTTTTAATTTTAATTTTTCAAAATTTGTGTTGATTTAATTTTTTTTAAGCTAAAAAAGTTATTAAGAAAAAAATTTCATCTAATATGCACCTTCATCAAATGCATAACTCAAATATTCAAATAAACTCATATTTTCATCTCCAACAACATCAAATTCATCAAATAAAGAATGAAAATATGAGTTTATTTAAAGATTTAAGTTATGAATTTGATTAAATTTGCATTATATTGAAGATGATAGTTAATTTTATGGGTTTTGTTTGAATATTTTGATAAATTTTTTGAATTTTTGTAAAAAACAGGATGACATTGTTGACATTTTAAAACATAAAAGATCAAATGGTCACTTAAAATTAAAATAAAGGACCAAATTGGGAAGAAATAAAAAGATAAAAGACTAACACGTTAACAGAAATTAAGGTAAGAGACCGCGGGTGCTATTTAGCCTATGATTGAGTTCTTTATTTATTTATTTTTCGATTTGGTCATTCATTTAATTTTAACTAATAATTTGATTATTTATATCTTAAAATGTCAACAATGTCAATAATGTTATCTTTGCAAAATAAATGGAGCTTGTTTCTCAAAATGAAATATCGAGATTGCAAAGACCAATTGTTACATATGCTCACCAAATCTAACAACTAACTAGTTACTACATATTGAGAAGAACTGAGAAACATTATTATTTGCAATTGTAGATCTCTTGAACATCAAATAAAATTATTTGCAATGGAATTAGTTTGAGCTCACTGTTACAACACAACATTGATTTACTGTTTTTGCATGTAACAATACAAGCATCATCCAACATAACATAAAAATGCACATGTTAGTTTCTTTATACTATTTTTGCAATTTTTATTTTAATTCTTGATACTTCTATCCTGATAAATCTAAGATTATAACATTAATTTGGTAAATCTAAGATTATAACATTAATTTGCAACAAAATAATCAAGAATTAAAAATGATGTTTCTGCATAATGTGTATTTTTAACATGTTGCTATCCAAATTACTGTTTGTAGAGTTAGAGAAGAATATTTAAGGTCAAACCAAACATAATGTTAAAAGAGATAATTCATATTACTTATGATTCAGTATAAAGTCAATGGTATAAAGAAACTTTTATTTTAGAATGCCATGAAGAGTAGTTGTTGTCAATTCTCAGAAAGCTGAATGATAGAGAATATGTCCCTGTATGACCTTTTCCAAATTATTAAACACCTCCTTGTTCAACACATGAGGACAAAATTACAATTTTTTTTACCACTTTCATTATATGACAAAATTACAATTCAAAATCTAGGTTGTCTTAAAGAAATGCATGAGTCAGAAAAGCAAGACCATAATAAAGAAAACTTTATAGAACAAATAAAATTGCATTGTTCTCCAAACATTTCTTGAATTAAATAATAATTTTATAAATAGCCCCAAATAATTCAAACATCAACCAGAAGTTAGAGCACACAAGACATGATATGTTTTCTAAATAAAAAATCAGCAAGCATCAATACAAATACAGAGAAAAAAACTCAGCAAAAACGAATACAAAGTTTAAGCAATTATCAATTCATAACTTTAAAAATACAGAGATAAACAAAGCCAAATTACACAAAATTTCAAAAAATACAGCAAAACAATCAAAAGCAGAGTACTAATTATGGTTGGAATAAAATGCATGAACTTAAATTTTCAACACATAACTAGTTTTTCATTTCAAATGTTTGGGATGGTAAAAGCATGAACTCGTCTCAAAAGGGTATCAGACAAGCAAAATAATGAAGATGAACCAAAACGGTGAAATAGAGAAAACGGAGGTGGATGAATACCTGAGAAGAAACGACGGAAGACGGACGGCGACAGAGGTGAAATAGTGAAAACGGAGGAGGATAAATACCTGAGAGGAAACGACGAAAGAAGGAAGGCGAAGGAGGGTGCAGACACACGAAGATAGAAGACCGAAAAGAGAAATTTTGTGCGAAGAGAGAAGAGATGGCTTTTCTATTTGCGGCGGCGGCCGGCGACGGCCATGGACCATGGCTTCATTTCAGTTCATTTTAATTTTAGGGTTCTGCAACATATAAGAATTGATTTTGATTTTAGGGTTTTGGAGTTTTGTTAGAATTAAAATTTAAAACCAGTTCAGTTCACTGTATTATGGTTACAGTTCACTGTATTTTTTAAAACCAGTTCAGTTAAAAAAACTGATTTTAAAATAAAGTTTGGTTTGTAATTTGTTTGAACCGGTTTTGTTTTAAAACAGTTTGATTTGGTGCGGTTCTCTAAACCAATTCAGTTTTTATGTGCCTGTGCCACTTCAATAGATTACAATTTCTTTTTACCACAAGTTTTGTGCTTGTGCCACAAATATAGTTCATAAATTACCGTAACAAACTTTATTAGGAACATCAAACTCCAAAGTGAGAGAAATATAATAAGAAAACTTAAATACTTTTTGAGCTTATTATGTTTGAGAATACATATAAAAACGTTGATGAGCAATAGGAATCAAGCATATATCATGTTTTCTTCCTACAGTTATTCCAAATGACTCAGTTATATCTAGTTCTTCATTCTTCATTCTATTGGGAAGCTTCCAATCAAAGTGGTAAAGTAATTGAGCAAGAGGTAACTCAACATTGGATAAGCCAAATGCAATTCCTGGACACATCCTCTTTCCAGCACCAAATGGTATGTATTCGAAATCTGCGCCTTTGAAATCAATTGGATTATTAATAAACCTCTCAGGTTTAAAACTCTCAGCATCAACCCAATACTTTGATCTCTTCCAATAGCCCAAGCATTAATAGTGACCCTTGTCTTAGCTGGGATATCATATCCGTTGATCTGACATTTCTCCCTACTTTCTCTTGGAATCAACAATGGTACAGGAGGATGTAATCTCAATATTTCTTTGATAACAGACTTTAAGTAGATCAAACGGTGAAACTCTATCTCATCCACATACCTTTTTGTACCAAGCAATCTTCTTACCTCAGCTTGTGCTTCTTTCATAACCTTTGGGTTCTTTACCATCTCAGACATCCCCCATAACACAGTTTTTACTGATGTATCGCTACCAGCAATGAACATGTCCTACAAATGGATTAAGAAACCTTAATCTTAAACAAATGAAAATTTATAAATTAGTCTTTTAGATGGAAAAAATATGTCTTATTGTAGACTAATCTGGATTATTGATTTTATATTGTCGTCAGTTATTGGATGTTGTGAGAGATGATTTTCTTGTTGAATCTTGAGAAGAACATCAACTAGATCTTCATCCTTGCTTGCTTCCTTGAGACTACTTTTGTGATCATCAATGATGTCTTGCAATATATTATCAGTCTCATTACAAAGTTTTCATAATTTGCTCTTCGTCCTACTCATCCTTTGAAGCATTTTAATAGAAGGATACAAATCAAAAATACAAAATCCTCCCAACAATCTCATTATTTCGTCAATTGCTGATTGAAACACATGTTGGTGTCTGTGTTTTTTCCCAAAAGTTGCTCTCGCTGTTATCCCATATGTCATCGAGAAAATGTTTTGAGTGAGATTAACAATTGATCCTTCACTTGCATATATTGATTTAACAAGATTTGACACCTCATCTTTTCTTATAGACTGAAATGATTGGACACGCTTTACATTTAATAACTCTACAGAACATATCTTTCGTAATTGCCTCCAATATTTTCCATATGGAGAGAAAACAATATCTGTAGCATTGTAAGTAATTATTGTTGGCAAAAGAAGGTTTGGTCTATAACAAAAATTGAGGTCATGTGTTTTCATAATTTCTTTGGCCATTTCTGGTGAACTAACTATTATGTGTGATACTTGTCCTAGCTTTAGGTGCATTAAGGTCCATATTTATCTGCCAAATTTTTGAAGCAATGATGAGGTAGTGTGTTGTTGATAATTTGATGTATGTTTCCTATGAAGGGCAATGTCCATGGTCCTGGTGGTAAATTGGTAGTGGAATTGTTACCTCTCCATATTTTAACTATTTTGAATAGCATCAAAAGCAAGAAAAATGAGGCTATGAAGGTAATATTAGAAAAATGGTTGTAAAGCTCCATAATGGTAGATTGATTCATGAGGAACTATAGAAGATTGATTCAATATATATATATATATATATATATATATATATATATATATATAATACTAAAATAAAAATTAACATTAAAAATTAACATTATAAGGTTAGATTATTGTGATTTGTAGGATAAAATAAAAAATATCGAGCTGATCTTTTTTTTCTTTACACCAACCATGGTTGTTCATTATTATGTTTTAGATATATGGTCCCCAACAGAAAAATGGGAGTGGTGTGGCTAAAATAGCTCCAATTGAATGATATGTTGACGTTAAGAACTAATAATATATAGGATAAAAATAAAACTAACTACCTCTTCTGTACTTCTAGAAAAAACCTTTAAATGCTTTTTCTTTAAACTCTTTTGAATATTGTAACTTTGTTTTTTGTTTTTTTACTCAGAATATTGCAACTAAATAATTAGACATTATACCCAAAAGCGCTTGCATAAAAATAACATGGTCTTTTATAGTTTAATCAAGATTTAAATTTAAACTCGAGTTTAGATATGCAACAATTTAAAATAAAAAAAAAATTCTTTCTTTTATTTTAATTGTTGAGTTAAATTTATGTCCTCCAATTTTTTTTCTTTTTCTTTTTAATAAATTTTTTAATTTAAAAAAAATTAAGTTAGCCACCTATTTGGTCTGCCTCTCTAGTAGTCTCTATTTGTAACTATATATTACATTAAAATAATAAACAGATTTAAATACTTTAAAATTTAATGATAGGTTATATA
>JBBPBQ010000004.1:14505644-14609311 GCA_037974755.1 Cicer yamashitae | reverse complement strand
TGTGCACTTTAGAAAAAAAAAAAAAATAATTAGTAAAGTTTGCATAATGTTTAAAATATGAATATGAAATCTCATTACATCTAAGCGACTACAAAAAAAAAGAGGAGATTCAATAATATTTAGTTTGTGAGGTTTTCTATTGTTTTTATTGGTTTGTAGTTTTTATTTAGTTAAATTTGGTTGTCGACACCTCTAGCATAAGGTGGTTTACGCATGAATAAAACATCCTTATACATTTCTAAAGAGCATTCCCAAAGTGTTACTGATTGAGTAGGGACATGTGAAAATGTTTGAGAAAGAAATTCATGACTTAAACCTTAATTATTAACATAATATTCTAGTAATTAAAATTGCCCCGTAAATAAACAAAGAGAGGTGATAAATATGCGTACCATAGGTTTTAAGAATAATATAGTGTCAAACAAAAATAATGTTCAAAATTATTAAAATATTATTGTAACGTATGATAATTTAAATTTTATAGTTGTTTATGACTTGGAGATATTGAGACAATTTTTGAAATATAAAGATGTTAGAGGATCAAACGATAAGAGATATATTGATGATGAAGAGAAATATGAAGCTATTAGATATTTGCATAATCACTAGAGCTGGTGGATAACATTTTTAAGGCAAATAAAAATATGCAGAAACAAAAGCTCAGCTATATAAAATTTGCTCAAGGGCTAAAGAATCCATTTAATGTGTTTAACTCTTTTTTGTATTGTTTTTTATTTTATTTTATGTTATGTTTATGTCCCCAAGTTTTTTATTTTCTTTTTTCTTAATAAATATTTAGTTTTAAAATAAAAAATAATAATAAAAACACAAATTTTTTCTAAATCACTTCACCAATCATTAAATAATAAATATTAATATTTAAATTTGTTAGAGCATGAATATTAGTAAATTTATACTTTTTTGAGGGAAGTAAATTTATATTTGAATTTGACAAATTATGAAAATATACCCATTATTTTACTATATAGGAATCAAAAGATCACTATTTATCAATGAGATGATTGTATTGTCTCTACAACTTTTAGAAATTATGGCTTGTGAGAATTAATAAAGTAAACACGTTACACATAAAGTAATTTAGTTAATACTGTAAAATCTCTTGATCATTTAAATATTTTTAAATAATATAAGAAACATTGTATAATTTTCTAAAGATATAATTAATAAGGAAGTGAGATTATTGATTTATAAGGAGAAGTATATATTTTGGTAAAAAAATGTAATACACACAAATATTAGTAATTTTAAATAAAATAAAAATAGAAAAAGTGATAAATCTGTTTTGGCTCTAATATTTAGTCTGATTCTATATATCTTACGACATTTGATTAATTAACATGTCTTTAGTTTTGGATTGACTCGATGACATTATTATATTTTAGAGTCAATATATTTTATTGATTGAGTTTTATGTAGTGCTTAAATATGAGCCCTTCATTTTAATCTAAGAGTAGATATTAGACTTTTTCACTCTCACATAAAAAATTTATTTTCACTAGATATATCCCGATAAATAGATAAATTTGTATAGTATAAGTGTTATTTTTTCTAAGGATAATAAATATTGTAGGTTATAAGAAAAAATGTAAAACTATTAGATATATACCATAAAATTATAAATAGTGTAATTAAAAACTACACACTGTCTTAAATATACTCGATAATGAATCCAAAATTAGAAGTTTTGTTTTAAAAAAACAAATCCAATTTTAATTTTTAAAAAAAATTGAAAATATAACTTCCTTCCAATGCATTTCCAATTCAATATTTTTATATTTGATTTCATATATACTAAATTAAGCTCAAGGACCAAAATACCCGATATTTTCACTAGTCGACCCTTATCAAAAGACGACGAAATAGAATTATAGAGCTTCAAGAAATGGATGACCATTGGATTTACGAAGAGAAGATGATAAAGCAACATGTGATGGAGTTTTATACTCACCTCTAATAGTCTAATGGGGTGTTTGACAATAGTCTTACTACATCTTCCTCCTTCCCCTCTCTCAATGTCGAAGACATTGAATATAGAGGATATATTGACAGATATCATCCTATATTCTTCAAGGACTAGATGGATGTTGTGGGAACCTCTATTTTCATGTTGGTCTCTTATTGCTTCACTAACCCTAGCAAAATTCAAAATGTTAATCAGATATTTACTATGATACCCAAATGTGATGACCCATCCAAAGCCTCTTATTTGTGGCCTATCGATCTTTGCAATGTTATCTAAAAGATTATCACCAAAGTGGTGGCCCAAAGGATAAGACCTTTTCTTCCTTATCTTATTTTTAATAGTCAAAGTAGTTTGATTCCTAACAAGTGTACTACTGATAATATTCATATCTTGCAGGAAGCTATTCACTCCTTAAATCACATCTATCGGAAAACTGGGCTCTTGATCAGGAAAAAGCTTATGATCACTTGGATTGGGGTTTCATTGTGGATACCCTAATCTAACTCAAACTTTCTCTTTTTCTTTTGCTGAAGATTTAGTTCTTGTTGCTCAAGCGAATGTTGAACAAGTTAATTTATTAAAGAAGTTATGGATCAATTTAGCACAAAATCAGTCTAAAGGATTAATTTGCACAAGTCTAGAGTGTTCTTTTCGAAGAATGTCAATGACCACATTGTAGATAATCTTAGCTATAGAGGTTTGGTGTTGAACGGACTAATGACCTTGGGACCTATTTAGGAGCTCCAATAATCCATCAAAGAATTTCTCACACGTCTTATACGCTTATTTTAGATAAAATGCGTAAAAAGTTGACCACTTTGAAAACTAACAATTTGTATGTCTTGTATTCCAGTTTGGATCACTTTGGCTCAACCTTTTGTGTCTTATATTCTAGGATATGTCATGCATACCTCAAATATGCCTATCTCTGTGTGTGAAGAGGCGAAAAAGATTTACAAGGAGTTCATTTGGGGTTCTTCCCAAACATAACAAAAATATCATTTTATTTTGTTGGAAAAGATCTGTCATCCCAAATAAAAAGGAGTGCTTGGATTTAGAAGTCTTCGCATGTGAAATCAAGCCTACATGTACAAATTTGCATATTATGACAGCTAAATACAAATGTGGCAAGCTAGCTACCCCTCTTATATCTCCTTGCAGTAATTCGTAAAAATTTTGGAGATCTATTTCATAGGCTTGGGATAAAGTTCACCCCCACATCAGATGGGTTATAAATGATGGGCATGGAGCCCACTTTTGGAGGGGTGCTTGGATCCCTAATTGTGGTGCTCTTAAGGATCATTATGCTGATTCAATTCCACTTGGAGAATTGGAATTTTCTGTTTCAATCTATGTGATATCTACGGAAATTGGAATTGCCAAAGTGACGTTGAACTGAACTAACTGATATCCCTAATTGGGACTTGTCCATGAATGGACAATTTAGTTTAAAGTATGCTTATCATTTCATTTGTGATCCGGTTACTGATAGTAAAAATTTACATTCTCTATTTGATCATGTTTGCCATTGGAAGAGACCAGCTCGCATCCACAGTATTCTATGGAAAGTGTCTCAGTACCAATCTCACAAATGCAACAAAAGAGCATAAGAACATGATAAACGATGATGCTTGTTCCATATGTCGATCACAATTTGAATCCATAATTCTGAACAATTTTGGAACCAATTCATTGTTGAAGATCATTGGGCTAAGTTCTACAGTCTCAAGTTCCACGCTTAATTAGAATGGAACCTTAGCAACAAGAAGATTGGATACAACCATTGCAATTGGCCTACGTTCTTTGGAGTCACTCGGTGAACTCTTTAAGAATATTGTAACTCTTTTGTCATTTTAGGAATGACTGAGATGGATACCAACTTCACTTCTAAGGTTGTCAATATGGCTCATCAAATCAAGAAAGAGCTTAATTATCCACTTGTAACTTAGCCAAGTTATGTCTTAAGACCTTGAAGGGCTTGACTGTCCTAAGCCAAAAACTTTGAGAAGACTAGAGTATAGTCGGTTGATAGTAGTATGCTCTAGCAGTTTTTAATGAGGAGATTGTATTGGAAATCCTTCAAGTTGAACGGACTAGACGTAGCTACTTGTTGGTGGTGAACTAGGATAATTTATTATGTCTTTCCTCTTTTCTCTTGCTATTTTCTTTACAAACTTATTTTTGAGAAACCCCTTTTAACTTTTGTGTTTAACTCACTTTGTTGAAAAAGATTTTAATTAAAATAATTTAAGGGTAATGTTTTAAACACATAATTCAAACCCCATTTCTTGTGTATTTTTTACGTTCAATTTGAATCCGAGCTCGATCTCTTGACTGAACACTTTATTGTTTGATGGAAATAGATTTGAAGACTAGAAAGATAAACTGCAAAGTTTCTTCATATCTCATAGTTACATCATAACTCTAGAAGTTTTAATACGAATGCCATATCCTTAAAAGATATTGATAAATGTAGCACCAAAGATATAGTAAAAAGTATTTTTGATTCTGTATGTCTCAACTATTAAGGAAACAAGCAAGTCAAGGAATCTAGAGCAAACATGAGTTGTTCTAGATGGAGGAAGATGAAGACATAAAAAAGATGTTCTTAACAAAAGCTATACCACATCTGATCATGTTGAAAACATTCTAAGAGTTCTTCCAAATATATGGAGACCCAAAGTTACAACTATTCAAGAAGTAAAAGAGCTCAACACACTTCAAGAGTGTTTATTAGTTCACTTCCATCCCATGAAATTTATCTGAATGAAGATGAACCGAAGAAGAAATAAAAATCCATTGCCTTGAAGTCTAAGAGCAAAAAAGTACTTCCAAGGCTTTTCAAGTAGAAGAAGAACTAGGAGAAAATGAATCTGGTGACCAGGGTGAAGATTCAAACAATGATGAATTATCCCTAATTACCAAAAGAGTTCAGCATATGTGGAGTAAAAGAAGGAAATAGTTTCCCAAGAAGGTCTTAAAATATTCTAGATATTCAAGGGATAGAGAGGAGAGCTCAGAAAAGAAGAAAATCATATGCTATGAATGCAAAAAACTTGAACACTTTAAATCTAAATAAGCTTGAAAAAAAAACCCTAAAAAGAAAGCATTTGGATGAAAAAATAAGAGTCTCATGGCAATATGGGTTAACTATGATGAATCATCTGATGAAGACTAGGAACAAGCTAAAATGGCCCTAATGGTTAGTATTCATATAACTATAATAGTGAATTTCCAAACGAAGATGATATTGAGGTATTTTCTGATCTTACTCGTGATGAGCTAATATGCACCTTAAATGAATTTCTTAGTAAGACTCATAAAATGTTTACAAAATACAAAAATTTGAAAAAGGTATATTCTATATTAACAGAGGAATATAAGTCTCATAAAAGGATTGTAAAAATATGAAAAGGGAAAATCATAAGTGATGCTTTAAAATCTCTAAAAGAAACTAAATGTAAATCTGTTAAATATGAAAAAAAATTCAAGAATTTCTCGCAAACAACATAAAATGAAGTAAACAAGATTATATTATCTATGGAGTCAGCATAAATAATAATCATGACATTGAGTTTCAAGAAACATAGGAAAATCCCAATACTAGCAATGGCAATGCTTTATTCTCTTATTATTTAAAGAAATGTTATGATAGAAGAACTTGTCCAATGATGGAAACCTGGAAATACAAGAAACCTTCTAAACTAACAAGTTAGGACCCAAACAAATTTGTGTACCTTAAGTTAAAATAATATATGATGTAGATGAGCTAGCAACAAGGTTGAAACACCAATCATGTCACTTGAAAAGTGGATTCTTACGACACATGACAGGAGAAACGTATATTCCAAAGTCTGACCCTCAAAAAGGGTGTGTGTGTAGGATTTGAATGGAACCAGAAAGATAAAATCATTGATCCTAGTACACTAGGTAATGGTTTTCTACCTTTAATTAAAAGTGTTTTACTTATTAAAGGAATAATGCATAACCTATTGAGCGTAAGTCAATTAAGTGACAATGGTTATGATGCATCCTTCAATCAACAAACATGTAAGGAAATAAGTCAAACAGACAGTTCCATATTATTTACAGAACAACGGAAAATTAATATTTACAAAATTAAACTATTTGATTTAGAAAAACAAGATGTAAAATTCCCAATGTCAGTGAACAAAGAACAATGGGTCTGTCACAGACGGTTAGATCATGCTAACTTGAGAATGATCTCAAAGTTAAACAAACTCAATCTAGCTAGAGTATTACCTAATTTAAAGTACAAATTAGATGTTCTTTGTGAGGATTGTCAAAAAGGAAAACAAATAAAAACTTCCTTTTCTTCAAAAAATTTTGTTTCCACTTAAAGACCTCTTGAACTTGACATATTACTTATTTGGTCCTAAAAGGACAATATTTGTTAGTAAGAAGTATGAACTTGTTATTGTTGATGATTTTTCCATATAGAAATAGGTTGAATTATTTTCTTACTTTTGCAAACAAGAGCAAATGGAAAAAAGTTTTAGTATAACAACAATTCGTAGCGATCATGGTCGAGAATTTGAAAACCAAACTTTTGAAACCTTTTGTGAAGATAATGGTATTTTACATGATTTATATCTCTTAGAACACCCCAACAAAATGATGATGTAGAAAGGAAATATAGATCTCTTCAAGAAATAGCTCGCACCATGTTCATGAAACAAATGTTGCAAAACCATTTATGGAAAGAGGTAGTGTATACTACATGCTATATTCAAAATATAATCTACAGTAGACCTATTATAAATAATACTCTTTAAGAATTTTTGAAAGGAAAAAAATCAAACTTTAATTATTTTCATCAATTTGATTATACTTGTTTTATTCTAAACACTAAGGAAAATCTAGGCAAATTTTACTCAAAATACCGTAAGTGTATCTTTTTGGGATACCCTAAACTCTCTAAAACATAGAAAGTATACGATACAAAAACATTGATTAAACAGTTGATGAATCACAATTTTTTTACCCTAAAAGTAAAAGCTAGTTAAAGACTTTGCAGGTATTTTGATATAAGAGGAAACATAATACCTATCCTTTAGTGAAGCAGTTAATAAAGAGATGAATCTAGTAAAGCAAACGATGAAACAACTTATGATGCCTTTAGTAGTCAAAGTCAACAAGACCCAAAACAAGGATGAAAAGAGACTATTGGCCTTTCTCATCTATATCAAGACTTGGTCAAGGATGCATGAGAGTTACCATTATTTTAGCTTCATTGATTTTAAAATTTATAGGAAGGTCTTTGATGAATTTTTCTTGACTAATAAAAATATCATCTTTTAATTGCTTGATTTGTAAACCAAGGAAAAAAATCTAAGTTCACCTATCATACTCATCTCAAACTCACTTTACATAAGGTCTGAAAAATTCCTTACACAAGAGTTCTTTAGTGGATCCAAAGATGATATCATCCACATAGACTTTCACAATTAATAAATCAGAATTATTAGTTTTTAATAAAAGGGTGCTGTCAATTTTACCTTTAGATAATCCATTTTCCATTAAGAATGTACTTAATCTATCATACCAAGCTCTAGGAGTTTGCTTAAGACCATAAAATGCTTTGGTAAGTTTGAAAAAATGATTTGGTTTCTTTTCATCAACAAATCCAGAGGGTTGTTTGACAACGACTTCTTCATTTAAGAAAACACTTTTGACATTCATTTGAAAATGTTTTATACATTATGAGCTGCATATGCAAGAACGATTCATATTGCTTCTAATCTTGGAATTGGGAAATTTTTTTCATCATAATCAATACATTCTTCTTGGTTATAATCCTTGAGCTACAAGTTTTTCCTTGTTTCTTGTGACTTTATAATTTTAATCTAATTTATTTATGAAAACCTATCTAGTGCGAATGACAGTTTTGTGGGATTAATTTCCAAACTTTGTTTCTTTTATGAGAAAGTTCTTTTTTCATGGCTTCAATCCAAAATTCATAAAAAATTGCTTTATTTATTGATTTTGACTCAATCTAAGATAGCATAGCCATGTTGTTCTTAAAAGAGAGTCTTGTTCTTGATGTACTTCAATTGATTTGGTCTTGAGGGTGGTCCCCAACCATTTTCCATCTCTTTAGAGCTTGTAATTTTTTATTTTGAACTTTCTGATCTGGAACATTTCTGATCTTGATCATTTTGACCCTAAACTTTCTCAACTTTATGATCTATGAAAATTTGTTGAGGTGGTTCTAATTCCTCATCATCATCCTTTCTTTGAGCTACCAAATCGTCAAACTCACCAAAAAATTTATGCGTGCTTAATTTTACTATGAGTTTTTAAATTATAGACTTTATGCTTTTGAAACATGTGAGTATCCTAAAAAGATAGCTTTATCTGATTTTGGATCAAATTTTCATAAGGTATCTTTATTGTTTAAGATATAACAATACCATCCACAAAAGTGGAAATAGGATACGCTTGGTTTTTTTAAAAAAAAAAAAGATAACACCCAAGTAAATCTAGAAAAATCATCAACCATAACAAAGTCATATTGTTTGCCACCAAGACTAGTAGTCTTAATTGGACCAAATAGATCTATGTGAAATAGTTCAAGAAGTTTATGAGTGGACACAAAGTCTTTAGGATAAAAGCTACTCATCACTTGTTTTCCTTTAACAAAGACTTTTCATACTTTATCTTTTTCCAAATTTATTTTTGGAAGCCCTCTTACTAGGTCAAGTTTGAATAATTTTGAAATGGTTTTCATGCTGATATGACCAGTTCTTTTATGCCAAATCCATTTATCTTTTTTAAGAGACATAAAACAAGATTCCTCATGAATTTCATCAAAGTATAGTACGTAGAGACACTTCTTTCTGGAACCTGTGAAAAATATTTTTCCTGAAGATGATTGTTTGACTTCACATATATTTGGTTTAAAAATCCCTTCAAAACCATCGTTACATAATTGACTTATGTTATCTAGGTTGTATTTTAAATCATCTACATATTTAACATCTTCAAATTTTGCAGTGTTAGAATTACCTATAATACCTTTAACTTTAATTTGTGCTTATTCAAGAGAAAACATCTTTTATCTTCCAATGGTTACCAACCCTCCATCCTTTTTGAAAAAGGAGAGAAAACATCTTTTATCTCCTGTCATCTGTCTTGAACATCCGTTGTCTAAGAACCATGACTTTTTCTTGACACTTTGAGAAGATTCTTGCATTAGAAGTTAGTTTCTCTTTAGGTACCCATGGTGTTTTGGATCCTTGAAGGTTAGTTCCTTCCCTTGGGGAAAGTTTCTTCTTCAAATGACATACTGACTCTTTATCATTTGGTCTTTTGTAGAAAGAATATTTAACTTTCTTTGGAAGAGAAAGTTGAGATCTATTTTGAAATGAACTTTTTTATCTCTTTTTGTGAAAATAGACTGATTCAAGATAACCAAATATATTATAGTAGGAACATCTTTATTTTTATTTATTTCTTTATGGAATAAAAAGATTATTAAATAATATTTGTTTTTGAGACAAATCAAAACTAAGACCAACTTTCTCAAGTATCCCTGACTGAGATCCCATGATGTTTTGAAATGTTTTAGTGAATCTTACAAAGCTAGATAAATCATTTTAGAGCTTCTTCCTTTCAGATTTTGATAAATCATTTTCCTTTTGGACTTTAGAAAGTTCAGCAAGATGTTTGTTTTGTTTCTCATTTAAATCTTTTACGTCTGTGACATTTTGACGTAAGAGTCTTAAAAACTTTTAATGGTCAATCTTAGATCATTAATGATTGTTTGAAGTTTCTCCTTTTCTTCATTTGTCTTTGGAACTTGTTCTTTAAAAAACAAACATTTTTTATTTAAATTTTTTGAATCATTTAGAAGGTTGTAAAATTCCTTTTCCATTTTTAAGCATAAAGACATAGACCAGAGATGAATACCTCTTATGTTTCAGAGTTGGTCATGAGACAAATGTTTGCTTCTTCTTCTCCTTTTGAGTAAAATCATCTATGTCACCCTAAGTTGCCATAATTGATTTCTTTTTTAAAGGAAATTTTTTATGAACCTTCTTGTTGAGAGGAAATTCAGTTTGTATTGTCCTAGCTTGTTACATCCATAACATATGATTTAACTATTGTGAACTTCAGGAGTGTCTTTTCCGAACTAACATGACTCACAATATAAGCTAGATAATTTGGAAAAATTAGATACATATTTTTGAAGTTGGGGAAAACTCAGATGACATAACTGAGTATGTATATTAAGAGGAGAATATGCGACAGGATAAACAATTGGTTTAGAAAGGAGATAATAGAGGCCATTAGACACACATCCAAGACACATCATTTGTTTAAAAGTTCGATCCGACAAAGTAACAATTGAAGTAGCTAAAATATCACTAAAAGGGGGTTGAATAGAGATATTCTACTTTTCTTAGTTTTTTTTTTCTTTTAAAATAGTATCCTCTGTGTGAGGATAATAGATGGGTGTTAGAGGATAAATGTTTAGAACCTAAAATGTTCGCCGCATATTAATACTCATCAACTACTCTTAAATCTCCTCAAACTCATTAGTACCTAAAATGTTGTTGCAAGGGTCAGTTTGATCCATCACTCACATCAAACCAAGGTTAAACATATAGAAGAATAACACAAAACATATAAAAGTAAAAATTCCAATTTAAAAGAAAAAATACGCAAACCAATAAATTGCATAACAAAAATATATATATGATGCATGCTCCTAAAATTATATGATCCGGATATAAACCTACCATTAAGACAACTTCCACACAGAAAGATCACCCATACCAATGGGGAAAACCTGCCATTAAGGCAACTTCCACGAAGATGCATATGCCATGACATGATGATATATTATCAAAGAGATATATTCCCACCCAACCCACTAAGAATCATGTCATATTCATTCAAATCACTTCTTAAAATCATCATCTTATTCACATATCACTAAGATCACATGCCACACATCCTTATCATGAGTATCACATATCCATAAACAAATAATCATGCAAATCATAATTTTCACCACATACACACAAAAGTCGAGACTTGGTATCATACACACCATAAAGATTAACACGTTAACAAATATAACAACAAAATTCAACTCCAACTCATATACATCATCATAAAACTTTGTCACATATAACATACAAATTCAACCATTTTTTCATATTCATTATAAAAATTAAAACTTTATTACATATAACATAAAATTCATACTTTACTTAATATTCGCCATAAAAATCAAAACTTTATCATATATAACATAAAAATCCATACTTTACTTTATATTTATCATAAAAATTAAAACATTATCACATATAACATCAAAATTCATACTTTACTTCTTAAAAATCATATATTATATAATGAACTTAACGCAAAGGACTGGGGTTTCATTAGTCTACATTTATTCCTTTCAAAAAGCAAGCAATCACAATTATTAATTTCATGTCATCCAACCAACGGTCTAACTATAATTTGTGTGGGGAAAAGCCCTTACCTTAGCCGCTTTTCTTCTTAGTACAAATCTCTAAGCCCCACGAAGTTGTTCACAACGAAAAAGAAGTTCCAAGCTTTTGATGCACGAAGAAGAGGAGGTGATGGTGGCTAGGATTTTGGTATTCTTTATAGAATCTTGTTTGTAAAGGGTTTGTGAAATAGGGTTTGTGATAGTGGCTATGGTTTTAGTATTCCTTTCTATTTATTATTACTGAGTGTAGAAATATTGTGGACCTTAGGGAAAATTTAAAGTGAACATTATTAGGTAGATAGTGTTGGGCCTGAATAAGGAATAGCAGGGAGAAAATATTATTATTATTATTATTATTAGTTAACCTTCATCATTAAAAACAAGGCACAAAGTCCCAACCCAACTTTCTACTCAGTTAGGAGTGCTTGTAGATGGAGTAAAGTGTCTCAAATTTTGGAGCAAAAACTCATACGCTTCGAGGGTTTTATTTCTTTTCCTTTAATTGATGAACACTTCTATTATTTACTTTATTTTCTATATGTCAATGAGTTACTAAGCTCTTTTCTAGGGTTTTGGTGAATCTTGTGATTAAGATACCTTTTTACTATGTCTTAGTTTTAAACTCTAGTTTTATTTTAGATTTTTGTTGTTTATCTCAATTAAATAATTCTATTGTTTTATTTATATGTTTGGGATGACCGACCTTTGCATGCCTTAATCAATCAATTGACTAGTGACCAACTACAATTAATTGGTAAATCTATAGGATAATTGAGATTAGGATTCTTGTATGGTGAAACATAGATATTAATCTTTCAATCACTCAACCTCTTGGTTCTTTATGTTTTTTCTTAATTATATTTTTTGTATGATCAATGAAAGAATTAATTTAGGGAAAATAATAGTACATTGAATGACGAATCTTTGTTAATAGTTTTAAAGAAGGATTGATAATTGAGAAAATAAATAAGAATTCATATAAAACTAGTACTTGAGGTATTGATATTACAAGTGAAACCATGACCCTAGGTTTACTTTCCATTAATTTAAAGTTGTGTTGTTATATAATCTCTTTATAATTTTTATCCTATCTTTATGTTTTTGTTATCACAAATGAACAATAATTTTCATTAGTGTAAATAATATAAAATCTTGATTAATTTGGTAGTTGTTTAATTAATCTATGTGGATACGATGATCTTATATACTACTTGGCAAATCTATACACTTGCGGAATTTTGCGCAACATATTATGAGGAGTTCTCTCTAGTTTTTGCAATAAAAGAATCAATTGAGGTGAATCTCGCAGTGACTTCAGGAATGTGGAGTTTGGAAGATTCCCCACTTGTCCTCTGAGGGACATATGAGTCAAAGAATGGGGAAGGTGTAGGTAGAACTTGATTAGTTTCTACAACTTTGCTTACGTTGATGGGAGAAATGAAAATTTGAGAAATGGCCCACGATAGTTATAGATTTGGACTTGTAGGCGGATAAGGTGGAAATAACGATAGTTATCGATTTTGTAGACTTTGAGAGACATCCATGGTTTCTTTAGCTTGTTGAGTTTGTGGAGGAGAGAAATGATGTTGGGTGAGGTTGAAATCATAATAAAGCTCTTCTCCATCTTCTAGAGGTTGATGACCATTATCTTCCAAGATGTCCTCAATATGAGGAGTGGTTGCAGTAATTTCTGTGAAGAAGATGTCATGAACAAGAGATGAAGTTTTTTCAAGATCAAACTAGGGTTGATTCGTGGTGGGAGACGTTGCATGGTTCTGGGAGTTTTTTTAGCTCTTGAGGATTGGTGGAAGGATTGTAGACATCCTCAGAGGGAGGACGAGCTCTTGAGGATTGTTTAGTGAGTGTTTTTTGTGTAGTTGGAGTGGTTTCCTTCATTTTCTTTTTGTTTGTTTAAGACCTAAGGAAGATCTTCTTTTCATTGGGATTTTTTATGAGGAGGATTTGATTATAGCCTTCTTGTTTGAGGGTTTATCTTCAGGATTGATCCTCATTTGATTGATATTTCTAATAGAGAATACATTGTTCATATAGATAGATTATTCGTCATCCAAAGAAACTTTAAATAATTTGAATATTTTTTAAGAAGCATTCCGTAAGGAGCTGATCGGACAAGTCGTGCAGCATTCATCATGAAGCAAAAAATGATATTTTCCAAGTGAAGAGGGCTACCGGTAAAGAGATGATGGATAAGTAATAGATCTATTTAAATAACTTTTTCAAAAATTTCTGCTCTAGGAACAATGGTGTGGACACATATGTTGTGAATGACTTTGCACATGGGCAAGAGGTTGGATGCAACTTGGGGTTTTAGGGGATTGATGAGAATGTCATTCAAGACATTTGATCGAGTGACATTGCACAAGGAGTACCATGATTCGATAAAGATGTGTGGACCTTCATTTCGCATGTCCAAAATTTGACACAAAATCTAAGGAGTGAGTTCAATGTGAACTCCTTTGAGAACGATATTGAGGAATGTGTCGCCTTTCCAGATAGTTGATACAGTGTAGAAGGCTGTTACATGTTGATAAAAAAATTGTCAACATTGAATCCACCCTGTTTATGTCCCTCAAGATCAATCGTTTGTCCATTCAAGGCAGATTTGACTTTTCATTTTTTAGAATATCGTGTTTCTAAATCTCGAGAGTCAAACAGAGGAGTTTTGGTTTTAATTTTGGGAGAAGATGATACACGAGGAGAAGGCTTAGAAGAAACTTCCTTTTGAGAATTTTTTGAAGTGGTTGCAGCGGCTTTAGGCCTAGAGGTTTCAGAGTGAGTAGCTTCAGAATCATCCAAGTCTATGACATGGATAGTGTTTTCTTGTGGTAGTTTGTTTTTTGGAAGAGAGAACACCAGTCATAAGGCGTGATGATTGTCTGATGGGTGTAGAGGATAAGGATTTTGATGATGAGGTGTTTTTGGTTTTGATTGAGATTAGATGAGGAGGAGGTGAGGATATGATATGAGGAGTAGCAGTGTACAAAGGAGGATGGACAACAGTTACAGGTTCTGGATGTATAAGTTCAGGAGAGTTTGTTTCTTTATCAGATTGAGAGTGATCAGAGTCACTTGAAAAACTTTCAGATATACGATTTGGAGTATTTGTTGAAATTTTTCTTTTGTCACAGGCTTTGGTTCGAGCCATCTTGAAATAAGAACTTTTTTGAGGTTTAAAGGTTTGTAACGGTTAGAAAGGAGAGGAAATGGCTTAGTCTATAGTAAGTAATAATTATAGGTTAGTCTAGGTTTGTCATTTCAAGAGAGAAAGTAACCATTTGGGAGTTATTACCCGTTGGTTACGAGGAGGGGACAAAGGGGAGAGAGAGAGAGAGAGAGAAAGAAAGAAAGACAGAGAGAGAGAGAATGCAAAGACGTGTAGAGGAAGTTGTTTCAACTTCTGAATAATTTTTTGGTGCATCCTCAAACTGGAGGAGGACGTTGTTCAACTTTTGAACCTTTTGGTTCATCCTCAGATTACTAGGATGACAAAGGCTTGATTTATTCTAGAATTTTTACCAAGAAAAATTTTCACACACAATTTTATTTAGAGACTAACGCACTAGTAAATGAAAGTTTTTCTATAATAAATTTGAATCGTTCTTCCTGAAGAGGTTTAGTAAAAATATCTGCAGGTTGGTTTTTCATTTCAATAAATATTAATTCAATATCCCCTTTTTGAACATGATCTCTTATGAAGTGATGTTTAATTTCTATATGTTAGATTTGGAATGTTGTATGGGGTTTTTTTGAAAGATTTATTGCACTAGTATTGTCACAAAGAATAAGTATTTTAACATACCTTAGTGAATAGTCTTCAAGTTGATTTCATATACATAGCATTTGAGAACAATAGTTCGCAACTGATACATACTCAGCCTCAGTAGTTGATAAGACAATGATATTTGGCTTTTTCCATGACCAACTGATAAGTGCTTGACCAAGAAATTGATAAGCTCCACTCGTGCTTTTTCTTTCTACTTTGTCTCCCGTATAGTCAGCATCGCAGTAAACTGTAAGATCAAGATTTGGTCATTTTCTATACCATAGGCCAAGATCTGTAGTGCTAGTAAGATATCTAAAAATTCTTTTTACAGCAATAAGATGAGATTCTTTAGGTGATGATTGAAATCTTGCACACATACCAACGACAAATACAACGTCATGTCCATAAAGAGTTTTTGAGAGTTTAAAAACATGGTTAAGCTTATTTTTGTTTACAAAGCCAGTAGGTTGATGAACATATACTTCCTCACTTAAGAAGCCATTTAAGAATGAACTTTTAACATCCATTTGAAACAATTTGATACCTTTATGAGTGACATAAGCAAGAAGTATTATGATGGCTTCAAGTTTAGCCACAGGTGCAAATGTTTCATCATAATCAATTCCTTCTTGTTGATTGTATCCTTGTGCCACAAGTCATGCTTTGTTTCTGATGACTTTTCCATCCTCATTTAATTTATTTATGAATACCCATCTTGTTCCAATGATGGTTTTGTCTTGAGGATTTGGTACAAGATCCCATACTTTGTTTTTTTTTTTTCCAAATTGTGATAATCTCCCATAATAGCTTTAACCCATGATTCTTCTATAATTGTTTGTTCAATTGATTTTGGTTCGACTTGAGAGGTCATAGCCATGTTATTTGAGTTTCCTTTCAATAAGTGTCTGGTTCTGACACCATTGGCAATATCTCCAATAATCAGGATTAAAAGTACTTGAGAAGAGTTATACTACTGCTGATCATGTGAAGAAAATTCTTAGAAGTCTGACAAGCAAGTGGAGACCCAAGATCACTGCCATTCAAGAAGCAAAGGATCTGAATACTCTTAAGCTGGAAGAATTAATCAACTCTCTCAGATCACATGAAATTGAGCTTGCAGAGGATGAGCCCAAGAAGAAGCAACCAACCGTGGCTTTGAAATCCAAGCAGAAGAAAGTTTTGAAGGCAACAACAGAATCAGAGGATGATGATTCAGATGATCAGAATGAAGACTTAGAGGAAGAGGAACTGGAGTTTATATGCAGAAAACTTCAGAAGATGTGGCACAACAGAAAGAAGAAATTTCCCCAAAGATATTCCAAGCAATCCAACAAAGGAAATGGTGATAAATATGACAAGAAAAGCATCATCTGCTATGGATAGGTACATGGGATATATCTGAGGAATCCTCTGACGATGAACAAGTAGATTTGGGTATGATGGCTCATACCAACTCTACCTCTGGATCCAACACAGATTCTGACTCTGAAGGTGAATCAACAGATGAAAGAAAGTGAGGTATTTTCTGAATTTACTCGATCTGATTTAATTACTGCTATAAATGATTTTTTAAATATTAATCACAAATTGTCTTTAAAACTAAAAACACTTAGGAAAGAAAATACAAATCTAATTGAAAATGTTAATGTTTTAAAGAATGAAAGTACTGAATTTAAAACAGAAAATACAAATCTGAAAACTGATATTACTGAACTTAAAATAGAGAATGCAAATATGAAAACTGATAATACTGAACTTAAGACATATAATGCAACTCTGAAAACTGATATTATTGAACTTAAAACAGAAAATGCAAATCTGATAAAATTGATATTGCTGAACATAAGGCTGAAAATCTAACTCTGAAAAGTAATTATAGTTCAACATCAATTGAAAATACCACATGTAACTCTGATAAGCATGAAGAAGTATTTTAAGATTTTATTGATAATGGTATGGAAAGAAGCAAGTATGCATCTATGATTTATGGGGTTAGTAGGAATGGTAAAAGAGGAATAGGATTTCAAGAAAAAGTAATTGAATCTAAGTTTATTCCCTCTGATGATTTATGTATTATTTGCTATAAGAAAGGTCACAATAAAATATCTTGTCCTATGCTAACCACATGGAAATTCATTAAATGTTGATCAAATATTCTTCAAATCTTCATTAAAATGTTGATCAAATATTCTTCAAATCTTCATTAAATGTAGATCAAATATTCTCCAAATCTTCTTCAAATCTTCATTAAATGTTGATCAAATATTCTTCAAATCTTCATTAAATGTTAATCAAATCTTCACTAAATCTTCTTCAAATATTCTTCAAATCTTAATCAAATCTTCTTCAAATATTCTTCAAATCTTGACCATATTTTCTTTTCAACTTGGTCAAAGATTTTCTCCAATTATAAATTTGAATCAAATCTTATTTTAGATTTTCATCAATTATAATTTTGAATCAAATCTTATTTAAGATTTTCTTCAATTATAAATTTGAATCAAATCTTATTTTAGATTTTCTTCAAAAACATGAATCTTCTTTCATACTCTTTGAAGTCAAATATATTGTTCTCATAAAATACTTTTGTTGACATCAAAACTCTAAATGTAAAACCAACTTGGTTCCAACAGAAGTTTCTCATTAAGTTTCTTTATCTCATAAAGTTGATTTCTAAGAAAACCACATTTATGAGATAGAGTGTTTGAATCATTTAATAGATTTTCAAATTCTATTTCTCTTTTTTCACATGAAGGACGGTGTTCTATTATGATTACCTCTTCACTACATGAATTCTCTATAAGACAAAGATTTGATTCTTCTTATTTTTCATGTTCAGAGGATGAGTCATCATTGTCATCCCATGTAACCATCATAGATTTATTTTTACAGGGAAATATTTTTGGGTTTCTTTTGCTTAGAGGGCATTCAGTTTTGTAGTGTCTTATCTTATTGCATCCATAACAAGTTATCTAACTTTTATCAGATTTTTCCTTTTGGTAAGGTCTTTTATGTTTTCCTCTATGATTCATTATCCTCTAAATCCTTTTGGATATCAGGGCGAGTTCATCCTCATCCTCGGATAGAGGATATTCAGGGTTTTCTACTTTTATGACTTCTTTAACTCATTTAGAGGATGAACTTTCAGTTTGAATTGTATTGAGAGCAACCGTTTTTCCTTTTTTACTTGGTTTGTTTGAAAGTAACAATGGTTCATGTGCTCTTAATGTTCCAATCAAATCTTCTAATTTCATGGTGGCTAAGTTTTTTGCTTCTTTGATGGAAGATACCATTGGTCTCCATTCTATTGGTAGACTTCTTAGAATTTTTCTAATCCTCTCTTGGATAGAGTATTCTTTTCCAAGAGACCGCATGCTATTTAGTATAATAGTGAGTCTTGAAAACATTTTATCAATAGTTTCTTCCTCCTTCATCTCAAATAGTTCAAATTCTCATACTCCCATATCAATCCATGATTCTTTCACGTGACTTGATCCTTCATGATGGATCTTCAATGTATCCCATAGCTCATTTGTGCTTTTTCATTCTTCAATTCTATCATATTCTTCCCTGCTCAAAGCACACGTTAGAAATAAATGAGCTTTAGAGTTTAGGAGTACCTTGGCGTTTTCATCAGCAGTCCACTATGCTTAAGGCTTCTCATTTGAGGTTGAATCTGTGTTATCAGTTCGGATGACATGATTTCCATTTTCAACCACAAACCACATGTTATTATATTGTTATATTTGAAACAACCTCATTTTTCCTTTCCAATGATAGTAGTTTGTACCATCGAAGTAGGGTGGCCTATTGGAGGATCCTCCTTCAGGTACATATTTAGTTTTTGACATTTTATCTTTTTCTCTTACACTGTTAGATGTGATTTTCTAGAGAATCTAGCTTTGATGCCAATTGGAGTAGCTAAAATATCACTCGAATGGGGGTTGAATAGAGATATTATACTTTTCTTTTAAAATAGTATCCTCTGCGTGAGGATAATAGATGAGTGTTAGATGATAAATGTTTAGAACTAAAATGAGAGTTAGACAAAATGAAGAGAAAAAAGTATAGAGAATGACACACACAAATTCATACTGGCTCACCCAAAATGGGTTACGTCCATCCCTCACTTACTTGTGAGTTTTTACTATGGCCCAAAAGGCTTATCCTCTTAAGAGATTCTTTTCACTATGTATTTTCTTAGCCTCACTAGGCTTACATAAACAATTTCTCTTATTGTCTTATAGATCTTACACAAATAGTAACTAGTTAATATTAACTTGAGGATATACAGGTTTTTGAGAGATTCGATACGATTGGATTTTTGCACTATGATATACTTTCTAAAAGGATGATCCAAAGATATAATTAAGATTAGTAGAAAGTATGCTAAGGATGAGATTGATTTTCATAGCTTTGATCTTTTGCTTGTATAATGTTTCTTGTAATTTTTTAGGATGGGTTCATATGAATTTATAGAAATCATGATGCTTAAATTATGAGGAGAAGTACAACATATCTGTTGGGGACTTAGATTATTGCCTATGGTCTTTGTTTAGAATTGCAAATGTATCCTTCAACTATCATTGTTATAAGAATGTTGGGAGGATGAATGTTGCAGTCTATCCTCATATCTGAGTTGCAGGAGGATGAAGCTTTCATCAATTCTAATGTGACTTGTGCTTTTGGCTTTTCCTTTTCCCAACAATTGTAGTGGCTTGCCTTACAAGTCAAGGACATAACTTTTTGTACTTTAGTACTTTTGCTCATTTTCCCATGTGCGAGGATGAATAGAGAACATAAATTCATCCTCTCTTTTGTGTTGTTTATCCTCTAACATTTGTACAAGTCTTTTTGATCAGTATTTTTCTCAACTAGCTGTCCTTTTTGTTATTCAGATTGTTTTGAATGTTTAGGCTAAAAGTAGCATTATCTTCTCTCAAGAGGACATATTAATACGTGTAAAATCTTCCTCTGATCAAAAATGTAAATGACCTATTTTCTAAAATTGTTACACTCAAGAGCACAAGTTAGATGACACTTATAATCAGAATCTTTAAAACAATTTTGTTATCATTAAAACATTTGAGAGAGATTTTGTCTCAACACATTGTCATTAGTAAAAGTGACCACACAACCATGAACACAAGTCAACCGACTAATAAAAATTAAATTAACAGAACATCCAGACACATAAAAGATAGATGTAACTATCAATGAAGGGATGATTTAGACAGTGCCAATCCGTTGGGATTGTGTTTATGAACTATTGGCTGAGACTACACTAGGTAAAGTACCAGATACAATGAGAGGAGAAAAAAGTTTTAATATTAGTAATATGGTGAGACGCCCTTGAATCGAGAACCCATGAATTAAGGGAAGGTGATGTAGAGATGCAAACAAAGATTTACCAGTTTGTGAAATTGAAACAATATATCCCGAATTTTAACGATACCAAAGGTGACAATCTTTGTAAGTAACTGGAGAAGCCTTAGGAGGGTTCATGGTTTGAATTGTGCCATATAGTAAATCAAAGGGCGTGGAGGGCAGCTATGAAGTTTCCAACACCCAATAATATTATAATTCGAACGATCACAATACTTAAATTTACGACGAGACTTAGAGGTGAATGGTCGTCCATGGAATTTAGAAACTACCACAAGTAGTAAATAAACGACAAGAAATTATTATTTTTTGAAATTTGATGAGTTTTTTCATTACTTAGATGATTTTGAAAATTACTTCATTAGTTCATATCAATCATATTTAATTTTTTACTATTAAATATATTATATGAATTATTTGTATATTATCTATTTCAATATGCGGTAACCAACCTCACATGACTCCACTGCGTGACTCGTGTCAATGATTGTGTATTTTGTTAGTAATACTCCTTCCGTTTTATAATAAATGTTCCTTTAGTAAAAATAATTATTTTAAATTAAATGTCATTTTCAAATTTCAAAATAATTTAAATTATTGTTTTTCAATTATATCTTTTAATTATTACTATATACATTATTTCTACAAACAATTTTATTTTATATATATCATAGTAAAAAATACATTAATAATTAATAAAAATAATTTAATAAAATATATTTTCTTTTTTAATTATTATATTTTTTAATATACGTGCAAAAATGTTAAACTACACTAGTTTTAAAATGAAGAAAATATTTTAAAAGCTTAATAATTGAAAAAAAAATTATCGGAGGGAACAATCATTAGGGACAGATGAAATAGAGTACTGCTGATGTTATTATATTCAACAGAGAATGTTGATCCAAAAGATAGATCTGTCGGTGAGATATGAGACACGTGGCTATAATCCACGAGGAAAGGGACACAGTTTAACAGACTATACTATAGCTTGGCTTGAAGGAATGATGGTCTAGGGTGCTAAAAAGAGAATGGACAAATGAGTATGCGTGCCACACTCATGTTACTATGAAGGGTTGCTTTCTCATAACCCACTATTTCAAAGGGAACGAGGGGACACATGCAAAGTGATTATTGGAGTGTTAAGATTTATTGTCAAATATAGGATTGCAAAAATCAAGGAAAAAGAGAAAAAAATTTCTTGCGCAAAAATGTTGTTGACAGTTCATAAAATGAAAGATTGATTGGTTTTCTAGACCAGATGATTAGAAGCCACTATTTTTTTATAAAATCAAAATTTGGTCAACAGTAAGATTTTTTAACGCGAGTCGAAATTGTGATTGTGATGTTAATGAAGAGACTTCAAAATCTACGATACGACTGTAATTGTGAAAGGGTTTTTGAAAGTTGTGAACATTGGCATGGTAAGTGATGGACACATATTTATGATCAACACATATGCATGCGATGCAAGTGTTTATTTATGGAGTCACAAAAGAGTTTTCTTCACTCATTTTTTTTCTTTTTCTGTTTATGTCTCTTCCCTACACAATAATGCCTACATGAGCCAGTGCTTTTTTCTTTTCTTTTGCATTTATTTATCTTTTTCTCTTCCTTCCAGTCACCCTTTTTTTTCTGCAAAGAAAACGTAAAGGAAACGCCTCTATGCTATTGCTACGTCTCACTCTAAAAATCAGCTACAATTATACCCTTTATTCATTGATATTCAAAATTCTCAACTTTTTATTACTCATAGCTTCAAAGACACTGCTTGTACAAGCTAAGTATTGAGTTAATTCTTGAAACTCAATCTAAAGTGAAGCCATGAAGGAGAAAAACAAAGGTGTTGTTGAAGCTTTTAATAGCAATGAAATGGATTGTTACTATTCTACCTCTGAACTTGTTCAATGTAAGAAACATCCTTCTTCTTCTTCTTCTTCTTTTGGTGGTGGTGGTATTTGTGCTTATTGTCTTAAGGAACGTTTAGTGAAACTTGTGTGTTCTGATTGTGGTGAACAAAGGCTTTCTTCTTGTTCTTGCTCTGATGAGATAACTTCGAATCGAAATTCATGTAGTGTTGAGGTAGGAAGTGTTGGAAGGGTTTCATTTCTTATTGAGAATGAAAAGAATGAGACAACTCCAATACATCATTTGATTTCTAAGGCTAAAGATAAAGAAGAAGAAGTTGTTGTGCTGAGGAGAAGTAGAAGCAATTGTGTTGATATAAAAAGGAATGGTACTTTTTGGAGAATTGGGAAACTATTTAGGAAGAAGAAAAAGAAAGATTTTAGTGGAAGAAGTGTTGGTGGGTTTGATGAGAAGAGTAGTGAGATGATGATGTGGAATCTTGAAAATAATCAAAGGGGTGTATCAAGGTCAAGATCTTTATGCAGTTTTAGAGGAGGTGGTGGTGGTGGTTTATTTGGATCTGAAGATGGTGGTGATTCAGTTTTATCAGGTGCTAGAAGTTCTATTTCTGCAGCTAGAAGTTCAGGTGTGAATGGTGGTTTGATTTTAGAATCTGGAAGGAGAAGTGGTTACAGTGAAGCAGAGCCAAGAAGGAGTGATTTTGTATTTGAGTGTGAAAATGGTAGAAAGAGTGAAGTTGATTATGGAAGCTACAATGTTGTAAACAGGCGTGTGTTTTCATTAAGAGAGAGTGATTTCAAAGGTATGGATGAGTCTAGTTTTATTGATTTGAAGCTTGATTATTCATCTGAATCAAAACAGCATGATTTGTTCAATGCCAAGATGGGTGAAAATACACTATCTGCTTTTGGAAGCATAAGAGGTGCTGGAAATTTCATGCAACATGATGCTGAAGGAGTTTTGACTAGTGGAGGTTCATGTAGGATTACTGTCAATGACAGAGGAGTTAAAACTGGAAGAAAAAACATGAAAGGTTGGAGATGGATTTTCAGATATCATTCAAATTGGGGAGGAAGCTCAAGGAAAAGAGATCAAGATCTTATGTTCAAAACCTGAGTGAGTTTAAATTGTGGTTGTGAATCTTTATGTTGCAGGCAAATGCAAGAGAATGCGGCTGATACGATCTAAATTGCAGCTGCAATACTATTGCAAAGACTTCAAAATTTGCAATACTGCGATCACAATTTCGATTGCAGACCGCAATTTTAAACCTTGAATCTGACAAATCAAATACATAAATGCAAACAAACCATGTTTCTATGTAGTTTCATTAGCATGGTAGTATTAGTCTGTTGTTTAAATTGCCTGTAGTTGCTCTTTAGACATTATATTTCTTGTCTACTAATGTTATTTTTTTTTCTTCAGTTAAATCCTTAATAGAAACTTCTTGGAAAGTCCCTAGTCAAATTTTTCTTTCAATTAAATGTCAGGAAACAAGAAAGAAAGTGCCTCTCAATCATAATATAACATCATAATATTCCTTAGTATGAAAAGATTAAGCCAAAACCAACCTGGAATTACAAAATTTTCAATGTGGAAAAGTGTGTGATATATAAGTTAAGTGGTTGCCAAAATTGACACTTGACCTATTATTATCACTTATATGGAACTAGATCGCTTGTAGTTCAATTACGCATTTCACGATACAATCAATCTCAATTGTCGATTTAAGATTTGACGGTTCAGATCACACAATTAATTTTACATAATAAAATTATATAAACCGTTGATCTAAATCGAATGGCTGAGAGACGCGGTTACAGCACCAAATCCAATTCTTAGCAATATTTAACACGACATAGATCACGATTTTCGTTTATTAAATTGGTAAGTCCATCACAAGCGACACTCAATACTGTGGCAACAACTTTATACATTTGTTAGTTACTGCATTATTGAAAGAAAGTGCCACGAAACAGAGATTGGGAATTCCCTTTTGACTCGTCCATGTTTTTGAACTGTAACTTTACTAATATTTTTATTTTATTATTTATACAACAGAAATCGTTAAGGAGACACATCGTAAGGTAAAATAGCTAATTTTATTTTGAATTAAACTATGGGCTCATTTCAGTTGTAATGTAATATATTTTATATAATTTTGTCACACCATTTTATTGAAGAGTCAAAATTTAACAAAAGTGAATTGAAAAAAAAATAATTACAATTTATGGAGGAACAACACATGTTTATTTACAATGATAAGTGTAAAGTTGTCCAGCACTAGCAGCATGTGCTAGAGAATTTCAAATAGGAGGATACTTGAAACCAAATAATTAGAAAACTTAAACCAAACAAAAATGCTTTCATGTCTCTACAAGCAACCATAATTCAAAATTGAACATAGTAGGCATAATTTAATATATTAATTATAAGAAAAGTAGACTATAGTTCGATAACAACCATTTTATGAATTGTTAAAGTCGAAATGCCGAACAACTTTTAATCCCACCTACAAAACATCCCCAACAGTTTTTGTTTTTTCTTTTGTTTGCGTGACCAATCTCTTCAACTTGACAACTCAGCATCTTCCTCTTTCTCTCCTTTTTGGATTTGAATTAAAGATAAATTATTTTTTTTAAATAAAAATATGGCTTGAAAATTTGAGTCATCCGATGTTTGATCAGACGGTTGGGATCTCATGACTGCATGTGGTCTGCACACACAAGTCCCTCCTTTTCGTTTGAACTGTCCAAATAGACAAAGCCAACGAGGCTTGCCAAAATGGACTCTGGTGACCAAATTTGAAAAATCCAAATTTTTCTTCACTAACTTCAGTCAAACTTAATAAACGTGTTTTTAAATTATCCATGATTGACCATGTCAAAATAAAATTTGATCTAACATATATATATGTCCATGTGTATATCCGTTAAGAACAACATTAAACAAGTTATTCTTGGATATAAAGATTGAAAAACAAAACATAAGAGTATTGGTGAGTGAAGAAAAATTCGAATATAGAAGAATATGTATGTCACTAGGCCTCTTTCGTTGTTGAAAAAGTCTTCAGAGGCTCTCTCATTACCTCCACCTGAAGGACCAAATTCTGGTATTCTTGTAATTCAAGATGATGATTTGGAACCAACCTCTTGTTTTGGGTTGGGACAGTACCATGAAGTTAAGGAGTTACCTTTTCCACAAAACATGAACCTTGAGTTGTTCTATAGATCAGGCATTTCACTCAACAGAGCTACTCGTTATCATCATGTTGCCTTCATTCCAGTTGTTAATCAGCCATTGTCTTCCAATAAATACTATGTTATTCATCTTCAAGGGAAGAAAAGAGGGTAAGTCTTAATTAATTTTGTGAAAAATAAATATTTCTTAACTTTTGGTTATTTAAATGGTTTGAATGTGATTCAATTCATCTATGCCAAGAAATCAAAGTTACATAAATTTCACCTTTATGAGTTCATGAGTTTGAATTCTCTACAATTGTGGTACGGTGCAATGGGATTTTGAGCCTTTGATATGAATTCAAGTTGGTTTTGAATTCAGATCCAATAGTTCTACAGCCCGTTACACCGTTCAATGCCGGTAGAGGAACTAATTTCAGGGTTATGAAACACAAATATTAAATGTAATTAATGCGTCGTATCGACATGTCAAACATAGAGGTGTCTTCGATTAGAAATGTCGGTACTACAGAGGTTACACACCAATAGTATTATAAATTATAATGATGTAATTTCTTTTCTTTTTTTCTTGTACAGGGAAGCATACATTAATTCAAAGGAGGAAGATGTGAACACATTCTGTTTCTACAATTCTGTCTCTGATGTGCCACTACATCCAATAGATATCAATGACACAAATCATGAGTTTGAGATATATCCTCGTAGAAGCAAAGTTACTTTAAGGAGTGGTTTCTCGGCTAAATCAGTTTCTCCAGAAGGATACCCTCCAAGGTTTTTAAGTAGAAGGTGGAAATTGCGTGCTTCAACATCATCAACTGATTCATGTCTTGGAGAAGCATCAGGTATAGATGAATCCCTCCGTGTGATTAAACCAGAATTCGAATTCTCCATATCAAATAGATTTTCAAAAAGTGTTGTTGTTGGAAAATGGTATTGTCCCTTTATGTTTATCAAGGAAGGAACTCACAGAACATTGAAAGAAGAAATGAGAAAATCAATGTTTTATGAGATGACACTAGAGCAGAAATGGGAACAAGTGTTTTCATGTGAGAATGTTGATGATAGGAGGGAAAAAAGCACTGTGAATGTTGATGCTGTTGTTCAAAAGGAAGTTGTTGTGGTTTCTGGGTGGGAAGCTATAATGGATGTAGTAGCTGAAGATTTTTTATGGTTTAATAGTTTCAACAATGTTGGAGAAAAGAACAGTGTTGGATTGAGTATGGCAATAATTGATAGAATGAAGTGGGAGCAAGAAAGGGTTGGATGGATTGGAGGAAAAGAAAAGGAAATTAGAATTAAGAAAGTGGAAGAATTTGAAGGGAGTAATAATGGATGGAAGAAATTTGGATGTTATGTGTTGGTTGAGACTTTTGTATTGAAGAGATTGGATGGAAGTGTTGTATTGACTTATGCTTTCAAACACTATCATCAACTAAGAAGCAAATGGGAATGATTGTTGTGAGAAAAATAAATGGATAGGCTTGTAGTATTCATATTCAATTTTTATGTGGTCTTGTTAATTAACAAGAAAAATTTGTTCATTCATTCAGATTTGATATTGCAGATTATATACAAGAATAAACTATTGAATATATCTATTGCCTTCTTTCTTGTTTTTTTTAATATCTCGAGGTCATCTCATATAAACACCCATACACCTGATCGGGCATTAGTCAATTTTTGAGGGACGGGAGCATTAGCCTCTTGTGGTATAGGAGAATTAGCTAAACATTCAGAATCCCTAAGAGATTTTGACACCACATTGCAACCTAAAATCTTAAAGTATTAGATATATGAATCCTCACTCTTATATATACCACATTTCTTCCATTCTCAGTCGATGAGGGACTAACCACTCACACTTGAATTTCAACAATCTCTCCCTCAAGTGTGAGTCACCCACAACACTAGACTTGATCCACACTAGAATCTCTCACTCCCGCTCCCCCATCAAGCCGAACCAGGCTCTTATACCACTTGTTGGGGAGTTCAGGGGAGGGCGACAACAACAATGGACTAAACGTTTAGGATTCCTAAGAAATCTTGACATAACTTTGTGGTACTAACCGCTAACACTTGAATTTCAACAATATCCACCTTAAGTGTAGACACCCACAACACTAGACTTGTTCCACACTAGAATCTTCTACTCCCGCTCGCCCACCAAAGCGAACCATGACTTTGATACAACTTGTTGGGGAGTTCAGAAGAGCGTGAAATTGGAAGATCTTAAGGTAGATAAAGTCTAATGTTGCGGGTAACTCACACTTGACTCCCCCAGACCCCCCAACATGCCTTACTAAAATATGTGCATTTTTTTTTTCTTTTTTGAGGACTCTTTTCAAAAATGATAATTTAGAGTAATTGCAATGTTTTTAACCATGATGCTCGTTATTCAATGCAATAAAGTCATACACATATTTTACTTCATAAAAACATATATAGTAAAGTCTATAGGCATGCACATGTTTTTCAAAATCAACGTACAATACCCAAACAAAAACATCTAAGATGATCAACAAGTGTTCCACCATGGTGGGTGCTAACATCCCGTAAAGCCTACTACAAAAGCGTAACAATGTGTTATTGAGAAAAAGACTTAGTTAAGGAAACAGTTAACTGCAACTTCTGATTTTCTTTTGCTTAAAACAATTACGCTGAAGAATAAACTATGTCCATTACCTATGAATTTTTTGACTACTCCAAAGAGTGTTAAGTACGGTGTGACTGTTTAAGCTACTGAACTAAATGCATAAAATAATATAAAGTAAATTGATAAATATAAAGATGACGTAAAAATCTTGTTTGGTTGATTGCGTGTCGAAAATATTACAAGTGCTAGTATTTATAGGAAAAGCTAATCATACTGACCATAAATTGTGGCCTACAGACATGTTGCCGTGCTCAGCTAATTACGCAGGTAATGTGTGATAATTTTCATCTGAGGGAGCTCGTGGCTCCCTACAATTGACTCATTTTCATGTTTCTTCTGTAAGAACCAAGTTGGTTTGAAGAACAATGATCCTTAATTGTTTTGATGATAACAAAAATTATTTTGTAGGAATAATTTATTGCGTTAATAAATTTGATTAAGTGTGCTGATCCTTGTCATATACTTTAAAATCTTTACGTTGTATGCTTTGATGACAAGATGAGATAAACAAGAAAATCAAGGCAATGCTTTGAAAAGATCTATAACTAACTCTGATAAACTCACTCTCAACACGCCTCTGGTGAATCTGTCAATACAAGCTCACATTGATGATTATGCATTTCATAACCTTGGTATACAAATTGATTGTCTGATAAAGTCAATATTCTAACATCATCAGCTCATCATAGTAGACTTATCCTCTAACTGAAGAAGCGCATGACATTCTCTAATAGTGTCATTCTCTGGTCTTCCTGCCATTTCTATCAAATATGCTGAATCAATTATGAAGAAGGATTTGGACAAGTTTTTAATGTTGATTCAAGATCTCTAAAGATTTGATACGAGTTATTATTTCACATGTTGATTTAATGCAATCACAACAGTTAGAAACCTTAATGGACTCAAAGTTTTTCTATAAAAGGATTTGTGATCGTCCCTAAGAAAAACAAACAAGAAAAATAAAAACAACAAGAGAAAAATCTATGCCGTTATAGATACAAATTTGTGAAAAATCTTGTATTAGCTCTAAGTGCTGAGAAACCTAAAATACTTTCTGACAGCAATCCTTGTAAACATTGTCGTATGAGAGTTTGTCAGAAAACCATCTTAAACATTATTGTAACTTGGCCCATTATTGGTTGCTTCCCTTAACAACTTGAGCATACTAAGCCAGAAGGTTGAGAAGACTTGAACACAGTTAGTTTGACTAGAAGGTGTTTAGTGAACATGTGATACTATCAGTGATTAGTGGATTAAATCCTTCAGTGTGAAAGGACTGGACGTAGCTAACGTGTTGATTGTGAACCAGGATAAATTGACTTGTGTGTCTCTCATTATCTCCTTATTTATCATTTTACTTATTCTTGCTTTCAAAATCACTAGTTTTTAATTTGTTTTAATCGAGTAATTTTTTTAAACAAAACATAATTCACCCCCATTTCTTGTGTTTTTGTCTCTACAATTAGCATCAGAGCTTGGTCTCTAGGCTAAGCATTTAACCAACTATGAAGCTCCTAAAGATGTTGTTAGTGTTGAAATATCTAGAAAGGATCTCAACGCCAATCAATAGAAACAATATAAGATGCATCATTAATCCATGATTTTTATGATGAATGATATCACTTTCAAAGAGTTCAAAATATAAAGCAATAAAGAAACCGCAAAAAGGTTTTTAGATGCCCTGGTCCTCAACTATGAAGGAAATAAACAAGTGCAGGAAGTTAAGGCAAATCTGCTTGTAAGGAAGTACGAACTTTTCCAGATGGAAGAGGATGAAGACATCGAGAAAATGTTTTCTAGATTTCAAATCTAGTCTCCGGACTAAAGATTCTCCAAAAGAGTTATACTAAATCCGATCATGTCAAGAAGATCCTTCAAAGTCTACCTAGCATGTGGAGACCAAAAGTAACAACAATTCAAAAGGCTAAAGACCGTAACAAATTGCCTCTGGAAGAGCTGATGAATTCACTTAGATCCCATGAGATTGACAATTCAAACCCTCAATTTCTTGTGTTTTCTCTCTCTATATATCTCTGTTATATCACATTGGCAATATTCATACGCATTTATTCATTCTATATATTGTGCCTACGTGTAGATTGTTATCGGGATAAAAATGTGGAAGGTGAATGTAACTTTCAAATTATCAGGTTGTATTGAGCTTTGACCCAATCTAGGACCTCTACGACCCTTATGGACTCTTGTAAACCTGAGAAAGACTCGACTAATCCATATTTGGTTGCTTTTTTCACATCTAATCTTCCTTCGGCTAAGAGTAATTTGGCTACCCCAAAATTTGACTGTTTTTTGTTCTCGGCTAACGAGTTATTTATTTTTAAGTATAAGCACAATGTCTAGTCACATTTCTCTATCATGGAACTATAACGTCGTCATCATTTGGGTCTACTTGAAAATATTGTGTATGAAGAGTTGAGTCTTCAAAATTCTTCTCGATCTTTTGCTCATACTTCATTCTTCCTTTCTTTTTCCTTCAATGACTTCTTGATTTTGATCGAAGCTAATGCACATGTTGTCTTCGCATTTATGAACATATAAGATGATGATCAACTTGGTCAGATGATGTCTCTATATCTTGTATCAGATGTTGAATTGTTTATCATATCAAAATGTCTTTGGTGCTTCATTTGATTTGGCAAAATGTAAATATCAGATCCAATCTGGTTATTTGACACATTTGGTGTTATACTCTGATGTTGACAGATGATAAGCTTGAGTGTGACTAATTCATTGTGTGTTATGCATTCGTTGTCAAACGAGGAGTAGGAGAAATTTATTCTTTTGTCACATACTCAATATCGAAGCTAATGCACATGTTGTCTTCGCATTTATGAATATATAAGATGATGATCAACTAGGTCAGATGATGTCTCTATATCTTGTACCAGATGCTGAATTGTTTATCATATCAAAATGTCTTTGGTGCTTCATTTGATTTGGCAAAATGTAAATGTCAGATCCAATTTGGTTCTTTGACACATTTGGTGTTATGCTCTGATGTTGACAGATGATAAGCTTGAGTGTGACTATTCATTGTGTACTATGCATTCGTTGTCAAACGATGAGTAGGAGACAATTTATTCTTTTGTCACATACTCAATATATACTAGTCATGTCGTTTTAACATAGTACATTAGAATTGATAATCGAATATGTAACAACTGAAATGGTGGCCAAATATGTAACTTCCAAATTGTGACCAACTTTAGCGACCAAATAAGAAATTGAAATTGGAGGTCATTTTAGATTGTGAAATTAAAGACCATATGTATCCTTCGTCGACAATATCTTTTTTCCTAAAGTTCATGCATCAGTAAAATATTAAAATTACTATTGATGGCTTCCCCAATCCCGAATGTGAAGGCAATAATCTACCAACAATATGCTACCTATGCCTCTAAATATAGGATCTCGTTGATCAAAGCACAAGAATTAAGACTGATAACAATATTAAATTTATTGACAATTGATATTATTTTTACAAATTTATCCTTCAATTTTCATTATAATAATTACAGTTTTTTTTTATAGAATTATAGTATTTATTGTTGGTTGTAGAAAAAAAATATAAATTAATGAAGTATACATCAAGAATGAAACAATTAATACAGTTGAAAATTCAAAGATAATATATTAATACATAATTTATTTAGTTTATTGAATTACCTGAAATATTAGTAATTAAATCAAGGCATCTAGAATAATTGGGGAGACACTTAATGCAATACTTTCACATTAAGAAAGTGCACATTTGGACCAAAAGAAAGATGTACACACAGTCTAATATTTTGTTGTACCACCATTTTTGGTTTTAGCTTAAGATTTAAGAATTTATTTTCTTTGAAGAGTGCAAACAACACACTCTATAACACACTTTTTAACACATTTTATTTAATTGATTAAATTTTACATAGGTTCCTCCAAAACATGTGAGTCGCATATAAATTTGTAGGACTCGTGTATTTTAACCAATCAAAAAGAGGATGTTAACAAGTGTGTGTTAAAGAGTGTGCTGCTATCATTATCTATTTTCTTAATACTTAAGGATAGAAAGCCTATATAAAGGCATGTTTTGTATCATGTTATCAATTAAGTGAATGAAGTATAGTGTTGAGTAAAATTATCTTCCTCTATTTTCTCACTGCCTACATTTTGAATTTGTGAAAATAATGACCCGCTGATATAAAATTAGTATTAAGGATGTCAGTGTGATGGGTACGGGTATTAGTTGAAGGTGCAAACACGAGAAGGGGGTTGAATTGTGTTTGACTAAGTTGATAACTTTTTCATTATTTGATTAAACTGATTCAGACTTGATGATTTACATGGAGTATAAGCAATAACAAAACTAAGGAACACAGAAATAAAGTGACACAAGTAATTTATCCTAGTTCACCACTAACTTGGCTACATCAAGTCCCTTCACTCAAAATGATTAAATCCTCTAATTCAACAACTTGAATTACAAAGCGCCTGACCCTCCAAGTAAGTCTTCTCAAACAACTTGACAACCTCAGACTTTTGAGGAACACACACACCTTGACTCTACCAACCAAGTTTTCTCCTCACAATCTGACAACCCCAGATTGTTGAAGGCACACTAACACCACTATTGGGTTTGAATACAAAAGTTTGGAACTTGAGTAGTTGCTTCTAACAAGCTGATTATACCAATGACTATCAAACTCTCATTCGAACAAGTGTTTCTCTCTTTGAACTCTAAGATGAATTTGGAATTTTGAGCTTGAGTTATTCTATTCTTTTCTGATTTTTTGATGATCTTCTTCTTGTGCCTTGAGTATCTATTTATAGATAAAATTAGCGCTTCAATTTAGTCCTTGTTTAATTTTGAATTGTATCTTCATTCCTAGCTTGGTCAAGATGTTTTTTGATAATTCATGTCTTCTTGTAGATAAATCTTGATCAAATCTTCTTGTAAATAAATCTTGATCAAATCTTCTTATAAATAATTCATATCTTCTTGTAGATAAATCTTGATCAAATCTTCTTGTAAAAAATTCATATCTTATTATAGATAAATCTTGATCAAATCTTCTTGTAAATAATTTATATCTTATTATTAATAAGATGTTGATCATATCTTCTTCAAATCATGACCATATTGTTCTCATAAAATACTTTTGTTAACATCAAAACTCTAAGTATAAAACCAACTTGGTTCCAACAATCTTCCCATTTTTGATGATGACAAAACTGTATTTTTTATAACAACTTTTCTTTTAAATACTTTGACTCCCCCTGTAGTTTTTTTTTTATAGTAATTACCAATGCTTCATCAACAAAGGTAGGCTCGGCTCAGTTGATGAGAGTAAGCCAAACAAAGTGGTATCTTTTAGTGATGATCTGGTCCTCAAAGGGTCACTTGCATTTCTAATGATTAGAGGACTTGTACTTCCATCCAGATCTTCCTTCTAACTTATCTTGATTGTTTATGAATTGATCCGATTCATCATATGAAGATTTTTCATCTGCTTCTAATTTGCTTGTATCATCTGATTTTTTGGGTTCTTCTGGTTTGTCTGCATCTACTTCCTCGGGTTCTGGTAAACTTGCACTATTATCATCTTGCTTTGACTTTTCAAGGTCAAGCTATTTATCATCAAATTTAACATGTATGGACTCTTTCATAATCCGAGTTTCCCTATTAAACACTTTATAAGCCTTATATCTTTCAAAGTATCCAATGAAGGTACACTTTTGAGATCTAAAATCAAATTTACAAAGGTTATCTTTAGGGTTCAACATATATCAAGTACAACCAAATTGTTTAAAGTAAGAGATGTTAGGCTTTTTACCTTTCCACAATTCATATTGTGTTTTATTCAATATAGACCTAATTAAGACTTTATTTTGAATATAACATGCAATGTTAATTGCTTCAGCCCAAAAGTGTTTTGCAACATTCATCTCATTTGACATGGTTTTGATAATTTCTTGGAGTGATCTATTCTTTCTTTCTACAACTCCATTTTGTTGGGGTGTTCTAGGAGATGAGAAATTGTGAGAGATACCATTCTCATCACAAAAGCTTTTAAAGAACTTATTTTCAAATTCTCCTCCATGATTACTTCTAATTGTTACAATCTTAAGACCCTTTTCATTCATTACTTGTTTGCAAAATTTGATAAACACTTTGTGGTATTCATCCTTAATTCTTAAGAATTTTACCCATGTCCACCTAGTGTAATCATGTACTATAAAAAAGCCATATTTTTGTCCACTTTGATAGACTGTTTTCATTGGCCCAAAGAGATCTATATGTAAGAGCTCACGGGGCTTTTAGGTAAAGATTGAGTTCTTAGGGGTAGAGGAGTTCTTTGTTTGTTTTCCTTTTTGAAAAGCTTCACACATGATTTCAACTTTGTAACTAAGCTTAGGTAGACCTCTAACATGTTGAAGTTTATTCAGTTTTGAAATCAATCTAAGGTTTGCATGACCTAATCTTTTGTGCCAAAATAGTTTCTCTTCATTTACTAACATAAGACACTTAACCTCTTCTTTCTCTAGACTAAACAGATTTATCTTATAAATGTTGTTTTGTCTCTGACCTGTAAAGAGTACAAATCCATCCTTCTTACTAATTGCCTTGCATGTTTTTTGATTAAATATAATATCATAATTATTATCACTCAATTGAATAATACTTAATAAATTATGCTTAAGACCTTTAACAAACAAGACATCTTTAATAGAAGGGGAAGTACCATTACCAACTATACCTTGACCAATGATCTGACCTTTTTGCTTTCCTCCAAAAGTCATTGTACCTAATTTGCTCAATGTTAGTTCTTGGAACATAGACTTTTTTCTCGTCATGTGTCACGAGCATCCACTGTCTAGATACCATGATTGGTGTTTTAACTTGATTGCTATGACATCTACAACATAGACAATTTTGTTCTTAGGTGCCCAAATTCCGTTGTGTCTTGGTTTGTTAGTCTTGAAAGATTTCTTGTCTTTCCTTCTATTTAACATGGGACAAGATAATTTGGAGGGACCTTTCTTAGAGAAAACAATACAAAAAATATCAGAGGGAATAGGTTTAGGTTCAGTTACTTGTTAGATTTATCATCATTTCCTCTGTTAGATTGTCTAGAATATCTTTGGGGAAATTTCTTCTTTCTGTTGTGCCACATCTTTTGAATTTTTCTGGATATGAAAGTCAATTCCTCTTCCTCTAAGTCTCCTTTCCGATACTCTAAATCATCATCCTCTGATTCTACTGTTGCCTTCAGAACTTTCTTCTGCATGGATTTCAAAGCTAAGGTTGGTTGTTTCTTCTTGTGCTCACCCTCTACAAGTTCAATTTCATGTGATATGAGAGAGCTGATTAATTCCTCCAACTTAAGAGTATTCAGATCCTTTACTTCCTTAGTGGCAGTGATATTAGGTCTCCACTTGCTTGGCATACTTCTTAGTATCTTCTTCACATGATAATGAGTAGTATTACTATTCTCAAGTATCTTTAATCCTAAGACCAAAGTTTGGAATCTGGAAAACATTGTTTCAATGTCTTAATCTTCTTCAATCTTGAACAGCTACTTTTTAACTATGAGGTTGGCCTCTGCTTCTTGAACTTGCTTGCTACCTTCATAATTAGAATCGGACTATCATAAATACTCTTTTTTTGTCCCCTCATTGGTGCACTTGTCAAACTCCATGGAAGTGATTGCATTTATCATGAATGTTTTGGACTTATGATGCATCTTGTACATCTTCTTTTGATCAGCATCCGCCTTTTTCCTTGGAATCTTAATATCATCAGTATTCTTTGGAGCAGTATTACTATTTTCCACCAAGTCTAAAAGTTCAGGATCTTCTGAAATAAAGAAACTTCTCACCTTGTCTTTCTTGTACTCAAAACGTTCTCCATCAAACAGAGGTGGTTTGTTGATGTTTCCTCCAATAGCTTCTTCACTGAATCCATACATGTTGAACCCTTGGATCTTTCCTCAAACACCATAAAATGCTCAGCCTTGAGATGGAGCTCTAATACCAAGTGAAGGTGCAAACACAAGAGGGGAGAGTTGAATTGTGTTTAACTAAGTTAATAACTTTTTCATTTTTGATTAAACTAGTTCAGACTTGATGATTTACTTGGAGTAGAAACAACAACAAAACTAAGAAGTGCAGGAATAAAGTGACCCAAGTAATTGTTCTTAGCTCACCACTAACTTGGCTACATCAAGTCCCTTCACTCAAAAGGATTAAAACCACCAATTCAACAACTTAAATTACAAAACACCCGACCCTCCAAGCCAGTCTTCTCAAATAGCTTGACAAGCCCAGACTTTTGAGGAACACACACACCTTGACTCTACTAGCCAAGTCTTCTGCACACAATCTGACAACCCCAGATTATTCAAGGCACACACTAACACCACTATCGGGTTTGAATACAAAGATTTGAAACTTGAATAGTTGCTTTTAACAAGCTGATTCCTATCACATTTTAAGAAGAACAGTTAGAAAATATTTTTCGTTCGAATAAGTTTTTCTCTCTTTGAACTCTAAGATGAATTTGGAATTTTGAGCTTGAGTTCTTCTACTCTTTTATGATTTTTCGATGATCTTCTTCTTCAGCCTTGAGTATATATTTATAGATAAAATTGGGGCTTCAATTTAGTCCTTGTTTAATACGATGCTCTTCGTACGGTGTCCGACATATCTGATCAACATCAATCTCATCAAGAGCTTTCCTAAATGGAATAACCAAACCCTTATCCCTATTTGCCTTCCATCGAAGTGCTCTAGGTTGGCCTCAACATATCTAGGTGAAGGTCTACAACAATCTACACATAAATTTGGGAAGTGCTTATAGACCCAAGCCTGAACACATATAATAACATATCATTAGTTTAGAATTTATAATATCATTTGTTTAGAATTCATAACATATGAACACAATAAACAACCATTGAGTTTACCTGTAAGAGTGTCAGATACCCAAAAATCGTTCTGGTCTGATGCATACTAGCTTCGCGGATATTGTCATATAGGTAAGCAAGAGCAGCAGCACCCCATGCATATCCCCCACATGAGTTTAGGTCTCGGAAGCACTCTAAGTAGGCAACGCTAACTGCGAAGGCACTATTGTCGCTGAAAAGCGTGCAACCAACCAAAAATAGTAGAAATGCCCTCGCAGCCATCTCCCAATGCTGGTCACAACAGCACTGATGGTATACTTCAAGTAGCCAACTATATCGAACAATGGTTGTCCGCGTGACATTAAACTTTGCAGAAGTAGAAGCTTCAATAACTCCAAGAAGTTCAGCTAATAAATTTGCACCGTCATCTTTGTTAAATACATTGACACTAAAGAATGCACCAATGATGGGTATATGCAAAAGAGATGAGACATCATCCAGAGTAATCGTCATCTCCCCAATTGGAAGATGGAAGTTGTTGGTGTCTCGATGCCACCTATCTACGAAAGCAGATATGATCCCTTTGTCGATTATTTTGTAACTGCATTTTAGCAATGAATATACTCTTGAACTCTTAACTAGCTGTTCCACCTCCTCATGTTCAATCACAACTTCTTTCAATTTTTTTCCATTACTAAATACCCTTAGCTCCCCACGATCTTGAAACAAAAGCAGCGAAAAAATGTAAGTTAAAACACATTATGACAACAACTATTAAAAATTTAATATGATTGAGAAAATTACCTCTCCATCCCAAAGTCGAGTGGTCACATGATCACCAAATGTCCTAAGGACAGACTTGTCAACCGGACCACCAAGATATCCATCAGCCCGTGGAGGTTCATCTATGTGCTCTGGTTGGGCTTGATGTTGTGTTTGCTCTTCCTGTTGGGTCTCCTCTTCTTATTGGGCCTCTTGTTGTGCTTGTTGCTACTGTAATCGTCGTTGTGCTCGCCTCTCCCGCCTGTCCCATTGCACTTCCTGCTGCTCCTCAAGACGCTGAGCCCGTATAGAAACGGTTGGTCTAACACGACAACCCTTATCATTAGCAGTACCCTCATCATTAGTAGTAACATTAATTATAACTCGACCTGCTTTATCAATAAACATAGTGCGCACCATTTCTGCATAACCATATCATTATCAAAATCAAAACACAATCAAATATGTTGCAACACAATATCTGTCCACTTACGCAAATTCACTCTGCCCAGAAACCTACGTGAAATGAGTTCACATACGCAAACTCAGTATGCGTAGAACCTACGTTCACATACGCAAACTGATTTCACGTACGTGGAGTCAGTTTGTGTACGCAAACTCAATCTGTGTAGAACCTACGTGAACTGAGTTCACGTACGTGAACTCAGTTTGCGTAGAACGTACGTGAGCTCAGTTCACGTAGGTTTCTGGGCAGCGTTAGTTTGCATATGCAACTGAGTTCACGTAGGTTTTTGGGTTTGCGAAAAAATTCAATTACATGAAAACAAGAACTACAAATTGTAAAAAAAAAAACAAGAACAACAACAAGATTGATGCAAACCTGATGTAAATGAGAGGCAATGAGGATAATTGAAGATGTTGAAGTTGTTAAAAATGGAGGAAGAATGAGAAGAGGGTGTGAGAGAAAAGGATGAATATGAGTGTGATGTAGAAGATGAAGATAGAAAGAGAGGTTAGAGTTGAAGGTGAAGATAAAATGAGAGGTTAGAGTTAAACATGTTATAAATAGGTAAGGGCATTTTAAGTATTTCGTTTTTAAAAAAAAATTAAGGGGTGTAGATAGAAAAAATGGAGGTCTGGGTGGCTTGTTTGAATTTATACTTTACACACGTTACATATATACAAATTCACAGACTTATAAGTAAGTGGGCCCTATAATCCAATGGCGGAACGAACTTGAGATTTAAACTAGATATCTCTATGTTACCGGACTAGTCCCACTGAGCTAGTAATGTAGGCATGTAAATTTGCAACCGATAAAAAACAAATAACTCAAGGCCTACTGAAACATTAAAGAAAGACCTCACAGTTGACAGTATTAAAATATGGTAGAGTGCAACACATATACACGTTGCAAATTTATTCGAAATATATTTCATTAATTAAATAATTCAACACCACAAACACTTGTTAATTAGAATATAGGAATACCAATTGAATTTAAAATTTGATGTAGCTGCTCTTTTCATCACCAACTTTCTTATAATAATATTTTGTTATAATGAGTTTGTTTTTCCTTATTATTTTTTTATTAAGAGTTTTCAAGTTGGATTTATGTATCTTTTCTTCTAGATTTTTTTAGTTTATATATGAATATAAATACTTCAACTATGTCTAACTTTAAATTTTAAGATCTGTTTGAGAGGAGAATTATGGACAAAAAGGAAGATCTTATTTTTGTTTTCGTAAATAATTAACTATAAAATGTTTATAAGAATGAATTTAACATGACTAATATGTTTTATGATTATATATCATATTAATCTTTTAAATTTTTTGAAAATCTCAAATGTTTTGCTAACTACATTGAACCCTTTATAATAATTGGCCAAGTTCATTAATGATAATAATAATTAGATATTAATATGCGCTTTGCGCGGTAAAATTTAATATATTAGTGAGAATAAAATAACAATAATATGTAATTTAAAAATAATGTTTATTTTTGTTTTAGAGTAGAAAATACTAAAACGTTTTTGTGTCTAAAGGTAAATATATTTTTGAATAGTTATATATAAGTTAAGTTTATTTTAGTATAAAGGAAAAAGTAAAATATTGTTGGCTAATACAATTATATTGAAATATGATACTATTCATAAGATTTTACGACTTTAGAGATCCAATTCTTGTCTTTAATATTTTTTAAATGTGGAATTGGTTAGCTTTTTGGTTTTATTGAAGTGTTCATTCTAATAATATATTTTTTAAATAATTATGCATCGATTTATTGTTAAAGTTGTACATTTAACGTCTTAAGTTTTAGTTCAACTGTCAATGTCGATATTGCTAGGTTTCTTGTTTTGGGTTTGAACCCGGAACTTCACCATCTGTTCTAAGACAAAAAAAAAAGTTGTACATTTAACTATAATATGTTGTTCATTTTATATAATTTATATTAGTTTTGAAACATTAAATTTATAAATTTATGTACTTTTTGACATTTTCAATTTGACGTGAATCTCCGAAAATAGTTCTTCATACTCATCTCCGAAAATAGCTTTATCCATGCTTATGATGCGTGAATCGTTGTTGTCCATATTCGTTTTTGCTTGTATGTCAAGACACGACCCATATCGAGCAAGGCGTGGATGACTTATTTTAGGAGCAGCAACTGGTTTTCCCCGATCCAGTTTTTGAACTTTGGCAGCTTTATTACCCTCCAGCTTTTGAAGTTTGCCAACTTTATTACCCTCCAATTTTTGAAGTTTGCCAGCTTTATTTTTAACACGAACATCCAGCTGTGGTGCGGCAGCTGGTTTATTCTGGCAGCTGGTTTGCTGTGCGGGTGGTTTGGATTGAATCTGAAAAAATGAGGTTAATCAGTTTGTTAGTTAATTGAATCTGAAAAAAATGAGGTTAATCATAAATGTGACAAACCTTTTCCGGTGATGTGACTAACTCGTTGCAGGGAATCTTCTTGTCATTCCCTTTAGACTTTGTCTAAATCTAAATAAATGTGAAATTAAAGTTAACAGCGGAAAAAATCAGCAATTAAATATAATCAATCATAATCAATTAAACATACCTTATCAAGGGCAACAAGATGTTTGGGCCATGCCACGTAACTACCTATTGCTTCGCCCAAATACTTCATATCTGCATCGTTGTCCGGTATAGGCAACGGTGCATTTGGTTCCAAAGCAATCACGGGTGATACTTTGACATGGCCGGTAGGGATCAGTGTGTTGTGCAATACTTCTCCCAAAGTATTGTACAATGTTCCTTTTCCGACTTTGCGATGAGTAGGGGAGGATAAATACAACACGCAAGGAGAGACACCCTAAATCAATGGTTAATACATAAGTATGTGAAACAATTAGGTTGAATGAATTTCTTATTTTATTAAGTAATTAATTACCTCGGGAAGACTTTTGAGACCAATGTTGCAACTCGCGTTTTCCCTCTCGATTTGTATTTCACGTTGGAGCTTATCCGGAAGTTGCTTGTCTTTATTCGTCTTCACCAAGAGTGCCACTTGCTCTGTTAGGACTTTGAGCTTCTCTAATACTTCCTCATTAGATGGATTTTGGGGCTTCTCTTGTGAAAAATAGCTTTTAGGAGTTACGCCAAATCCTTTCCCCCTCACGCGGCCGGAATATTCAGGAACATTAAACACTTTACCGAGTATGTCCCTGCAACTAGCTTTGTTGTCCTCTTGATTTTGCGAACTTTGTTCGAGATTATCCTAAAATACACGTAGGATTAAAAAGATAAGTTCAATATCATTTTTAAAATACAATATTAAAAAATATTAAAGTGATAATATACTTACACAAAGTTCTATCACTTTTTGAACATTTTCATTATCAACAACTCCATCTTTATTTACACGAGCCTCCTTCCACAAAATATGACAACCCAATGGTTGATCGGATTGGGTTCTTGTAGCTATTCGTTAAGATCATAAACAAAATATTAGTTAGAAACTATAATTTATAATGTACCACATTATATAAAAGTGATGTTTAATTACTTACAAGTTTTTGCTCTAGACGTGCATATCCCATACGAGATTTTTTGTATGGATGCGTCGGATTTTTTGCCCTCTCGCGATTTGCCGTACTTATACTCTATATAAAAAAAATAACAATCGTGTAAAAATTTAAAATACGCTATGAATATGAATAATAAAACACAAATGCTAATAAATTAATCACTTACCACAAACGCGGGGTCTGAACATTTTGCTACAAATGCGCTCCATTCGTCATTTGATATGTAGTGTTTATATATTTTTGGAGCTTCAACATTCATATTTCCATCACGATCTCTTAGATGGCAATTTGAGAGATGAGATCTAAAACCCCGGTGTATTTTTCCGGCAACTCTAAGCACGTAAGTCTTTCTCACCTCGTCAACATGAAAAGCAGTCTGCAAACCAAATAAAGATATAGTTTGAGTAAAGTATTTCAATGGAAAAAATTATAAGTAACAAAAAAGTGGAGTAAAAAAGTTACTTGTATATCAGTCCACATTATATCTTTTGCATCCTTCAACGCCTTATCTCTCCAATCGTCAATTGTAATGGGGATATTCTGACGAACAACAGCACCAATATAACTTACAAACATGGAACTGTTGTTGGGGTCAATTGGCTGACCACTTTCATTCCATCCCACCTAATAAACTCATATAGTAAGTACATGCTTTCAAAAAGATAAAAATAAACAGCAAACAAAGTATAGTATACCTCAAATTTTATGCCATTACTTCTTGCTTTTATGACATTTTGCATGATGGTTGCACCACATTTAACTTCATTTTCATAAGTCTTGGTGTTGACAACTTCTTCATTTTGACAATCTAACTCCTTGTTGGAATCCATTTATCTACAATAAGTTCAACATGCAGTTCAGTATAACTTCAACAAGTTCAACATGCAGTAGTCTAAGTACGTAGCAGTATAAGTTCAACATGCATTTTAGTGAAACAAAAAATTAATAAATACCTGAAAAGTGCGAAGAAATACGTAGGGTTCGTAGGGTTACGGCTTCATTTAAGAGGGTTAGTAACAAAGAAGAACAGTGCAGAAATACGAACGCTTCGTAGGAGAGTAGGGTTCATAGAAATACGTAATGAGGGTTAGTAACAAAGATGGTTCGCAATGAGAAGGAAAATGAAGAGGAGGAGGAAACAAGCGTATGAAGTTTACGTAATGAGGGTTAGTAACAAAGACGGTTGACAATATGGTTCGTAGGGTTCGCAATGAGAAGGAGAATGAAGAAGAAACAAAGCGTATGAAGTTTACGTAATGAAGAGGAAACTGAAGCGGTTTACTATTATATATAAAACCCTATTACATCGTTTTTTTGAAAAAGCGCTGTAAAAGAGCTCCTTGTTTTATTTTTTTAAAAGCCTTTTACAACGCTTTTCCACAAAGCGTTTTAAAAGGCTTCTTTGTTTTATTATGGGCAAGCGCTATGTGACCCTTTTACAGTGCTTTTCCACAAAGCGCTTTAAAAGGCCTCTTTGTTTTATTACGTGCAAGCGCTACGTGACCCTTTTACAGCGCTTTTCCACAAAGCGCTTTTAAAGACCTCTTTGTTTTATTATGTGCAAGCGTTATGTGACCCTTTTACAGTGCTTTTCCACAAAGCGCTTTAAAAGACATTTTTGTTTTATGCTCTATGTGACCCTTTTATAGCGCTTTTCCACAAAGCGCTTTAAAAGGCTTCTTTGTTTTATTATGTGCAAGCGCTATGTGACCCTTTTATAGCGCTTATGCAACAATCGCTTTAAAATACCTCCTTATTTTTTTTAAAGGCTTTTTATAGCGCTTATTGAAAAAAGCGCTGTAAAATTACAAAGTAAATGTTCAGTTCAGTTCAAGTTAAATATGTTAAATTACAATATAAGTTTAATTTTTGTAAAATGCTAAATAATTAGTAAAATACCTATATTTGGATTTTTTTTCTTCCAAATAATTAGTTAAATACCTATATATATATATATATATATATATATATATATATATATATATATATATATATATATATATATATATATATATATATATATCAATGCTAAATTACATGATCAACTGATATTGGGATGATCAGTTCAAGTTCAAGAAAAATTCCCAGTACTCAAACAAAGCTTTTTCAAGTTCAATATAAGCAGAAAATCAGTTCTGGCAGGCCAAACACTTAAATTACATGAACTTAGTATAAAATCAAGCTAAATATAAGCAGAAAATCAAATACAGTTCAAGCTAAATACTAAAATGCTCAATTCTGGCAGATCAAACAATTAAATTACAAGAACTCAGTTCAGATTACATGGCTTATATAAAACAATTAAACACATTAAGATGCCCTTCTTCTTTTCCTGGTGGGATTCACATTTGTTTGTCCATTAACGATACGAAACGATGGATTAATCCAAATTCCCTCATCATGATCATCTCTAAGATATAAACCATCATCAGTTGAAACAATTTCATGTGGTTGTGATGTTGCAAAGAAAAGGTCATTACCAACATCTTCATCATTATTGTTATCGTCACTTATTTTATTGGTCGGTAGGACAACAGACCATTTATCATCAGTAGGATCAGTGACATAAAACACTTGTTGAGCTTGCGACGCTATAATAAAAGTCTCATCTTTGTATCCCACCCTATTAAAATCAACAAGCAAGAACCCTGACTCATCAATCCGAACACCATTATTATTATCGACCCACTTGCAACCAAATATGGGAACACAAAACATTGTGTAGTCTAACTACCATATGCGCTCGATAACCCCAAAATATGATAGATTTGCATATATTGGATTTTTGTCTTTTGCACTTGAGATATGCATCGCTTCAGCTACGAGAGTGACTCCACTATTTTGCATCGTGGTTTGATCATCTTGTTCTTTGGTATAAAATGTGTAGCCGTTAATTACATAACCGGTGTAAGAAAAGACATGTAAACGCAGACCATTTGCTAGCCACCTCAATCTCTATGAAATTGATCCGGGGTCTACATCAAACTTTGACTTTATGTGATTTTTTAACCATGTTATAAAACTTCGATTGTGCCCTCGAGTTATCCAATTTTGATTCCTATTCATGTTCAAACTAGATAACTGATCCATGTGTATTGTAACATACGGTTGAACCTCATCATCATTGTGCAGAACATACAATTGTGTTAGCTCCCGTTCTGCCCTTGATATAGTCATTAGTCTATTTCCAATTATCCCTTATCCTGATATTCTTCCCGAATGAAGAGACATGGGAAGCCTTATGGATTCAACATTGGACAGATATTCAGTACAAGATTCAGCAGCTTCTTCGACAATGTACCGTTCAGCAAGTGTTTTGAATCTTCTTCACTGTGATACATGCGCCTAAATCTTGGTATTATAGGAAAATACCACACGACTTTTGCTGGAGTAGATTCTTTCTTCTTATATCAAAAGACATTGCATTTCGGACACGCCTTTCGTAATTCATATTCGTTTCGAAATAAAATGCAATCGTTAGGACACACATGAATCCTTTCGTAACTCATACCAATAGAGCACAAAAGGAAGGCCAATGCTCAAGAAAAAATTAGAGCTTCAAGTACTAAGAAAATTCATTACTCATTTAAATCATACTTGAATTTCTCTCACTCACATACATTGAATCAGTTCTGATTTTTCCCATTCGATTCTTAGAATCATTCTCGTGTATTTTTCTGTCAAAGAATCAGAACTCAAACAAGTGTTGAGCATTCTCAGATTCTAACAAAACAATCTCATCATTATTATAAAACTCGAACTATAAGAGTTTAGTATAGTTTGGGTAGATTGTAAGAAATCCTATCAAGGATGATAGGTGACCTGATTGAACTCTTTTCTGGGTGGAAATGTTTTAACTTTGTAACAGATCAAGGTTGATCTGAGCTAGGTGTCGTAAAACCAAGAAGGTTCTTTGTTTTGAACACTTAGTGGAAAATCTCACAGTTGTGAGGATTGGACGTAGCCCGAGTTGGGTGAACTAGGATATATCCTTGTGTGGTATCTCTTCCCTTATCTATTTACTTTCAGTATGATTGATTATCAAGTTAAATACATAAACTGAATTACTGATTTTAACTAACCAAGAACGTTCTTCGTTTTCTGGTTAAAACCAAGAACGTTCTCCGTTTTCTGTTTTCACAACGAAGATCAATCTTGAGTTATTTTCTTAAGTTTTTAACAGGAATTTTTAAAAGGGTGAATTTACAATTCAAACCCCCTTTCTTGTAAATTGACATTACCAAGATCAATCTTGAGTTATTTTCTTAAGTTTTTAAAAAGAATTTTTAAAAGGGTGAATTTACAATTCAAACCCCCTTTCTTGTAAATTGACATTGCTACTTCACGTTATTTAAATGTTTTACAGGTAAAAAGACTTAGATCAAGAGTTGGAGAAATAAAGCATAGCAGTTTATGCTATAGTTTGATTAAAATTTATAGGAAATTATTTTGAACCATAGATGTTTTATGTACTCCATTTTTTTGCTGTTTCTTTTGAAGGATTAGTATGTATATTAAATACATTTGCATGATTTTGTGTCGGAATTGTATTAACCATCTCTTTTGTCGAATTATGCTAACGCTCAAGTTATATTCTAGACAATTAACTTACGGTGTTACAGCTATATTTAGAATAAATTGAATATTCAACGCCTCTCTTCATCAATAAATTAAAGATCAATCAGACGATTAAGGCAAGAGTACAATTGACAATCTATCTATACTTTTTCATCCAAGCAGAAGTTGTGAAACTATTCTCTCAAGAAAAACTCCAAGTTCTATTCACTATATTCGTGGGTCATTCTTTCAGAATTCTTGCTTTCACTAAATCTCAAACAAAGAGTTGAGAATCATTAGATCCCAAGCACTTTTTATCAAACACTTTATTTGTAACTCAAGTCTATTGTTTATGTTAGATTGAGTGTTTGTAAAAAAACAATTTGGTTTGAAAAAAATTATTTCTGGATTGAAAGGTGAAAGTTGTATTTGATCAAGTGTGATCAAGATAGAAAGTGCAATGGCAGAACGTTTTGTGCTGAGCATATTAGTGGAAATCTCACAGATTGTAAGGATTGGACGTAGCTCAGGTTGGGTGAACCAAATACTTCTCTTGAGTGATCTTCGTAACCCTTTTCTTTTATTTATTCAATATTCAGATATCACACTTCACTTGGTATAGCATTTAGTTATTTTATTTCTAATCTTAACTCATCTAGAACGTTCTAATTATGCAATCTCTTATTACCAAGATTATTCTTCAGTATATTAAATTAAGTGTAGGAATTAAAATTTAAAAAAGAGGTCACAATTCAAATCCTTTTTTCTTGTGACATTTATTGCTACTTCATGAAGGTGGTTGATGGTGGCTAGAGATGGTGGCGGTGGTTGGAGGTGATGGTGATACTGTTCAGAGGTGGAGGGTCGGTGATGGTGGATGTGATCGTAGATGATGGTCAATTTTAGGTGGGTGATCGAAAATCGGAGGTCGTGGTCGGTGATGGTGGTGGTGGTTGGAGGTGGGTGGTCGGTGATTGTGTTTGATGGTTGTTGGAGTGGTGCTTACGTCTATTGGTGGTGACATGTTAATTTTAAAACAAAAACAAGAATTATGAAATATATATTTTTGGTTTTGAGTTTTACGGAAAATCTGTTTAGCAACCAAGTAAAAAATGAATTGAATTCCATTTTCACCGAATATGTTTTGGTTTTAATATTGACTTTCAAAACATAAAACTAAAAACTCACAACCATATCAAACATACCCTTACTTCTCGTGATTTTATCTTTAGGGTTCTATATTTAGTGCGGAGTTAGTAGATGGCATGGGATCGGTTTCATTTAATTAGGGTCTATTTGGTTCAACGAATAGGGGGGAAGAGAGAGATTTTTAATGGTTTTGTGTTTGGTTTAAGGGAGATGGGGAATTTGAAATGGCTTTTAAGTTATATTGGCATCTTCCCTCCCATCCAAATCCCCCAAAATAGAAGGAGAACAAAACAACTTTACAAGGGATTTTGCGAATAACATTAGAATATTCTCTCCCTTTTTAAAATTTAAACCAAACAAATTTTTTTCAAAATATTTCATCCCCTCCAAACTCCTCCAACCAAACACGGTCTTATGATATAATAAATGCGAATAACATTATAATTTTTTGTCTTTCAATTGATTATGAACTATTTGGATTCTTAGTTCCTTTTAAACCTACATATACCTCAATGACCACACAATTTTCAAGATTTTCTTTTTTGTGATGCCATCTTTTATCCTTAATGATTTTTTTATAAAAATACCTTTGTAATTTACTATTTAAAATGTAATATATTTCTCTTTCTCTCTTATATCAATAATTGTAGGAGTAAATATATAAAAGTAACACTTTTTATACTAAAATCTATTTTTTAAATATATATAAACTTTGTTGGAGGGCCTTATAGTAAAGAATAGAGGGAGGGAGTAGCTTTTATCAAGGATATGAATGGATTTTTATACTTTTCCACTTATGCTTTACATTATACCACAAATGTATTGATCTTTGTGTATTTAGACTTGTCAAATGCATCATTATGTGTAGAAGAAAGGTTACTTATTATTTATGAATAAAGAAGTAAACAATGAAGTTGAGATTGAAGTCGAAGCACGTGGGCAAATTCAGTTTACTACTTAGTTAGAATTTGTTTTTGGTTAGTTAGTTTTCCCATCTTAGCTTGTTGAACTGTAACTAACACTTGTATATAAGGCTTGTACTCACTCATTTCATGTTAATGAGAATCAGAATTACTCATTCTTCTAACTATTCGCAAATGAATTCTTTTTATTTAGATGGCGTCAGAGCAAATTAATCTTCCTCTGCTTCTGCATATCGCAATCGATCTGAATAAATCAAGTTTCATTAAATCGTCTAATTCTTGATAGTGTTATCTAAATCGAGAATGCAGTTGATGTGTGGAAAGTTCTAAAAGAAATATTTGTTCAAGGTGATTGAATCAGAGTTGTAGCACTTCATCAAGAAATCGCAAATTTCAAGAAAGGTACATCTGCAAGTATGATTATGATTAACAATTTTGCAATTTCAAATTTTGAAATAAAAGATCCACCTTGGATCCTGGATTCAGGAACCATATATCATATATAAGTTGTTCTTTAAAATGGTACATTGCTTATGGTAAAATAGATCCTATATCAGTTAGACTACCAAATGGGACTTTAATTGATGCAACTCTAATTGGAACAGTTAAGTTGAACGACAATCTAGTGATAGATAATGATTTGTATTTTCCTCGGTTAATATCAGCTTGATTGCAATTTCAAAATATTGCACAAGGTATCATCCATCAGAAGAGTTGTGTTGATACACACAAAAAAATGATCTAGTTAAAAGAAGACATCAACACATTTTCAATGTGATTTGTGCTCTCATGTTTCAATCTCATTTAGCAAAGGAATATTTGTCCTATGTTGTTCAACATGCAGTTTTCCTCATCTACAGAATCCCTACTCGTATTTTGGGAAATAAGTCTCAATACGAAGTGTTGAATTGAGCTTAACCAGATCTTTGCATTCTTAAGGTTTTTGGTTGTATGTGATACTCTTCTACTATTATAGCTCAGAAACACAAATTTGACCCTCATGCAAGAAAATGTGTTTTCCTAAGTTACAACAAGGAATGAAGAGATATGTGGTTTAGATTTTACTACTAAGGACATCCTAGTCTCTAGAAATGTTGAACTATATGATCTAGAATTCCCTTTTAATAATAAAGACTCACTTGTTCATATCACAACCTCAAGTCATCAACCAACTTCTGACTTACATATTGAGCCATCTCTGCCAGATCTAGACACACCACATACAACCTTAAGCCACGGCCCAGTTTCTAACTTACACAGTTATCCTCAACTAGCTCATGACAATGACCTTCAGCCAACTCACTCTAACTTACCTCTAGATACTAGAAAATCCACCAGGCTCTAACATAAACCTTCCTATCTACAAGGTTAAGACTGTAACTCTACCAACAAATTTCCCTATCATTTGACATCTTATCTCACCTATTCCAACCTGTCACCATTCCATCATCATTATGTCATTTCCTCTCATTCAGATGTTGAGCCTACCTCTTTCTCTACAACTAATAAAGACCGAAGTTGAGTACAAGCCATGGATGCAGAAATTGATGCCTTAAATGCCAACCATACTTAGGAGTTTGTAGCATTGCCTACTGGTGCCGCTACTCTTGGTAGTAAGTGGGGCTCAAGTTTTCACTCAAACTGAGGGATTTGACTACTTTGAAACGTTTTCTTCTGTGGAAAAGCTTTCCAGAGTCCGTATTTTTCTTGTGTTGGCTTCAATCAACTCTTGGCATATTCATCAACTTGATGCCAACAATGCATATTTGCATGGTGAATTGCATGACGTTGTATACATGAAGGTACCTCAAAGGGTGACAACACCAATCGAAGGTTTGGTCTGCAAGCTTCTTAAATCTCTTTATGGACTTAAGCAAGCTAGTTGCAATAGTTTGTTGAGAAGTTAATAGAATTTTTGCTCAAACTTGGGTTCAAGAAAGCTGTAGTTGATCACACACTCTTCATCAAGTCTACTTCAGATGTATTCACTCCACTTTTGGTTTATGTGGATTATATCATACTTGTTTGAAATAGCTTGACTAAATTTGATTCGATTAAGCATGCTTTGTATTTTGCTTTTTGTATTTCTGTGTCAAAGAAAATATTTCTTGGAACTACTTCATGACCTGGGTTTGGTGCATAGCAAGCCTGCTAGTACCCCTCTTGATCCCGTTGTTCGATTTGCAACTCAACAACTTAGCCAATTCATGGCTTAGCCAACTGATTTTCACTTTAATGTTGCCTTTCTTGTGATGCGATACCGTAAGCTTACTTCTGGTCATGGCTTATTCGTCCCTCGTTAGTTTGAACTACATGTGTTAGGCTTTGCTAATGTTGATTGGGGGATGTATAGACAATAGAGGATCTGTTTCTAGGTTTTGTTCTTTCTTTGTCGTTCACTTGTCACTTGGAAATCCAAGAAATAGAAAACTATGTCGTGTTCATCTATAGAGGCTGAATTTTGTGCCTTGGCCAGTGCTACTCATGAACTTTAGTGGATTGTGTTCCTATTACATCACTTAGGCCAGTCTTTGACTAGACTGTGAAGGTGCTGGAAAACACAAGAAATGGGGGGTTGAATTGTATTTCATTATTTTTGAAAGATACTTCAAACGCTTAACCAAAAAGTATGTTCTTTATCAAATCATTCAACTTACAATTAAAATAGGTTTAGAGACAAAGAAGTTGAATCATAGAGAACATATATAATAAGAAAAGCATAGAGATAGAGGGAACACATATACTTTTATACTAGTTCACAACATATTATTGCCACATCTAGTCCTCTCCTTACAGAGAGATTTTTCCTCAGTACAGTCGAGGTCTTAATCCACTATTTCAATTAATAGTATACAAGTATTCTTTACTCTGTCTCTTCAGGCATTGAGTATTTTTCTCTAACCTCTCCAGGTTGTCGTTGCCAAAACCTTCTTCAACTTTCTGGCAGCCTGCCTGCCGTTGAGGTTGATGAGTATTGTTGTATCTCTTCAAGTATCTTTTAGGGGTGAGAGAGTTGTTTTTAATTTGTGTCTGAATTGATACAAGTCTATTTCAGGGATTTTAACTTTCATTGAGAGGATGTTACATATCAATTCAAGTGAATGAAAACACTTTCACTAATTTACATCAATTATAATATCTCTTTATTGAGAGAATTTTTCATTCATACTTTTCTTTATGTGTGCTTGGCTTTTTCAGAGTTCTTTCTTAAACACATTGCCTTTTTCATTCTCTCTCCCACATTGAACGAGTTATTCTTAAATAGTGAGAAGAAGTGTTCGTTGAGAATGTTACCGTTGGAGATCTTCAATCGCCATTTAAGGCAGATCGATCTTTAAGATGTATCGATATATATCTTCATAATTGATTATGCGCATCTTCAATTTAAGAGGGCAGATCTTAGAGGATATTACTATCAGAGGATGTCACAAAAACTTTTAGAAAATTAACAAACTCAAGATGTTGACCAGAGAATAAACATATTTGTCTTCTTCAGAGCGTTGACTATTCAGAGCATTGACTTTTCAGATCTTGTCATTTCAGAACGATTACTTTCATTAGAGCATTGACTATCTTGAGTGTTATCTTTTTATCAGAGCATTGTCTTTTAAATAGAGTCAAAAGATTAAATGCTTGACGCGATTATTAGAGGCAGATAATCACTTGCTTGTCACACTTATCAGAGACAGATGATCACTTTGCTTGACATACTTATTAGAGGCAGGCGATCATTTATCTTGACATACTTATCAAAGGCAAACGATCATTTTGTTTGATATACTTATTAGAGGCAAAATATCCAGACCATTGCTTGTATTAACGAATTCACCGAAGGTTTGTTTGAGAGCACGTTCATTAGAATCAAACACAACTATAGTAGTTTCTTTAGAGTCATTGTGATCTTTGTTTAGAAGATTCTATTTTCTTTGTTTATTAGAGGATCTAGCTTATACCAGAACAATGACTTGTATTCCTTTTGCCTTTAATGCTTTGACTCGGACTGTATATCACAATACTTCTTATTGTTGTATTATGACTTGCTTGATTAGTAAACATTGTTAATTAGGTGATAATATTTTTTGTGTTTAGAAACATTTGGATTATTATCTCTAACTTACTTGTAATTTATGCTACTTTAAAATAGATAGTCTTCTAACTTAATATGTACATTTAGCATATACAGTTATTGAATAATTGTTCTTTATTTATTTATTTTTGTTATCATCAAAACATCAACTAGATAATTGTAGTTAGAACCACTTTTGCACTAACAAAAAATTGTATGTTATTTACTGTTATAGCCAAAGGGCTCTACACATTGCAGCCAACCACATTTTCCATGAGCGAACAAATCGGCATTTCTATTGTAATATTGGTTTTTTGACTTCTCCAACATCATATGTTGGATCTAAATTACCCATCAAGGCTTTCCCAGCTCTTATTCATGGTTAATTCAGGGTAAATATATAACATGGTCAACACTTTATAAGAGTTCAAGGTTCATTGGTATAAAGATTTTGTGGCACGCTTCAACACACTGGACTGATTGTGCATGCCACGCCCTCAAATCTAAGCTTGCTCAATTTTGATGCTGATTTCAGAAAAACGAGCAAATCCTGGTTATTTTATTTATATACATTTACTAAATGTTAATGTTATACATCTTAGAGACATATAAGTCACAATTGGAAAGATGAGTGCTACTTCAATTACAAAAAACCTGAATATGAATTAGCATGATACAACCTAAAATAATCAGAGATTTTCTAGAGGCAGGTCATTCAATTGAATTGAACATGTGTTCACCTCACTCATCCATCTTTTTCCCTGGCGTGGATGTATCAGCTTAATAGTAAGAGTTTAATAGTGTAACCTTAAGCGATAAAGATCAAATTCCATATGAGACACTTGTAAAATGGTTTATTAATAATAATAATAATAATAATTTCTCCATCCAAATTTTTTGAAAAACAAATCAATTGAACAGAGTAGAAACGGATTCAACTTTGTACCAATAAAAATGATTCAACTGAAAAATAATAAACACACAACTATCTGTCAACAATCTGTACTTTACATTATAATCTAGATTAAGGGCCAAAATAACCAGACCCTTAAAGGATCTTATCTCTTGAGGTTTGATATTCTAATCAAAGAAGCCTACAATCCCTCTCATAATTCAAAACAAAACAAAAATACTAGGAAAAAAAAATCATTGAAAAAATCATACAAAATAGAAAACAAAAATTTGAAAAAATAATACAAAATGGACTTAATTATGAGGTGTTGAATCCACCACTTCGTTATGCCTCTTTGAAGGACCTGAAGGTGGAACCGTTCCTTTGGGAAAGAAGTTGAAAACCAAGTTTTGGTATGGAAGTCTCTGTTGAAACCCTTTTCTTTCATTTAGCTTCATAGTTGTCCCAGTTCTTATTGCAGTACAAGAACCGAAAAGGAGGAAGTAAAGTAGAAGGAGAACTAGAGAAAAGGCTTTGCATGAAAGATGCAAGGATTTAGAAGAATGAGAATTTTCCATGAAAAGAATGGCTATAGAGATGCTTGATCGAATGATTTTGCACAACAAACTTATTTGGCTTTGCTTGCTATGGGAAAAGTGGTTTAAGGAGTTGGTGAAGTGTTGAGTTTTTTGAGGAAAGGTTTTACCAAGTAACATGAGGTTTTATATTCTCTGTGTTTGAATGGGGAGCAAGGCAAAAGTTAGGTAATAGGAATTGTGAAAGAGTGGGACATTTGAAGAAAACAATAAATAAAATATAATATTCACGGATAAATTAATTTTATAGTGACCATTAATATAACTGCACGAGGATGTGTACCGTATACACTCATTAATCTAAAAAAAATTAAAACAGTAATAAGTCATGCACATTTATTTTTTGTAAACATCCGATAATCACATAAAAATATGTTTAATTACAAATATTATCATTTTAATTATATAATTAATCATAATTTTCAATTTCATTTAAATTAACTATTTATTTAATTGAATAAATTTTAATTTATACGCGATTAACAAGTAATAATTGTTGAAAAAATACATGTCAATGAAACATTTTTAAAAAAAATTGAGAAGTGAGATGCACGCTAAAGTGTAGAAAAGATTATTGCGTTTTTTGAATGTCAACGGTTGAAGAAAAAATAATATTATTACTACTATTAGTTAGCAGTATTTGGCGCCGGCTAGGCTTGTAGTTGGACTTGGAATACCAATATCTTCCTTGGGTACACGGAAATTTCTCATATTTGGGTCTATGAAAACGATTTTCAGGGAAAAATATACCAATGCGTGTCATTGTGAAGAATTGAAAAATTGGCACATGTTAGATCCTCAAGTATACAATGAGGATGTATATGGTCATACGGTCACTATCATTATACTACGTGCCAGGTGTTTTCTATCTCTGCTTAATGGATTTTATTTTATGCAAATCATGAATTGTGTCTAGCTAAAATAATAATTAATGCTAAAATACGAATTGTTCAATTTGTAATGGATATACTATGCAACGATTTTATTTTTCATGTATTGACAATGTAAATTTTTTTACATAGTTGGTGTTTCATGATTAATCATTTACGCTACTTTAGAATTAGTTATATTAAAAGACAAACATTATTAATAATTTAACAATGATTGATTGTTATAAAAAATTAAATTATTATAAAAGAGTCACTAAATTTTACACCTGATACATCATGACTAATCATGTGCGTGACTTTAGAATTAATTATGATAAAAGTAAAATATTATTAATGATCTAGACTAATTCTTTAGGCTCATATTGAACATACACCATTTCATTGAAAATAAAACCAAAACTATTACAATTTAAATTAAATACAATAAAAACTAAAAATTATTTTAAAATTTTGACTTGAAATATTCTTAATTTTTCCTCTAAATTAGCTCTTTTAAATCTTTAGCATTTCGTTCTTCTTAGAAGAAATTCGACCTCGAATTTAAGTTTCTCATAACTTAAATGATAAAAAAAACACAAGTCAAAGATATGAACAACAATGTTAACCTTTCCTTGATGGTTAAATGGAAATTTAGAGAAGTCACCAAATGTACTAAGGTTGCGAAACACACTTGCATACTATACAATTAACATCTCATCACATTCATATATCCAATATAATAGTTTTAAAGGTGAAGAAAAAGTTAGCTTCTGAAGTTGATCTTCATGACCCAATTTACATCCCTCGACTTAAACTTGGAGACAAAATATAAGTTACTTTATTTTTACAAATCTCTCAAACACATCAAGAGTATCATATGGAAATTTAAAAGATTTGGCAATAATATGTAGAGTAAGGAGAAGTGTAGTAGTGCAACCATCAACTAGTTCAATATGCAAATATTTAACATTCATATAAAATCTCAAAATGTCGACTCTATTTTTAACAAAACATTCTTTCAAGTTAGCAAACGAATGTTTCTTAGTAATCCCATTACATCCTTCCAAATTGTTGTCATAAACCAAGTTAATGTTACAAAGGGCAACGACACATTTATCAAGAAATTCATTCAAGACTTAGTAGAATGAGAAAAACAAGAAATGGAGTTTCGAATTCTGTTTTAAATTAAAAACCATATTAACAAGATTAAAACAAAGTGATGAAAATAGAACAAATAAATAGAAAGACATAACAACACAGCCAATTTATCGTGGTTCACCACTAACATAGTAGTTACGTCCAGTCCCTTCAACCTTGTGGATTTTATCCACTAATTCATCAACTGAATCACACTTCCACTGAACACTTGCTAGTCATACTAATGGTGTTCAAGTCTTCTCAACCTTCTAGCTTAGTACAATCAAGCTGTTAAGGAATGCAACCACTATTAGGCTAGGTTACAAAAACGAAAGGTTTAAGTGTTATTGAATAACTCTCACAAGAGGGTGGTTCCAAAGTTGTATTCTCATAAACTATTTCTTAGTACGTAGACAAACAAAAGAGAAAGATGGTTGTATTGTGGTACGTCGTTCTAATGTTGTGATGTTGTTTCAAGGAGGGTTGCACGCCTTTTTATAGAGGGTATTAAGGTTTCTGGGCCATTGTCTTGATTGCCATAAATCATCCTGAATCATTATCTTTTGCATCAAATATTTCAAAGATTTATTCACCATTAAAGATTTTCCATAAATAGTTCTTATAATTGATTAAGCGTATCTTGATATGGAAACAGAAAGATCATAGGATATCATGATTAGAGTATGTCTTCTTCAGTGCGATGACTATTTAGAGCATTGACTTTTTGGAGCATTCGATTTTTCAGAGCTTGTCAATTCAGAGCAATTACTTTCATTAGAGCATTGATTATCTTGAGTGTTGACTTTTTATCAGTGTTGACTTTTCAACGGAGGAAGACGATCATATATGCTGACGAGATTATCAGAGGTAGACAATCAGATGCTATACGAGATTATTAGAGGCATACGGTCAAAGGCAAAAGTAAACAGAGGTTGGTTGAACGCATTAGAGAAAAATCAATAAGAGCATTCATCGTATTAGATAGAGTCATCAGAGGCGTGTTTCAGAGCGCGTTCACCAAATTTAGAATATGGAAATCAAAGCGACGTCTTGGTGTTCTTTTAACCTGGTGCTTGATTCGGGAATTGAACACTAAAACAGAACATTGGTGCTTTAAATTGTTCCCGCAAAAGTAATTTTGTTATCATCAAAACAAATAAGGGTCGTAGTTCTTCAAACCAACTTGGTTCTAACAATCTCCCCCTTTTTGTAATGACAAACATCTATTTTTATGAACAATTTTGATTTTAAAGGAGTAAAAAGAATAACATAGAATATCACAGCAAGGCTCACCCTTAATTTATGCATTTTTAAATGCAAAAGTGATGAGAGATATTTTGAATAAGATAGTTGATAAGCGTTAGTAATTGAAATTAAAAAAGAACTTGAAATTTTCATTTAAATTGTTGAAGATATTATTCTCGTTTTGTCATCAGACAAAAAGAGTAGAGTAGCCCACAAAACCCAAAAGTACAATAGAGGAAAATAAATACACACTAACAAAAAAAAAAAAACTAAAACAATACAAGGAACTACAAATTTGGGTTGGTCCGCCTAGCTAATATTAAACTTAGGGTAGTTTGCGTGTTCTCCAGATTTTTGGTTGTCTGTTCCTTGAACGCCTCAGTCTTAGCTTCCATCTGATCAAAATCTTAATTCTTGATAAATTGGGAAGGATCAAATACGGGACCGGAGGGTGTGACAGATTTACTTTCAGAGGAGGATTCTGCAGAACATGAAGCAGCTGCAACAGGAACATCCAAGAAAGGTATCTCAACCTGTGAATAGTCACAGGAAACTGCAATGGTGTTAAGGGAGTAACCATTAAGGGTTCCATATGAACATAACTAGAGGGAGATGGGTCTTTTCTTGATGAGCCTTCTATCGTTGCTATTAGTAGCTTTCTAGACTGATTGCATTGGGCTTTCTAAAATTTCAAGATCCATAGATAGAGGATTTCACCTATTTGTCTGAAGCAGTTGAATTATGAGAGGCCAACTAAATTCCATGATCCATGGTGTCCCTTTTCTATTTGGTGACAAACAAGAGGACCTTGTTCCACCGGTTTGAAATGTCATTACGGTCCAAACTTTGAGCATTCCTATTACGTGGTGAAGTGATTTTGGCAATAAGAGAAGTAATGAATGAGTCGAAGTTTGGAAAGCTAGAGCGAATGGAATGTGTGAGGGGAATGCGGTCTAGAGGGATGGTGGAGGTGGCAGGTTCAAAGTGAAAATGGGTTGAGGGAGGAACAGATAAGTCTTCTAAAGACTAAGTTAATAATGACTTGAGTTGTTGTCTCAACTGCTTTGTGAAAGGGATTCACAAGCCTTGGTGAGGTAAGGTAAGATGTAGAGGTGGAAAGGGTAGGTGATTGTGGAATGCAGAGTGGGTAGGTGTTTGTGGAATGGTGAAGTCGGTAGGTGTTTGTTGAATGGTAGAGTTGGTAGGTGTTTGTTGAATGGTAGAGTTGGTAGGTGTTTGTTGAATGTTAGTGTGAGTAGGTGATGGTGTTCTGTTTGGAGTTTTGGTCGTAAGAGGGAGATGATGTGTTTCATATCTAAGGGTTGCAAAGTGTTCTGCTAAGGTAGCCTCAAACATTTATTTTGAGGTGTCGGTGTTAGAGTCAGCAAGGGTATCAGGTGTAGGGTCAGAGGAAGGGCCAACTAAGTTCGTATTTTGGGTAGAGGGTATGAGATGTTCTGGTTGTTCATTACCACTCTTATTACAAAAATAGCATAAGGAGTAGTTTGCTCAGGGTTTGGTGTTACGTTTTCTTTCTTCCTCAGAGTGAGGGTAGTTTCTTCCTCATTAATGCATGTTTCTTCTTCCTCATCCTCTTCTATACTCAACGTCTTGACAACTCTTTTATGTTTCTTCTCAAAGACTTGAGCTATTTTGGATAGAGGAAGGTGAAGGTGCAAACACGAGAAGGGGGTTGAATTGTGTTTACCAAAGTTGATAATTTATATTTAAATAAAAAAACTAGTTCGATTTTGGTGACTTACTAGGTGTAGAAGCAATCGGATTTAGAGGCAGCAGGCAATGAAAACATAAATAAATTGACACATAGATTTATCCTGGTTCACCACTAACTTGGCTAAATCCAATCCCCTCATTCAAAAGGCTTTAATCCATTAATTCAAATACCTTGAATTACAAAGCACCTGACCCTCCAAGCCAGTCTTCCCAAACAGCCTGACAACCCCAGACTTTTGAGGAACTACCCACCTTGAACCTACAACCCAAGTCTTCTCCTAACAACATGACAATCCTATGTTCAAGAAGGAACTAAACCACTATCCGGTTGGATACAAAAGATTGGAACTTGAGTAGTTGCTTCTAACAAAGCTGATAATAATAATAATTATCAGAATCTAAGAAAAGAACACTTAAAAAATATTTCTAACTTGAACAAGTGTTTCTCTCTTTAAACTCTAAGACTACTCTTTTCTGTTTTTCGATGATTTTTTTCTTCAACCTTGAGTATCTATTTATAGTTAAAGTTTGGGCTTCAATTTGGTCCTTGTTTACTTCTGAATTGTATCTTGCTCAGATTGCGTTTGTAAATTCTTCAAATTGATTCTATTCATATTTTGTTGTAGATAAATCTTGATCAAATCTTCTACAAACCTTATTAAAATCTTCTTCAAATCTTAATTAAATCTTCTTCAAATCTTCTTCAAATTTAAATTAAATCTTTTTCAAATCTTGATCAAATCTTCTTCAAATCTTGACCATATTTTCTTTTCAACTTGGTCAAAGATTTTCTTCAATCAAATCTTATTTTAGATTTTCATCAATTATAATTTGGAATCAAATCTTATTTTAAATTTTTTTCAATTATAAATTTGAATCAAATCTTATTTTAGATTTCCTTCAAAAAGATGAATCTTCTTTCATACTCTTTGAAGTCAAATATATTGTTCTCATAAAATAATTTTGTTAACATCAAAACTCTAAATGTAAAATCAACTTGGTTCCAACAATCTCCCCCGTTTTGATGATGACAAAACTTGTATTTTTGATATCAAACTTTTCTTTATATTTCTTTGATTCCCTATAACTTAGGGCTCCCCCTAAATTTAAGTATCATCCAAAGTAGTTGAGAACTGCAGTCAGGTGCTGAAATGTACTCAGCCTCTATTGTTGACATTGCAATGGTGGTTTGTCTTTTACTTGACCAAGATATTAAGTTGTCACCTAAAAATGTACAGTTGCCACTAGTGCTCTTTCTCACAAGTTTATCTCCAACATAATCAGAATCACAGTATCCATTAAGTTTGTACATAGGAGATTGCTTGTTGAACAAGGTAAGGTTGGTAGTGCCTTTTAGGTATCTAAGGATTCTCTTAACAGCAGTTAAATATGATTCCCTAGGATCAACTTGAAATCTTGCACATACACATACACTAAACATGATGTCAGGTCTAAAAGCGGTAAAGTAAAGTAGGGATCTTATCATTCCTCTATAGGTTTTTTGGTCAACTTTTTCGCCTGAATCATCTTTTTCAAGTGAACACGTAGGGTGCATTGGTGAGCCAAAGGTTTGCAATCACTCGTCTTAAACTTCCTAAGAAGCTATTTTGCATATTTAGTTTGATGAAAGTATATACCTTTTTGACTTTGTTGAATATGTATCCCTAAGAAGAACTTAAGTTCTCCCATCATACTCATTTGAAATTCAAGCTGCACCAATTTAGAAAATTCTTGACAAAGAGTGTCATCAGTACATCCAAAAATAATGTCATCAACATAAATTTGAATAATAAGAATGTTATCTCCTATTGATTTTCTAAAATGTGTATTATCTACTTGTCCACTTTCAAAGTTATTTTTAAGCAAGAAGTTACAAAGTCTATCATACCATGCCCTAGGTGCTTGTTTTAGACCATACAGAGATTTCCTAAGTTTGAAAACATGATTTGGAAATTTAGAACTTTCAAAACCTGGGGGTTGTTTAACATAGACTTCTTCACTTATATAACTATTTAGAAAAGCACTTTTAACATCCATTTGAAATAATGTAATGTTATTATTTGCAGCAAAAGAAAGTAGGATACGAATAGCTTCTAACCTGGCTACCGGAGAAAATGTCTTAGTGTAATCAATGCCTTTTTGTTGACTGTAGTCTTGTGCGACAAGTCTTGCCTTGTTTTTGACCACTTCACATTTTTCATTTAGCTTGTTTCTGAAAACCCACTAGGTTCCAATAATGTTCTTCTTTGGCCTAGGTACTAGATGCCAAACATCATCCCTCTTAAATACATTTAACTCTTCTTGCATTGTAAGAATCCATCCGTCATCTGCCAATGCTTCATCAATAGAGGTAGGCTCAATTCATGAGATGATCTGGTTCTCAAAGGATCACTTGCACTTCCAATGATTAGATTTCAGGATGAGATGACTTGTACTTCCATCCAGATCTTCCTTCTGACTTATCTTGACTGTTTCTGACTTGATCAGATTCATCCTTTGAAGATTTACCACACATTCTTCTGATTTGCTTGTATCCTCATATTTTTCAAGTTCTTTTGGTTTGTCTGCATCTGCTTCCTCTAGTTCTGGTAAACCTATAGTATCCTCAACTTGCTTTGACTTTTTAAGGTCAAGCTGTTTGTCATATAACATAGTATAAATCAGATAATTGAAGAATGAAATCAATACATCCAAAACATCAGATTTGTTTCTGGTGGTTTCCGCTTGTTTCGAAAAACCAAACTTGTATGCTACTTCTGTTGAAGTGTTCAGATTCTGTGGAACTTCTTGTTCCTCTAAATTTTTTGTGAACATGCAAAGTACTTATCTAGCTTTGATTTTTAAGATCAAGCTTCTTGTTATCACAGTAAACATAATATTAAACAATAACTAAATTTAAAAAAAGATATAACTTATATGTCAACAGTTTTTGTTTCACTCTGAAAACCTTTTTATTTCTTTTTATCTGGTTTTCATATTCTGAATTTGCATATTCTCTGATTAGAGGGTCTGGATACAGGGATTTTGCCATCCAGGTTTGTAGTCTTGATGAATTTGATTGGAGTATTCAAAGAAGTCTCCTGATTCTAATTGTTAATCTAACACTTCTGTTTCTAGTGATGTATCAGGTTACTCTGGTAATTTTAAAACTGATGGTAATTTTGATTCTTCTGGTAGTTCCGGTTCTGTTGATATGTGTGATTTCTCTGCCAGTTTTGATTTTGTTGATATGTGTGATTTCTCTGCCAGATTTGATTTTGTTGATACTCCAGATTTTCTGATATTTCTGGTTCATCATATGGTTATGGTTTTGATAGGTACTGTGCTGACCAATCCTTCTTCCACCATAGTCAGTTGGCCTATGTTTGTTAAGTCTTGGAACATAAACCTTTTTCCCTTCATATATTGTAAGCATCCATTGACCAAGCACAATGACTGGTGTTTCAATTTGGTTGCTTAGAACATCTGCAATATAAATAATTTTATCCCTTGGTACCCAAATCTGGTTGGGTCTTGGTTTGTTAGTTCTTAAAGGTTTCTTGTCTTTCCATGTGGTTAGCATAGGACAAGATATTTTAGTATGACCTTTCTTATAGAAAATAGTATATAAATCATCAGAGGGAACAAATTTAGGTTCAATTACTTTTTCTTGAAATCTTATTCCACTTTTACCATTCCTACTAACACCATAAATCATAGATGCATACTTGCTTCTTTCTATACCATTATCAAGAAAACCTTTAAATACTTTTTCATGCTTATCAGAGTTACATGTGGTATTTTCAATTGATGTTGAACTATAATTACTTTTCAGAGTTAAATTTTCATCCTTAAGTTCAGTAATATCAGTTTTCAGAGTTGCATTATCTGTCTTAAGTTTAGTAATATCAGTTTTCAGAGTTGCATTTTCCGTTTTAAGTTCAGCACTTTGATTCTTTAAAACATTAACTTTTTTAGCTAGATTTGTATTTTCTTTTCTAAGTGTTTACAGTTTTAAAGACAATTTGTGATTCTTATTTAAAAAATCATTTATAGCAGTAACTAAACCAGATCGAGTAAATTAAGAAAATACCTCAATTTCTTCATCTGTTAATTCACTTCCAGAGTCACAGTTTGTGTTGGATCCAGAGGCAGGGTTGGTATGAACCATCAGGGCTAAATCTGCGCGTTTTGCATCCATAGCAGATGACGATTTTCTTGTCATATTTATCATCATTTCCTTTGTTGCATTGCTTGGAATATCTTTGGGGAAATTTCATATTTCTGTTGTGCCACATCTTCTGAACTTTTCTACATATAAACGTCAGTTCCTCTTCCTCTAAGTCTTCATTCTGATCATCTGAATCATCATCCACTGATTATGTTGTTGCCTTCAGAACTTTCTTCTGCTTGGATTTCAAAGTCAAGGTTGGTTGCTTCTTCTTGAGCTCATCCTCTGCAAGCTCAATTTCATGTGATCTGAGAGAGCTGATTAAGAGTATTCAGATCCTTTGCTTCTTGAATGGCAATGATCTTAGGTCTCCACTTGCTTTTCAGACTCCTTAGTATCTTCTTCAGGTGATCACCAATAGTATAAATCTTTTCAAGTACCTTTAATCATGACACCAGAGTCTGGAATCTGGAAAACATTGTTTCAATGTCTTCATCTTCTTCCATCTTGAACAGCTCATACTTTTTGACTAGGAGGTTGGCCTTTGCTTCTTCAACTTGTTTGCTTCCTTCATAGGTCAGAATCACACTATCATAAATACATTTTGATGTCTCCTTATTGGTGCACTTGTCAAACTCCTTGAAGGTGATTGCATTTATTATGAATGTTCTGGACTTATGATGCATCTTGTACATCTTCTTCTAATCAGCATTCATCTCCTTTCTTTGAATTTCAACACCATCGGTATTCTTTGGAGCAATATAACCATCTTCCACCAAGTCCCAAAGTTTAGGATCTTATGAAATATAGAAACTTCTCAGCCTGTCTTTCCAATACTCAAAACGTTCTCCATCAAACAGAGGTGGTCTGTTGATGTTTCCTCCAGCAGCTTCTTCACTGAATCCAGACATATTGAACCCTAGGATCTTTTCTCAAACACTATAAAGTGCTTAGCCTTGATACCGAGCTCTGATGCCAATTGAAGGTGTAAACACAAGAAGAGGGGTTATTGTATTTGCCAAAGTTGATAACTTTTTGATAATTTATATTTAAATAAAAAAAACTAGTTCAATTTTGGTGACTTACTTGGTGTAGAAGCAATCGGATTCAGAGGCAGCAACCCATGAAAGCATAAATAATTTGACACGTAGATTTATCCTGGTTCACCATTAACTTGGCTACATCCAGTCCCCTCACTCAGAAGGCTTTAATCCACTAATTCAAATACCTTGAATTACAAAGCACCTAACCCTCCAAGCCAGTCTTCCCAAACAGCCTGACAACCCCATACTTTTGAGGAACTAACCACCTTGACCCTACAAGTCAAGTCTTCTCCTAACAACCTGACAACCCCATATTGAAGAAGGAACTAAACCATTATCGGGTTGGATAAAAAGATTGGAACTTGAGTAGTTGCTTCTAACAAAGCTGATAATAATAATAACTCTCACACTCTAAGAAAAAAACACTTAGAAAATATTTCTAACTTGAACAAGTGTGTCTCGCTTTAAACTCTAATACTACCCTTTTTTGCTTTTCGATGATTTTCTTCTTCAGCCTTGAGTATCTATTTACAGTTAAAATTTGGGCTTTATTTTAGTCCTTGTTTAATTCTGAATTGTATCTTGTTCAGATTGCATTTTTTAATTCTTCAAATTGATTCTGTTCATATTTTGGTGTAGATAAATCTTGATCAAACCTTCTTCAAATCTTGATCAAATCTTCTTCAAATCTTAATTAAATCTTCTTCAAATCGTGATCAAATCTTCTTCAAATCTTAATTAAATCTTCTTCAAATTTTGATCAAATCTTGACCATATTTTCTTTTCAACTTGGTCAAAGGTTTTCTTCAATCAAATCTTATTTTAGATTTTCATCAATTATAATTTGGAATCAAATCTTATTTTAGATGTTCTATTATTATAAATTTGAATCAAATCTTATTTTAGAATTTCTTCAAAAACATGAATCTTCTTTGATACTCTTTGAAGTCAAATATATTGTTCTCATAAAATACTTTGTTAACATCAAAACTCTAATTGTAAAACCAATTTGGTTCCAACAAAAGGTAGACTAGAGCCATCTCTTGGTTACATTGACACATCCTTAAGTATTCTATAACTACTTCTTTATTACCTTCCTCAAATATAGGAGCATAAGAGTCTTCAATAAGGAGGGGAATGGCCTAAGATCCACTAGTTTGACCAGATAAGAGAGATCAGCCTCATCTTGATGACATTGGAAATATTGAATAGTTCGTCCTATTTCCTCTAGAGCTTGAATGATGGGAGTTTTCATCTGTACAATAGTGATGAGTCTAAGGTAGGGGATTGTTTTGAACTTTCTTGACCTAGAGTTTATGACACATGACCTAATGTGTTCCAAAGTCAAGTTTGGAAGATTGGTATTTATCCTCTAGGAGATATTCCACATTAGACCCTTGTGGTCTTTGGTAACGTGGTCCACACTTTAGGTACCACACACCCAATTAGAATCTTGAAGACTGCCCTGTACTTAGGTTTTAAGTGCGCATATTAGGAATTCAACTTAGGATTTTCAAACAACTCCTTATTTGTCTTGAATGAGCCAACCCTTGACTCATAACCATTCTTAATCAACGTCCCTACATCAGGACATCTGATATTAGCCGCTAAGGATTGTTAGGTAATCTTAATAGGAAGCCCTAACAGGATACTAGATATTTCTCCGTGTGACACCCTAAACCCCATAATAATATATAATAATTTATAAATGATTTTTTTTATAAAACTTTGCAATAATAAATAAAATATGTTCCAAGGAAATTCAAAAGGAACACTTCAAAAGGAACACTTTTATAACTAATTTAAGATATCTCATTTCTCAAAATTCAAAAGGAACACTTTAAACCTTTTTCCTCTTATAAAACAGTGCAATCTACATAAACTTGATTTCACTAGAATTTCTTAATTTAATTCAAAAAAGTTACTAGTACTTATAAGGTTTTCATACAAAAAGTAGTTTCTAATTAAATAAATAAAAATACAACTTATGACTTTCATTCCCGGTATCACCTATCAAAGCGGGGCTTCTCCCAAACTTGAACTTCAAGACTCATTAACCTATAATAACTACGATTTCGCAAACGCAGGACCAAGTCAGTCAAACACAAACAACGAATGAGGTGAGTTTCGAAATCATGTTGATAGTATAATATAAGTGAGAAGAACCTGCAATTAATAATAAATAAACCGTATCATTACACAAACATTCTCCAAATAAAAACATCACATTATAAAGTCAAAATCACTCAACGAAAATCAATACATTTCACTATAACATCAAATCATCTAAGAGAAATTATTATCGCACACGATGCATATTAATCACAACAAAACAATCACAAGAAAATGCAATGCAATGCATGCTTAGACTCTACTTCACAATTTGGTACCATTCTAACTTTGAAGTACTTGGTTAGGAGGCTTAACACTATGCCACTGCCCGAGTGGATGGACAATTCAATTTGGCCCTAACCTCATAGATCCCCTCAACTCAACTTGAGACACATATACACGACAATCGAGGTAAACATGTGTTGCATGGTAGCTCCCGGCATTTGGAGTGCTACCTCCAAGTCACTTAGGAACTGCCCACCTAAATACCTCGAAGGTCTAACAATCTTGTCTTAAGGCTCAACAGCAGACTGCCACGTTCAGGCTCATTCAGTTGTACTTCCCCGAAATCACTAGGCTTGTCAAGCCCTACCTATATGATGACAGATAAATCTCCACTTCAAAAATTCTCAACATCTATTTCCTCCCCTCGTTATTCTATGATACTCCATTAAGACCGTAATCTCAAGCCCAAATTGGAATCACCACTATTTCATCAACTATGGGGTTACTTCAATATTCACATCACAAATTTATAACATCACTATCATTAATCATATATCATCATCATCATCACATAAACTCATCACAAATTTATAACATCACTATCATCAATCATACACCATATCATCACATAAACTTATCACTATTGTTAATCATGCATCATCATCATCACATAAACTTATCACAATGAATCCATTTTTTATTATCACATCACATAAACTCATCTAATCAAACATATAGACACCAAATATCACAATAATTTCAAATACCACACATTTAACGAAATTAAATCAATCAACACCTTAAAAATATTTCTATTCCACCTTTTAATCTCACAATTTCCATATTTCCATATTAATTAATTTATCCCTGAAAGGGCTAATGCCGTACGTAGCGAGCCCCGGATGAATGATTGGGAAATACGATTTTCCCGTTCATCTCACAATACATTATAGTCATGAATTCAAATGATCTCTCACCATTTACCTTAATTCTACGCTTTCACATGTGAATATGAGTCCACAAGCAAAAAGCTTTTGTTCTTTGACTCCTTGTACTTCAATCGATCTAACTCGACATATTTTGGGTAAACTTCAAAAATAAATTATGAGAACACATTATAAAAACTCAATTTCGAAATTGCGTCAAGGAAACTTACCATAAATCAGAAAACCAATAAGTGGATAATATAGCCACTTTTCATTCAATCGTTTTTCCGTTGGTTTCACTCAAATCAAACTTACGTTGAGGAAGAACGGTACAAAATAACAAATTCTATAAACGAAGAAGTAAGGTATTTTAGAGAGAAATCGGAATGGTTAAAAATATGAGAAAGTGTGTTTAGTATATTACTAAATGAATGAAACAACATACTGGAATTTGGATATAAACAAAGATAATTTTCTGAGATAGTTATCAATCACCTGTGCCAATTTTCTTCCTTTTTCCTCCAAGTGTGGCTGCTTTTTGTTATGCACTGTTGTCCGCTCCCCTCTCTTTCTCATATTCCTTCTTCTTATGTTCAATCAATTTTTTTTTAATTAGGTTTTACTCTATTGGTCTAACCCATAAAGCACATTTTACTCTTTTCTTTTATTTTTTTAAAATAAAACCAACAATTATTAAAACTAATTTTTTTAACACTTCTTTAAACACAATTTCATTATTAAAGTATTACTAATATTTTATATAAAAAATTAATTAAAGTAATTAATTTTTTTAAAATATATTAATAACCAAAACTCTCATATTCAAAATAATAACTACAGTTATTACTATAATATTTTACAAAATAATCACATAAAAATACTATCATCTTTATAGAATAGTCAAAACGATAAAATAAATAAATATAACATCAACAATTTATATTAATTACTAAATCACAATAAATATGTATAAAATCATCATGCCATAGGAAATATATAAAAGTAAAGGAAATCAATCACAATATTATTAATATCTCAAGATAATTATTTATAAAATGAATAACTTAAAATAGAAAATAGTTAAAAATAATTAAAATATAACTATATGCACACTTAATATCAGTCAGATGCACAGGAAAATATCACATTAATTACTTACACGCATATACACAAAAAATCACCTAAAATCTTATTCTTTCACATATTACACTAAAATACTATTAATTTTAGAAAATATATAAAATAATAAAATATAATATTTGTTATTTATATTACTCATGTGGTCCATTAATTATGTAGGGAGCACCTGTATAACCAAAATTAAGCAAAAAAAATTATGAACATATATTCCAAAATAATTTTAAAATCAAATTAATTGTTTAAAATCATATTTCATTAATAAAATAGTTTATTATAAAATTTGGAGTGTTACACTCCGTCTTTGTTTGTTTCAGCAAATCTCCAAAATTCTTTAACCATAACGTCTATAATCACGTCTTATTCTAGGTTATGTACTCATGCCAACCCACACCACCAAAATCTTAAATAAAAATAAAAATCATGTTCAGCAAGGTTTTATTAATTTACATGGAGTCCGTGGAGAATTTCTAGCTGATCAAGACTGCTTTGCATGGTAGGAACATAGGAGACATATCCGAGAGTAGGGTTCGTGGATGAACTTGAAGCCATTTGAAGCAAGAGATATTCAAATGGTTTTTCTTGGAAGCTTCAAGGTTTGAAAGAGAGCAAGAGAAAAAGTGTGGGAATATGTGAGGGACGTGAGTGACCGTGAGTGGTGAGTAGGTTTTAAAAAAATGTTTGACTTTCTAAAACCAACTAACGCCCATGTGTAAACACACATGAACAACACCTGTCAGAGTATCACAGACCATGCACAACTTACAAGAAAACTTTTCATATTAATATTAATTGAATTTAGATTGACTATAGGCACAAGTAAATTCCAATTCATTAGAGGTAGAGGATATATACATTTAACCATTTACTCTGTTTTACTAGAGGCAACAATACCGAGACTTCAAATCATTCTTTTATAAACAAGATGTTTAGATTTTTCTTTATAAAATTGAATATGTCCTCAGCAAGGGGTTTTGTGAAAATGTCAGCCTACTAATGATCAGTGTCAACAAATTTAATCAATAAAATACCCTTCTGAACATAATCCCTTATAAAATGATGTTTAATCTCTATATGTTTTTCCCTTAAGTGTAAAATATGATTTTTGATTAAACATATAGCTAAAGTATTATCACAAAATATAGGAATGTTACTTTCATTGATTTTGAAGTCTTTTAGTTGATATTTCATCCACAATAGCTGAGTGTTGCAGCCTGCTGCTGAGATATATTCTTCTTCTGTTGTTGACAGAGCAATAGTCCATTATCTTTTGTTTGACCAGGAAATTAGATTTTGACCAAGAAATGTACAGCTTCCACTTGTGCTTAATCTTTCTAGCTTGTCTCCAGCATAGTCAGCATCACAAAAAACCTACTAACATGTACTTCGAGGATGGCTTATAACATAGAACAAGATAAGTAGTACCTTTCAGATATCTAAAGATCCTCTTAAAAGCTGTTAAGTGCGATTCATTTGGATCAGACTAAAATCTGGCGCACACACACACTAAACAGAATATCAGGTCTATAGGTAGTTAAGTAGAGAAGAGAACCAATTATTCCTATGTATACCGTTTAATCTACCTTTTCACCTGAATCATCCTTATCAAGAGAACATGTTGGATGCATAGGTGTAGACATAGGCATACGTTCATCCATCTTAAATTTCTTAATTAGTTATCTTGTGTATTTGGTCTGATGAATGATTACACCATCTAGGCTTTGATGAATTTGGATTTCAAGGAAGAATTGATCAGAGAGTGTGGATGTGAAGATATATATTTCCATCCAAGTTTGGATTCCTGATGGTCTTGATTTGTGGTAGGTTTATTATTGTTTGTCCTTGAGTTGTCAGGTATATCTTCTGATTCATTGGAGACTGGTTTTGTTGGTTCCTCTGATATATATGGTTCCTTTAGATCTTTCAGAGTATCTCAAAAATGTGTACTTTTGATATCGGGCATCAAATTCGCCAAGATTCTCTTTGGTCTTCAAAATTTAGCATATGCAACTAAATTGATGAAAGTTTTATAAGGAGTCTTATTAAGAATATATCTTGTATAGATTTTATTCTTAATATAACATGCAGTGTTCACGGCTTCTGCCAAAAAGTGCTTAGGAATACTTATTTCGTGAATCATGGTGCGCGCCATTTCCTGAAGAGATCTATTGTTCCATTCTACAACATCGTTCTGTTGAGGTGTTATATGAGATGAATAGTTTTGTAAAGTTCATTTCTCTTCATAGAAGTTTTCAAAAAACATATTTTCAAATTCACCCCAAGATCACTATGAACCATTGTAGTATAAAAACTTTTTTCATTTTGCACTTATTTGCATAAGGTAGTGAAGACTTTATGTGACTCATCCTTGTGTTTAAGGAACTTTACCCATGTCTATTTGGAATAATCATCAACAGTAGCAAGTCCATACTTTTAACCACAGACAGAGGTAGTATTTACTAGGCCAAATAAGTCAGGATGTAAAAGTTCAAGTGGTCTAAAAGTGGAAACAACATTTTTTAAAGAAAAATATGATTTTGTTTGTTTCCCTTTCTAATATGCCTCACAAAGAACATTTGATTCGTATTTAGGATTTGATAAGCCTTTGACTAAATCATGACTTTTCAATTTTGAGATTAAACTTAAATTGGCATGTCCCTATCTTTTGTGTCAGATCCGTTGTTTTACATTCACAGACATGAGACACTTTACTTCTTGTTTTTCCAAATCTGATAAGTTTATTTTGTAAATATTGTTTTTCCTTTGACCAGGAAATTGTTGGAACCAAATTGGTCTTATACTTAGAGTTTTTATGTTAATAAAAGTATTTTATGAGAACAATATATCTAACTTCATAGAGTACGAAAGAAGATTCGTGTTTTTGAATACAATCTAAAATAAGATTTGATTCAAATTTATCACAAGATGATATGAATTATTTACAAGAAGATTTGATCAAGATTTGTCTACAAGAAGATATGGATCATTTACAAGAAGAATTGATCAAGATTCATCACAAGAAGATTTGAATTATTTACAAGAAGATTTGATCAAGATTTATCTACAAGAAGATATGAATTATTTACAAGATACAATCAAGAATTGTTTACAAGAAGAAACACTCACAAGAAGATATATTTATTATTTGCAAAGAACAAAATACTAAATTGGACTTAGCCATATTCCTACATATGAAAGTTCAAGAACCAGTCCAACATTATGTTCCCGCCCAGATCAAATCAAGCAATAGGAAGGAAATTACATTTGAAGAACTTGCAAAAGCAATCTTAACAAAATACGAACAATATCAATCAGAAAAAGTTACAAAGTCAATCTTAACAAATTACGAACAATATCAATGTGGCGAATTTACAAACTCAATCTAAACAAAATAAGAACAGAATCAATCTGAAGAATTTACAAACTCAATATGAACAAAATACGAACAAAATCAATCTAGAAGAACTACTCATATTGAATTTAGAAATAAAGAATTGGCTAAAGAACATATTAACAAAAAGCATCTTGTTTAGAATTATTTTTGAATAAGATCATTGTTGATCAAGCTAGGAATGAAGATACAATTCAGAATTAAATAAGAACTAAATTGAAGCCCTAATTTTATCTATAAATAGATACTCAACGTTGAAGAATAAGATCATTGAAAAATTAGAAAAGAGTAGAAGAACTCAAGCTCAAAATTTCAAATTCATCTTAGAGTTCAAATAGAGAAACACTTGTTTGAATGAGAAATATTTTCTAAGTGTTGTTCTTAGAGTGTGAAATTCGTTGTTACAATCAGCTTGTTAAAAGCACCTACTCAAGTTCCAAACCTTTGTATTCAAACCCGATAGTGGTGTTAGTGTGCCTTTAACAATCTTTGGTTGTCAGATTGTGTGGAGAAGACTTGGCTGGTAGAGTCAAGGTGTGTGTGTTCCTCCAAAGTCTAGGTTGTCAGGCTGTTTGAGAAGATTGGCTTAGAGGGGTCAGGTGCTTTGTAATTCAAGTTGTTGAATTAGTTGATTAATTCCTTCTAAGTGAAGGGACTGGATGTAGCCAAGTTAATGGTGAACTAGGATAAATTACTTGTGTCACTTTATTCCGGCACTCCTTAGTTTTTTTATTGCTTCTACTCCAAGTAAATCATCAAGTCTTAACCAGTTTAATCATATAATGAAAAATTTATCAACTTAGTCAAAATCAATTCAACCCCACATTCATGTGTTTGCACCTTCATTTCGGTCTTTGTAAATAGATTTGTAAAGAGGTCTTAACAATCAATTAAAAATAGTCAATTCCTTAGCAGCATGCTATTTCGAATCAATCACAGATTTATAATATAGTTTTTATATTCCTATTCTTGTTTGATCATTTGTTCTGTTAATTTTATAGAATTCAAAGTCAACTAAACGTAAGATAAAAAAATAAAAAAAAATTGATCAACAATGATAATGGAATAAACGTCACAGTAGCATAATCAATTTAAAGACTAAATCCAATCAAACCTATTGCTAAGAGAAATAAATCCGAACTATCTATATCCGGAATAATCACAAAGTGAACCAAAAACGATTTTTCATACAATTAAGCATTAATATAGAAACAAGTTTGCAAGTGATGAAAGATTGAAAGGAAAAGACTTTGAAATTATAAAAACCAAATTAAACATTAAAGATTTAAACCTCAACATCCTTATAACAATTTACTAATCAATGGCTTGATGAAGAGTTTTAGCCTCTCATGGAGAATTAAAGCACATAACAAAATTCTAAAGCTATTTGCAAAATATGACAAAAGGTGTCACGAAAGGATCTCCTATAATCATTTATAATAATCTAAATTAACTTAAGGACCTCGACTTGAAATATGTCCCGAAGTGAGCTCTAATGACGTTTAAGAGCCCAATAGTAATTAATTACATAACAAAGTGGTCCAAAACCCGTAATCTAATCACCAACTTCAGTAATTAGCCTTTTTGACCATCAAGTTTTCCAAGTTATGGCCTACAAAAAGAGAGTGTCAAGAGGTTAGTAAAAATCGAAAATTACTTAAGATAATGACTAAAAACTAATTACGGCATAAAGATGGTAAACATGGTAAAAAGTAACTATTAGACAAAATAAACATTGAAAATAACAATGTACAAGATATAAAAATTGTATCAAAATGAGTTGATCAAATCGCCATAATGGAATAGAATGCATTGATAAGATTTTGTAGGGTTCAAATCCAAGAACCATAGAGCACACTTTCTCACTCTCACCATTCTCATTAGAGAGAAATTCTATTTCCTTTAAAAGTTGAAAAAAGAGTCGTATACAATGGTATTTAAAGAAAGATTTTCATAATCCTATATTGGACTTATACAAATAAAACTAAAATTATTACAATTCAAATTAAACACAACTAAAATCAAAATTATCATAAAATATTGACTTGAAATATTCCTTTTTTTTCCCTCAAAATTAACTCCTTTTGTGCCTTTAGTCTCTATAATTTTGTGAAGTAACTAATCTTGTAAATCATGTTTCACATGCATAAAAACTTTGGACTCATGTACACACGGACAAATATGCGCAGGGGCAACTCATGGTTGAGGTCTTCCCTCTTGCTGAAATTTAGGGGTGTTCACATTCAAACCGATCAAAAAAATCAAAAATTGCACAAAATCGAATATTTTTGAGTATTTTTGGATCTCTTTTCAAAATTGAACCAAACCGCAATCATAAATTTTAATACTTAATTATTTTTTATTAGAATGATATATTGCATATATATTATTTTGCTGGTTTTCAATTTTTTTCGTAATGATACTTATTAGTTTAATTTGTTCAACTTAGTTGCTATTTCATTTATTTCAAATATAATCGATCATTGTTATTCTGTAATATTAAATTTAAGTATATTATATGCTATATTTTGCATCAAACCTACTTTTTTATTGTGTTTTTATAATATCAATAACTTTTTACAATTGTAATTTAGATATCCAAAAATCGATTAAAATTAAACTGCTTGAAATTGGATCGATACAAATTTTTTTTTAAACTTGTCATCCAAATCAAATTGAACCGCGTGTAATTTTATCTTTAGATCGAATGAATTTTCGCTTCAAAACCGATCCAAACCGCACCGCGAACACTACTACTCAAAATTGTTATTATGATATATAATATTTTAATATTAATATATGTGATTTTAAGGACAACAATATTATTTTTTTGTAGAAGATATATATATATATAATCATTTCTCCCCTTTCTTTCTGTCCCTTCGCTTTTTAGAGCGGTTGTTATGCCGTAGTCACTTCGAGTTTTAGAGCAGTTGTTATGTCGTAGTCCCTTCATTTTTAGAGCGGTTTTTATGCCGTAGTCCCTTTGTTTTTAGAGCGGTTGTTATGCCGCAATTCATTTTTATGATGTAGTCCCTTCGCTTTTAGAGCGGTTGTTATGCCGTAGTTCCATCTATTTCTAGTGGTCCTAGGTCATAATACCACTATGAGCGGTTTTTTGTGTCGTAGTCCTTTTGATTTATGAGTGGTCATAGTACCATATTGCGAGTGACTATAAATGTCATATTAAGAGTGGCTTTAACCGCCATATTGAGTGTGTAATTCTAGAACGGATTTCTACGGTGTAGTAGAATTCCGATATAGTGAATCTGGGTTGTTTTATCTTGGGGACTTCATGGTTGATAGTTTACCTTGCACAATTTGGGCATTGCCGCAGAACGTCTTAAAGAGAGCGACCTAGTTCGCGACTCAACCTAGTAATATCTTCGGTGACATCAATTGTGATTTGTAAACAGTTTTCCGAAACTCAAAACCAACAATTTTAAGACATTTCTTTCTGCCATGTCAACCGAAGAAATTACTGGAAAGGATAATAAAGCTTAATGAACTTGCTAATCAAACTGAAAAGGATAATAAAGCTGAAGAATTAACCCATGGGAAAATCATGATAAGAATTATATTCTTAATGAACTTGCTGATGATCTGTATAACTACTACAATTCCAGCAATACTGCTAGAGACGTTAGAGATGCTCTGAATAAGTGCGTTGTGAGCTGCTACTCAGAGTATCAGATGACCGATGAAATATCCGTGGAGGCTGAAGATAACTCATGAGATCATCTATTAAGGTACGTCACTCATGACATATTTAAATTGAATGTTGAAATTTTATATGTCTCATTCTGTTTGAATATTGAAATCAATAAAATGTCTCCTGCTTACATGTTGTATGATTTTAATTTTTGACATGCTAGACTATGTGATATGAACACATTTGTTTTCAAACTTAAGTAACTTAGGTTTAGTTCCAAAGTTATTTTTAAATGATTTTGAAAAATGTGATTATTGTAGTCAAGCTAAAATACCAAAGAGTTCACATAAATCTGTAGTTTGAGAATCTGAGTCTTTAGATTTATTACACTCTGATATATGTGAACTTGATGGGACGTTAATAAGAAATGAAAATTAAAAGTGAAATGTGAAGGTGCGAACACGAGAAGGGGGGGTTGAATTGTGTTTGCACAAAGTTGATACCTTTTTGATGATTTATAAATAATTAAAAATTAGTTTGGTTTTGGTGACTTACTTGGAGTAGAAGCAATCGAATTTAGAAGCAGCAAGCAATGAAAGCATAAATCATTTGACTCGTAGAATTATCCTGGTTCACCACTAACTTGGCTACATCCAGTCCCCTCATTCAGAAGGCTTTAATCCACTAATTCAAAAACTTTGAATTACAAAGCACCTGACCCTCCAAGGCAGTCTTCCCAAACAGCCTGACAACCCCACACCTTTGAGGAACTAACCACCTTGACCCTACAAGCCAAGTCTTCTCCTAACAACCTGACAACCTCAGATTGAAAAAGGAACTAAACCACTATCGGGTTGGATACAAGAGATTGAAACTTGAGTAGTTGCTTCTAACAAAGCTGATAATAATAATAATAACTCTCACACTTTAAGAAAAGAACACTCAAAAAATATTTCTAACCAGAACAAGTGTTTCTCTCTTTGAACTCTAAGATGAATTGAGAACTTTGAGCTTGAGTTACTCTTTTCTACTTTTCGATGCTTTTCTCCTTCAGCCTTGAGTGTCTATTTATAGTAAAAATTTGGTCTTCAATTTAGTCCTTATTTAATTCTAAATTGTATCTTGTTTAGATTGAGTTTGTAAATTCTTCAAATTGATTATGTTCCTATTTTGTGTAGATTGACTTTGTAAATTCTTCAGAATGATTCTGTTCCTATATTTTGTAGATTGACTTTGTAAATTCTTCAAATCAAATATTCTTCAAATCTTCATTAAATGTTGATCAAATATTCTTCAAATCTTCATTAAAATGTTGATCAAATAATCTTCAAATCTTCATTAAATGTAGATCAAATATTCTTCAAATCTTCTTCAAATCTTCTTCAAATATTCTTCAAATCTTCTTCAAATCTTGACCATATTTTCTTTTCAACTTGGTCAAAGATTTTCTTCAATTATAAATATGAATCAAATCTTATTTTAGATTTTCTTCAATTATAATTTGGAATCAAATCTTATTTTAGATTTTCTTCAAAAACATGATCTTCTTTCATACTCTTTGAAGTCAAATATATTATTCTCATAAAATACTTTTGTTAACATCAAAACTCTAAATGTAAAACCAACTTGGTTCAAACAATATATGAACACATTTGTTTTCAAACTTAAGTAACTTAGGTTTAGTTCCAAAGTTATTTTTAAATGATTTTGAAAAATGTGATTATTGTAGTCAAGCTAAAATACCAAAGAGTTCACATAAATCTGTAGTTTGAGAATCTGATTCTTTAGATTTATTACACTCCGATATATGTGAACTTGATGTGACGTTAATAAGAAATGAAAAATAAAAGTGAAATGCTTGCATGTTAAGGATCTTTGTAACTGAAATTGAAAATCAATTTAGTAGAAAGATTAATAGGTTCCAAGTATGATACTAGTTTGTTTAATAAGTTTTATAAATTGCTTGGAATTATACATGGAACATCTGCACCATAATTGTTTGAAGTGAATGGTAAAGTTGAAAAAGAATAGAACTCTTATTGAACTAGTTGTTGCTAGTATGCTTAACTCTAATGATGCATCTCATTGGTGTGAGCAATATATATTGCTTATTTGTTATGTTTTGAATAGAGTTCCTAAATCTAAAAACAAAATATCTCCTTATGAGATAATGAAGAAAAGATAACTCAACTTGTCTTATCTTTGAACATGGGGCTGTTTGGCTTATGTCAAAATCCTCGATCCCAAGTGAATTAAACTCGCCAGTAGAGCCTATGAATGTGTATTCATTGGGTATGCAGTAAAGAACAAAGCGTATAGGTTTTATGACCTACATGAAAAAGTGATCATAAAGTCAAATGAGGTTGACTTCTATGAAAATAAATTCCTTTTCATATGGAGAAATAGTGGGGGCAACGAACCTAGTCAAGTTCCTGTGACAAGAAGCACTGAAAGCAACAAACAAGGCGAAACAGAAACTCGAAGGACTAAGAGAGTAAGAGTTGCTAAAGATTAAGGACCTGAATATATAGCCTATAATTTGGAAGAGGATCCTGCAAATCTTAAAGAAGTTTTGTCATCATTGGATGCAGATTTATGGCAAGAAGCTATAAACGATGAAATTGATTCTCTAGAGTCTAACAAAACCTGGCATTTAGTAGACTTGCTTCATGGTTGCAAATCAACAGGTTGTAAATGGATTTTGAAAAAGAAACTAAAACCCTATGGATCTGTTGATAAATACAAGGCACGCCTTGTAGCCAAAGGTTTTAGACAAAGAGAAAATATAGATTTCTTCAACACTTTTTCACCACTCACTAGAATAACATCCATTAGGGTGCTCATATCACTTGCGGCTATTCATAACCTGGTGATACACCAGATGGATGTTAAAACAGCTTTTTTAAATGGTGACTTGGAACAAGAAATCTATATGGAACAACCTGAAGGTTTTGTAATACATGGACAAGAAGACAAGGTATGTAAGTTAGATAAGTCTATGTATCGTCTTAAACAAGCTCCTAAGCAATGGCATGAAAAATTTGATAACTTGATTATGTCGAATGAGTTTAAAGTGAATGAAAGTGACAAATGTATTTTTTACAAATCTAAAACTGACATTTGCACTATCATATGTCTCTATGTAGACGACTTACTCATATTTGATTCAAACATTCATGCTTTAAATATTGTGAAATAATTGTTGTGTAACAACTTTGATATGAAAGACCTCGGAGAAGCGAATGTAATCCTTGAAATCAAGATTACTAGGTCAAAAAAAATTGAATTTCTTTGGATCAGTTTCACTATTTTGAAAAAATCCTAAAGAAATATAAATACTTTGACTGTAAACCTGCTTGCACACCACATGATCTAAGTGTGAAACTTTTCAAGAACACTAGTGAAGGTGTTAGACAAACTGAATATGCGAGCATCACCGGCAACCTCAGGTATGCCACTGATTGTACTAGACCCGACATTGCCTACATCGTGACTCTATTGTGTAGGTTTATCAGTAGACCTAGTATGGAACATTAGCACGCTATTGAAAGATTCGTGAGATACCTAAAAAGGACCATGGGTCTCGGACTATATTATCGAAGATTTCCTGTCGTCCTTAAAGGATACAGTTATGCTAATTGGAACTCCTTATCAGATGACTCCAAAGCAACCAGTGGCTATATTTTCAGTATAGCCAGTGGTGTTGTATCTTGGAAATCGAAGAACAAACGATATTGGCTCAGTCCACTATCGTGTCTGAAATGATAGCACTAGCTACTACTAGTGAAGAAGCGAGCTGGTTGAGATGCTTGCTAGTTGAGATCCCTTTATGGGAAAAACCTATGACAGGTGTGTTGATCCACTACGATAGTACCGCGGCTATTGCGAAGATTGAGAATCGTTATTACAACGATAAGAGACAACAAATTCGTCGTAAGCACAGCGTTGTTAGAAAGTTACTTTCTAAAGGAGTTGTTATAGTGGATCATGTACGCATTGATGAAAACTTAGCAGATCCTTTCACGAAAGGGTTAGCTAGCGAGAAAGTCCTAAATACATCCAAAAGGATGGGACTAATGCCTATAGAGTCACTCATGATGGTAACCCGATCTAAAAGACTGGAGATCCTAAGAATTAGGTTCAATGGGTAATAACAAGTTGTGAAGTGATATGAGATGAACATGCTATTATAAATCAGAGAAGCATGATTCATGAAGCGATAATAGGATGAGGTAATAAAAACTCTTAATGAGATCTATACTCTATATGGAGTGGAGTACCTAGCTACAGGAGTACTCTTGATAGACTCACCTATGTGAATGTGGAAGTGGGGCCGCTTTCTATGGAATTTTGAGGCAGAATTCCTAGAGCGTTCACTATACTGGGATAGACGTGCAAGGCCATTAATGCACGGGCTTTTGAGAATACACTCTTTGAAAAGGTTGTGTGTGGGTTTGATGTCAGAAATAGAGTTCAAGACTACGAGTCACTTTTGTTGAATCTGAATCTTACTTACTATGCAAAGGTTCAAGTCAAGAGACACCTTTGTTTAGGCACGATCTTATAGAAGCGTTTGACGCTATTTTAGAAACATTTTTTTAAATTCAAGTGGGGGATTGTTGGAACATAGAGTATGTTATTGTCTGAATTTAAAAATTTTGTTCAAGTCCCACATTGGAAAGAATTTGTTTTTGTAAATTAAAGTGGAAAGAAACATGTTTTTTAAAATTCAAGTCCCACATTGAAAAGAATTTTTTTGTAAATTCAAGTGGAAAGAAAATTCATATGTGATTTTGCTTCCATCACTATATAATGAGTTTCAAACTATTGTGAAAAGTACACCAAAGTTGGATGCATTTCCCAACTTTCTCTTTTCTCTATTTTTTATTATGCTCGCCTATTTTTCGAGCCACTTCTCCCCTTTCGTTCTGTCCCTTCGGTTTTTAGAGCGGTTTTTATGTCGTAGTCACTTCGAGTTTTAGAGCGGTTGTTATGCCGTAGTCCCTTCGTTTTTAGAGCGGTTTTTATGCCGTAGTCCCTTTGTTTTTAGAGCGGTTGTTATGCCGCAATTCGTTTTTAGAGCGGTTCTTATGTCGTAGTCCCTTCGCTTTTAGAGCGGTTCTTATGCCGTAGTTCCATCTATTTCTAGTGGTCCTAGGTCATAATACCACTATGAGCAGTTTTTTGTGCTGTAGTCCTTTTGATTTATGAGTGGTCATAGTACCATATTGCGAGTGACTTTAAATGTCATATTAAGAGTGGCTTTAAGCGCCATATTGTGGGTGTAATTCTAGAACAGATTTCTACGGTACAGTAGAATTCCGATACAGTGAATCTGTGTTGTTTTATCATGGGGACTTCGTGGTTGATAATCTGCCTTGCATAATTTGGACAGTGTCGCGGAATGTCTTAAAGAGAGCGACCTAGCCTGCGACTCAACCTAGTAATATCTTTAGTGACATAAATTGTGATATTTAAACGGTTTTCCGAAACTCAAAACCAACAAAAATATATATATATATATATATATATATATATATATATATATATATGTGGATCTTTAAACTATCACTCTATTTTTATAATCTATGAATTAACATTTTTTCTCATATTTTTTATAGTATTCGATAATTAAATTGGTGGATCAATAATTATTTAAAGACTATTTATTATATTTTTTTAGTGTAAAGATACAATTGGAGAGAGTTTTGAGACGAAAAAGTGGTTATAATTAAATTTTGAATTTTTATAATTTAACTTTTATTAAAATTCGGCCACTGTTTCCTACATTCCTAGATCCTTTCATCCATCAATGACAAGCATACGTTGAGATGGATGCAGTGATGGAAACAAATCATTGGGTGAATTATTGAGAAAAAGAAAAGAAAAAAGAACGGCCGAAACTTCCATTAATTAATGGCAACAAGAATAGAGGCGTTTTAGGAGGGAATGGCATTAATTATTGGCATTTTTGTTGTGGATAACGAAAGCAAAGAAGTGAGAGGCAATGTTACAATTGGCTAATTTTCTTCATGAGTTGCCGATTTGTCAAATTTCATTTGAAAACTTTATTGGGTATTTTTTATGTTCAACTTTATTGCGTATTCTATAGCTTTGATGGATATGCTATTCCACATTTAAATATTCGATGTCTTTTCATTTTTTATAAGCTTAAATGAATGAACTTTTGATGTCTATATTTTCAAAAAATTAAAGTTTTAATCCCTTTATTTAAAAAATATAATTTTAGATTTTCTATTTATTTTTTCTTATATTTTTACCTTCACTCTAATTTGGGGATATTTTTGCTAACGTATCATATTTACTAATGACCTGACAACGTTTATGTGGTCTTATATAATATATGATCATTTAAAACTTTATTTAATCACTAATTATTATTTATAAAATATTTAATTACTAAAAAATAAATAAAATATTAAAATAACTATAAAATTATAAAATTAGGATAAGTTGTAAATATTAAAATAATATAATGTTTGCAAATAGGAAAAGATGTATGACTCAAAATGCTAACCAATATAATTCACATAAAACTAATCTTCATAATCAAAGGTAATATGTTCCCAAATACTACACAAAAATAACTTGATATTCAAATCCTATTTTATTGTTAAGTTTTAATATTTTTTAAGTAACTATATACTAATAAACTAATAATTAATTATTTAAGAAAATTTAAATGATGTGGATATTAGGTAAGACCTCATAAGCATTGTCATCTCATTAGTGAATAGGATTCGTCAACAAAAAATGTCCCTAAATTGGAGTAGAGTGGAAATATCAAAAGAAGAATAAGAAGAAAAAAAAAAGAGTGAAATGGGGGACCAAAAATTATAAGTTTTAAAATAGGGGGATTAGAACATCAATATTTTAAAAATAGACGACAGTAAAATATAGGTTTTTGTTTTTTGAACAATTAAATGTGAGAAATGTCAAATACAAGTTGACATACAATATTAGGGGGAAGATTTCACCCAAACACAATTAGGAGTATTATTAGGTTTAACATTGTCATACTAGCTATACAATAGACAACCTCATTTCCTTTTTGTGTCACAAATTCAATCTCACACCTATTAAAACATTCACTCAGTTTTGAGCTTTCTCTTCCAATTTGTCCCAATTAAACGTGAGGATATTGTTGTGATTTCGGTGCTTTTATCAAGGTGCTTGAATATGATTCTACTACAATACTCTTATAATTTATCTCAATCGCAAAGAGCAGTGTGTTTTTGAAAACAAGAGCTTCAGTTGTTAACACATCGTCATAGCCAATCGTGTATATCACACGTCCACTGAACAACTAAAAGCCAAACTGTGTTTGAGTTCTGCCAACCATTTAGCTTAGTACAGTCAAGTTATTGAATGTACCAACCATTACTAGACTAAATTACAAAGAAATGTTTAAGGTTGTTTTTTGAATGACTCTCACAAGAGAATATTTACAAAGTATGCTCTCATAATGTGTTTGTAGTTTTTCAGCACTTAGAAAATACTATAAGGTTTTTCAAAGATTGTTGTAACAACGACAATAGGATTCTCGTATGTGTATTATTACTATGCTTATCACAAGCTCTTTTATAACATTTTACTTTAATATCTGTTTTATCAAAAAAAATTAAAAACTTAAAAACACAATTTTAACCTCTTTTTCTTGTGTTTGAGTAAAAATCTTCAATTGACATGAGAGTTCGATCTCAAGACTAAGCACTTAACCATGTTTGAGTAAAAAATCTTATTTTTATTATGACTAACTCTTGTGATGAAGCTACATGTGGAAACGTTAACATACCTCCTCTGTTTGATGGGGAAAGATTTGAATACTGGAAGGAGAGGTTGAGAAGTTTCTACATTTCACATGATCCAAAACTCTAGGACATAGTCAAAGATGGCTATAGTCTCAAAGATGTTGTTGGTGTTGAAATACCGAGAAAAGATCTCAATGTTACACAAAATTAGTAATACAAGATGCATCATAAAGCCAGAACCTTTAGGATGAATGCAATCACGTTTAAAGAATTTAAAAAGTGCAACAATAAAGAAACAACAAAAACATTTTTGACGCTTTGGTTCTCAATTATGAAGGAAGTAAACACGTACACGAAGCAAAGGAAAATATGCTTGTTAGGATGTATACACTTTTCCAGATGGAAGAATATAAATACATTGAGAAAATGTACTCCGTATTCCAAACGTTAGTTACTGGATTAAAAGTTCTCCAAAAGAGTTACACTACAGTTGATCATGTCAAGGAGATCCACAAAAGTCTACCTAGCAAATGGAGACCAAAGGAACAATAATTCAAGAGGCTAAAGACCTTAACAAACTACCTCTGGAAGAATTGAGGAGTTCACTCATATCCCATGAGATGGAAATAGCTGAAAATGATCCTTAGAAGAAATCAAAGTCTTTAGCTTTCAAATCCAATGGAAAGAATAAAAATTTCAAGGCCCTACCAGCTAAGGAGGACTTAGATGAAAGTGAACCAGGTGATCAGAGTGAAGACTTAGATGATGAAGAGCTATCATTCATTTCAAAGAAAATCCAACACATGTGGATCAGTAGGAAGAAGTCATTTCCTAGAAAATATTTCAGCGATCCAAAGACCGTAGAGAAACAAAAGATAAATTAGAAAATAACTAAATCATCTATTACGAGTGCAAAGAGCCAAGACACTTCAAATTAGAATGTCCTAAGCTTCAAAAGAGAAACTCTCAAAGGAAAGACTTTATAGGAAAGAAGAAAGGTATGATGGCTACCTGAGATGACTTCGACGAATCCTCTGATGAAGAGGAAGAACAGGCTAACATAGCTCTAATGGTAAACATTCATTTAGACTCTGAATTTGACTCTGACATTGACAATGAATCTATTGATGAGCAAATTTAGGTTTTATCTCATCCATCTCATAACGAACATATAATTATGTTAAATGAGTTTCTGAACAAAAAACAAAATATCTATTCAAAACTAAAGAATCTCATAAAAGCTCATTTCATCTTAACAGATAACTACGATTCCCTTCAAAAAGATTTTGAAAATATAAAAAGGGAATATCAGACAATGAAGGATAATGATTCGAATGCCTCAATGGAAAATGTTTGTAATTTTATTAAGTATGAAAAAGCCTTTCAAGAGTTTCTTGCAAATGGAATACACATAAGCAAATAAGCTTCTATGATCTATGGTGTTAGCATAAACAACAAAGGAGGTATTGGTTTTCAGGAATCAGAGGAAAACCCTAACCTTAACATGACTAAAGTTATGTGCTTTTGTTACTTTAAGAAAGGTCATGACAGAAGAACTTGTCTTATGTTGAAAACATGAAAAGACAAGACATCTTTCAATACTAACAAATAATGACCCAATCAAATCTTGGTACCTAAGAACAAAATAATCTATCTTGCTGATATCCTTAGCAACAAAGTTGAAACATCAATCATGGTACCTAGACAATGAATGCTCACGACACATGACAGGAGAAAAGTTTATGTTAAATAATTTTACCCTCATGAAAGGTGGATTTGGAGGAAACTAGAAGGGTAAGATTATAGGTTGTGGCACAATAGGTAATGGTTCTTTTCCTCTATTAAAAATGTTTTACTTGTAAAAGGACTAATGCATATCTTGTTGAGCATAAATCAATTAAGTGACAGTGGTTATGATGTTTTCTTCAATCAAAAGTCATGTAAGGCAATTAGTCAAACAAATTGATCCATACTATTTATTAGCCAGAGGAAACACAATATTTGAAAAATAAATGGCTTAATTGCAATTTTAGTACCTCTATTTTTATCAATTCATGAAATTGGTTCATCTATTTTAAAATATGACAAATTTGGTCCTTCATTCTAATTGTTTAACTAAAAAATTGGTGATGTGACATGTTTTAAATAACTTGACATATGATACAATGATGTAGAATGATTAAAATCGATGCAATCGCAATAAAATCGTCTAAAAACATAACTTTCAACTTCATAATTTTTTTTTTATCTATTTCATCTATTTGCTACAATTTCTTTTGGGTAATGAAATTTCAAAAAAATAATTAACATGAGAAGCTTCCCATAAAAATTATTTTCAGATATATCGTTTTAAAAAAATATATAATTTTGATTAGGGGTGTTCACATCCAAATCCCAAAAAATCACAAACCGATCCATAAAAACAAGAAATCACACAAGATCGAATACTTTTGAATCTCCTTTTGTTAAAACCGCATGGATCAATCGAATTTCGGATTTTTTTAAAAAACTGAACCAAACCGCATTCATAAATTTTAATACTTATTTATTTTTTATTAGTATGATATATTGCATGTATATTATTTGTTGGTTTTTAATTTTCTTCCTAATAATACATATTAGTTTGATTTATTTTATTTTGTTGCTATTTTATGTATTTCAAATATAATCGGTCATTGTTATTCCGTAATGTTAAATTAAACTATATTACATGTTATATTTGGCATCAAATCTACTATTTTATCTTGTTTTTATAATATTAATATTTTTTTTACAATTGTAATTTGGATATCCAAAAATCAATCCAAATTAAACCGCTTGAAATTGAATCGGATTGGTTTGGTTATTTTTAAACTTATCATCTAAACAGAACCATGTGTAATTTTATCTTTGAATCGATTGGATTTTTTTTTCTTTTCCAAAATCAATCTAAACCGCACCACGAACACCCCTAAATTTTATCATGTTAAAATATCAAATAATAAATATCCAAATTTTTGGATATCAAAATTATTTTTTTAATATGTAAAAAATTTATCTGAAATAACTTCAACTATTTTTTAATAAATTTTCATAAAAAAACAGTTTTTAAAATATAAAAATAAAATCACTTTTTAAAAAATCTATAACATGTCTAATATATATGAATATACAAAACTTATTGTCACCAAGAGTTGGTAAAGAATTTTTCTATAAATATTGTTTGTAAGGCTCTAATGTGTTTCTTGCCTTAAGTACACAAGTTTAGGAAAATTATACTCCATAAGCTTTAAAAAACACAAAACAAAATAAAAATCCCAAAAGGGAAACACTTTTTCGATACTTGAAAAAAATTGTTTCAACAAACTTATTTTAAAATACAATTTCGGAAAACATAATTGGAAATATTTTGAAACACAATCTTGAGAGTTGTAGGATAATTTTTTTAGTTTTTATTTTTTAAAATTAGGGACAAAAATTTGAATTTTTAAAAGATTTGTGGGGGTAGCATTATAATTGTGAGGTATGGGATATAACATTCCAAGTTCAGAAACGCAGTTCACATACCTAGCCCAAAATAAGTGTTTTATTGACAAAAGCCCAAAGCAAAGGTAGCCGATTGATTAATTCTCAAAACATATTGACATTTGGGTTAGACCTCAAAACATATTGGAGGATTCTACCATGCACCTCCACAGCTGTACCTGCCACCCCAAATTAACGTGAAAATACAATTTTGTCCTTTTTGAAAATACACTTTCTAGATAATACACTTTCGAAATCAAAAGTAAGTGGCACTCAAAAATTTCAAAGTTCCGAAATATAAAATTTTCATAATATTCGAAAGTTTCGAAATGACAATTTCCAGAAATTTTTAAACTTTGAAACAATTCGAAACTTGCAAAATAGAAAATTCTAAAATTTTCAAAATCTTCGAACAATTCAAAACTTTTGAAATAGGAAAATTTCGAAATTTTTCATATTTGGAAACTTTCGAAGCTTTTCAGATTTAGAAACTTTCGAAACTTTCTAGATTTGGAAACTTTTGAAACTTTTGAAACTTTCGAAACTTTCCAAATTTTCGAAAGTTTCAAAAATTTGAAACTTCCGAAACTATCAATTTTGAAACTTATTATAAATTGTTAAAAGGGCAAAATTGTATTTTCACGTTGATTGGGGGTGATAGGTACAGCTGTGGAGGTGCAGGGTAGAATCCTCAACATATTAACATATAAAAGATCTCATAATAAAATTATTTTATGTACTAGTATAAGAAAGGCCCAAGGAAATCACCAAATTTAAAACTCCACATTCTCAAACATAAACTACCAATTTCATCAATTCATTTTCCACAAAATCCACACATAAATCACATCTCAAAGATTCATAATATTAATTAGGCTAAATACCACCTGTGGTCCCTTAACTTAATTTCAGTTAACGATTTAGTCCTTTATCTTTTTTTTTTCCCGATTTGGTCCTTTATCTTTTTAAATAATTTCAGCGTTACCCTTTAAGTGGGGTTCCGTTAAGAAAAAATTAAAAAATCGTTCATCTAGATCATTGCATATGTTCATCAAACCTCTAGGAACGATTGCCATTGATCTGAAGTGATGTTATGGGGTATAAATACCTCATAGCTTCAGTTTTAATGAATCAATCCTACTACAAAACTTAGAACAAACTTTGAATATTTTTCTGAAATATTTCTAAAATATAAAGGGTAACTTTTTCTGAACATGGAGGAGAGATTTTTTTAACTTTTTCTTAATGAAACCCCACTTAAAGGGTAACGCTGAAATTATTTAAAAACATAAAGGACCAAATAAGGAAAAAAAAAGATAAATGACTAAATCGTTAACTTAAATTAAGTTAAGGGACCACAGGTGGTATTTAGCCTATTAATTATGAACACATAAACCACACCAAACTTGAATCACCACAACAACATTAATATATCAGAGTTCTCCCCACCGCTAACTCGGTGCCAACGGTCTCGATTCCTTTTCGAGACTCAAGGAGCTAACTACATAAACATAAATATTTATAACAATTTGTTCACAACTAAAACTTATCCAACCACAACAAAATTCCCAAAATTATATCTTTTTCACACTCCAAACTTTTACAATCAAATAATCTACATTCATTCAAAACTCCACATTTCCAAACATAAACCACCAAATTAAATCTCCAAATTTTCCACCATAAATCACCAATTTAAATCTCCAAATTTTTAACCATAAATCTCCAAATTTTCAACAATAAATCACCAATTTAAATCTCCAAATTTTCAACCATAAATCACCAATTTAAATCTCCAAATTTTTACCCATAAACACCTTATTGATTTTCCACAAATCTACACCTCAAACACATCAAATTTATTTTCCCTAAATTCACACATAAGGTCCTAAATTCAAACTAAAAGTTTGGAAGGAGCCCTTACCTTAACGATAGCTTAAACAACCGATTACGGCACCGTAATTAATTCCGGTAAAAACTTCGTTTGCGATGTCGCTTCCAAAGTTAGCTCACTAGCACCAAAACGTGGCAAGGAGCAACTTTCCCTTCTGTCACTTCGCGAGATGGAGCTTAGATCTAAGTGAGAAATGAGGTTTTGTATTTGTGAGTTTTGGTTTTTTTTTTTTTTGAAAACTTAAGAAATGAAGAAGAAAGAAACTGAAGCTTTCACGAGGCCTGGCATTCCTCTCACGTGTTACTGCTTTCCTCTCACTTACTAACTTACTAACCTTTTTGATAAAAATATCTACTCTCGTTGCAGCTCAATTGATAGGTAAAATTTTCAGCAACTAGAGATATTTTTAACAAAACTGTCCGGTAATAAATTCTTCGTACATAAATAAATTATTTTTCGACAAATAATTTTAAACGGGTCTCAAAATATATATATAAAAATACGCATATATTAAACATATTACAAACTCTAACAAAATAAGCTTTTGGTACTTAATTCCCAAAATAAAATAAAATTGAGCTAAATGCCACATCAATTAAACACAAAAATATACTAAAATTGCATAAATTAAAATTTAAAACTAAGGGTCTTACAATGATCCCCTGGGGCAATGGTAGTGATGAGATATTTAATGACCCATTCCAAGAGGAGGCCGAAGTTAGCCAAGGTTTGTTGTAAGAGTGGAGCTTTCGAATAGTTTATTTTGATCTTCTATGATCTTTTTGAGAAACCTTAATTCCTTTTGTGTTCGTTTAGCTTCCATCCTTTTTTCGGACATATTGTTGTGTTGATCTTGAGGCATTGCATTGACACTCACACTTTTGTTTTTGGAGCTAACGCCTTTGTCTTGGGATGAGTTTTCAACAATTCTTGCAAGGAAGGAATCGATGGATTGTGGATCTTCCATTGATCTCAAGAATGTGGATTTTTGAAGTTTCGCCACTTATCCTTGGTGGGACAGATGAATCAATCAGTGGAGGAGGTGTGGGAAGAACTGGATGAGGGTCAACAACATGGCCTACCTTGAATGGAGAAGTGAAGATTTGGGACATTGTACAAGATAATTGTGCATTTTGATTTGGACTTACAGGCGGGTATGGTGGAAAAAGGAAGTTGCCTTGTAGATTTTGAGAAATCTCAATGGTATCTTCAGTGTGAACGCAGATTTATGAATAACTTTGCACATAGGTAGGAGGTTGGAAGCAACCTGAGGTTTAGGAGGTGTAATGAGAACGTTGTTTAAAACAGTTATTCGGGAGACATTACACAAAGAGTACCAAGACTCATTGAAGATGTAATGACCCTCATTTCGAATATCCAAAATCTGACACAAGGTATCATGAATGAGTTTGATATGAACGCCTTTGAGAATTGTGCTTAGAAATGTGTCACCTTTGGAGACATTGGCGACAGCTTAGAAGGCTTTGACAAGATTAGGATACTGAGGTTCATCAATTTTCAGAAAGGATGTCCATCCTAGTTGATCAAAGATTTCTTCAACATTAAAACCACCATTTTTCAACCTTTCAAGATCAATTGTTTTGCCGTTTACAACTGATTTTTTTTTCTACTTTTTAGTATACCTTGTTTCTAATGCTTTAGACTCAAATAGAGGAATTTTTGCTTTGATTTTAGAGGAGGAGGACACACGAGAATTTGGTTTTGACGAGACTTCCTTCTTAGAGGTCTTCGAGCGGGAGATTTTAGGCTTGGAAATGTCAGATTTAATGGCTTCAGAATCATCTGAGTTTATGACATGTATAGTGTTGTCTTGTGGTGGTTTTTTGGAAGAAAGAGCACAAGACATTAGACGTGAGGATCGTCTGGTGGGGGCAGAAGATGAAGATTTTGATGATGAGGTCTGTTTTGGTTTGGTTTGGTCTTTTCTGGTTGTACAAGATCGGATGAGATTTGTAAGACCCTTAATTTTGAACTCTAAATTATGCAATTTTAGCATATTTGGTGTTAAATTACTGAGGCATTTAGCCCAATTTTAATTCATTTTGTGAATTAAGTACCAAAAGCATATTTTGTTAGAGTTTGTAATATGTTTATTATATATATATTTTTATATTTATATATTTTGAGACCCAGTGAAAATTAATTGTCGAAGAATAATTTATTTACGTTACGAATAATTTATTACCAGACAGTTTTGTTAAAAATATCTCTGGTTGCTGAAAATTTTATCTACCAATTGAATTGCGGCGAGAGAAGATATTTTTTGAAAAAGTGGTTTGTGATGTAATGTGAGGTGACGGGTGAAATGATGATTTTATAAAAATAGCTAGATTTTTATTTAGATATTTGTTTTATTTGTTATATATATATATATATATATATATATATATATATATATATATATATATATATAATAAACAAAAGAAAGAAAAAGTAAGAAAGAACAATTTTCCTGTGTCACGTCCGCCAACCATTCCTTCTTCGTTCTTCATCCTCTTTCTCTCTGTTACCAAGTTTTGGTTTTTTTTTCAAAAACAATCAAACAAAAACCTCCATTTTTCTTCGACTTCTGAGCTTCCTTTCGAGAAGTGACAGAAGGGAAAGTTGTTCATCTCCACGCTACAGTGCTAGTGAGCCAACTTTGGAAGCGACGTCGCGAACAAAGTTTTTACCAGAATTAATCGCGGTGCCGTAATCGGTTGTTTAAGCTATCGTTAATGGGATTTATGTTTGAAAATTTGGAGTTTTGAATTTGGTGATTTATGGTTGAAAATTTTGGAGATTTAATATTTGGAGATTTAATATAGGTGGTTTATGTTTGGAAACTTGGAGTTTTGAATTTGGTGATTTATGGTTGAAAATTTTGGATATTTAATATTTGGAGATTTAATATAGGTGGTTTATGTTTGGAAATGTAGAGTTTTGAATTAATGTGATTTATGTGTGGTTTTATGGAAAATGAATGGATGAAATTTGGTATGTATGGTGAATTAAATTTAATGTGGATTGTGGATTAAATTTGATGTGGGTTTGAGGAAAATCTGTTTTGAGTGTACTCTGTGAAATGTTTGAAAAACCATTATTGTTAAATGAGTATTAAAAATGGGGAATCTTTTAATAGCTGCATTTACATAATGTTTGTGGTGATTCATGTTTGGTGTGATTGATGTGTTCATAATTAATATTAAGAACTTTTTAGATGTGTTTTATTTGTGGATTTTGTGGAAAAATGAATTGATATGAATTGGTGTGAATTGTGGGATTATGAGTTATATATGTTTGAGTATGCTCTGTGTTCAATTTGAAAAATCATTAGTGTTAAATGAGTATTAAAAATGGGGAATCTTTTAATAGCTGCATTTACTTAATGGTTGTGGGAAAAGAGTCAGAGTATGCTCATGCATTTTCATAGTACATGGTGACCGGATGGGCCATGGGGATAGTGGTGACCGGATGGGCCACGGGATGATGCCATGTGAATTCTTGGTTCATCTTATCCTTACGAGGATTATCGCGTCGTGCTGATCTGTGAGAGATTGCACTCTAGAATGTGCTGATCTGTGAGCAATTGCACTCTACAAAACAGTGTAAGGCCTGTGATAGGCTACACTCTAGTAAATCGTGCTAGTATGTGAGCGACTACACCTTGATAATTAGTACTGGCCCTGTGAGAGACCGTATAATTATGATTTACGCCCCTTTGAGGAGGGTTTTGGTGTGGAATTCCGGAATCATGTGCATTGACATATACGCATTGCATTAGGGTGCTTGGCACGCGAGTCATGTTTGATATACTGTGATGGTTGTATATACATACTCGATTGATGTTTGTGATTGTGCCATATTTGATGAGTGTTATTGATTGACTTTATATGGTAAGTGTTGAATGATTTTGAAACGTTTTCAAAACTGAAAATCTGCAACTTTACAGTTGTATTCGAATACAACAGGATTGTATTCGAATACAGTTATGCTGATTTAGCTTATGACTTGTGAAATAACACTGTATTCGAATACAAGGATGTTGTATTCGAATACGACAATGCAGTTTTGTCCAAAACTTCATTTTGAAACTTTGATTATGCATGTTTGGCATATGAAAACCCTTTCAAGGTGTATGCTAAGTTGAAAGGTTATTATGTGCATTTAAAATTTAAATGCTATGTGATATTTGTTAATTTCGGTTGGTGACCCTTTACATTATTGTGGACCGGGCTTACGCCCCAGGTTTAAGAGTTTTGAGTCGTGCTGGAATTGCAACGACGTCGAAGCTGTGGCATAGCGATGAGTTTGGATTTGTGATCGAAAGCAGGGGGCTTGATGGCGCTCGTGGACTCTTAGTACCCAGTCACCCTCCGTTAGATTAATGATCAGCTTAGGGTTTTATTTAAGAATTTTATTTAATTTCCCTTTCTTATTTCAAGGTTGTTGTCGAAAAAGGGAACTTATGTATTTGAAACAAATTATTTTAGCCGATGTATTTTATATCTGAATATTTTGGATTATCGTCTCAAAAACCTTTTTAATTGGTTATAATTATGATGTAATTATTTATGACATTTTTCGTTTGTGGTACGACATGGTATTTTATCAATTTAATTTTTTTTTAAAATACACCCGCGCTGTTAAAAATCGGGGTGTTACAAGATTGTTTCCTCTTATGAGTGATTCGAATCACTTGAAAAACTCCTAGATAAACGATTTGGAGAGTTTTCTAAGAGTTTTCTTTTTGCAGACATTTTAGTTCGAGCTGTTTTCATAGAGGAGAGTTGATGATTTGTGTTCTAGAATGAAGAGAGTTGTTTGGATTTTTTGAAAGAGGAATTTGAAGGATTTTGTAACCGTTAGAAAGGAGAGGGAAATGTTAGTCTACAGTAGGTAATCATTAGAGGTTAGAGTAGGATATGTGGTTTCAAGAGAAAAGTAACCGTTTTGGAGTTATTGCCCATTGGTTACAAAGAAGGTGCAGAGGAGAGAGAGGGAATCAGCAGCAAAAACGTGCAGAAGAAGTTTTCTCAACTTCTGACTTTTTGGTTCATCCTTATATTTGAAGGAGGATGTTACTTAAATGTTTGGTTCATCCTTAGACATAAGGAGTACAAATTTTTAACCCAAAAAAAAAAAAACTTTAACAGTTTTATTTGGAGATGGATGCACTGGTAATAGAAAGTTTTTCTAAAATACATTTGAAACGTTCTTCCTGAAGAGGTTTAGTAAAAATGTTTGCAAGTTGGTTCTCTATCTCAATAAAAATTAATTCAATATCCCCTTTTTGAACATGATCTCGTATGAAGTGATATTTAATTTCAATATGTTTAGATATAGAGTGTTGTATGGGATTTTTTGAAAGATTTATTGCACTAGTATTGTCACAGAGGATAGGTATTTTGACGTACCTTAGTGAATAGTCTTCAAGTTGATTTTTTACCCATAACATTTAGGAGCAACGATGTGCAGCTGATACATACTCAGCCTCAGTAGTTGATAAGGCAATGGTATTTTTTTTTTTGCATGACCAGCTGATGAGTGCCTAACCAAGCAATTGACAGGCTCCACTCGTGCTTTTTCTTTCTATTTTATCTCCCGCATAGTCAGCATCGCAGTACGCTGTAAGATGAAGATTTGGGTCTTTTTTATAACATAGACTTTTTACAACATAGATATCTAAAGATTCTTTTTACAACAGTAAGATGAGATTCTTTAAGTGATGATTGAAATATGGCATACAGACCAACTGCAAATTCTATATCAGGTCTGCTAGCTGTCAAGTCTAATCATTCCCTTATATTCTTTTTCAGATATGGGTTTTCCTTCTTCATTTTTATGTAACGTTGAAGATGGATGCATGGGAGTAGCCATCATTTTGGCTTCATTCATTTTGTATTTTTCAGAAGATCTTTGGTATATTTTTCTTGAATAATGAAGAGGCTAGTTCCCAATTGTTTAATTTGTAAACCAAGAAAAAATCTTAATTCTCCCATCATGCTCATTTCAAATTCACTTTGCATGAGGTTAGAAAAATCTTCACACATCTTTTCATTTGTACACCCAAAGATTATGTCATCAACGTATATTTGAACAACCAATAAATCTTCTTTAAGAGTTTTCTTGAAGAGTGTTGTGTTAAATTGTCCTCTTGAGAAGCCATTTTCTTTTAGGAATGAACTTAACCTCTCTTACCAAGCTCGAGGAGCTTGCTTTAATTCGTAAAGAGATTTTGAGAGTTTGAACACACAGTTAGACTTCTTCCCATTCACAAAGCCAAGAGGTTGGTGAACATATACTTCCTCAATTAAAATACCATTCAAAAAGACACTTTTAACATCCATTTGGAATTAGTTTAATACCTTTATGAGTAGCATAAGTAAGGAGTATTCTGATAGCTTCAAGTCTAGCAACAGGTGCAAAAGTTTCATCATAGTGAATTCCTTCTTGTTGATTGTATCTATGTGCCACTAGTCTTGCTTTGTTTCTGATGACTTTTCCATCCTCATTTAATTTATTTCTGAATATCCATCTTGTTCCAATGATGGTTTTGTCTTGAGGATTAGGCACTTGATCCCATACTTTGTTCCTTTCAAATTGTGACATATCTTCCATCATAGCCTCAACCCATGATTTGTCAATAATTTATTGATCAATCTTTTTTGGTTCGACTTGAGAAATCATAGCCATGTTGTTTAAGTTTCCATTTAAAGATTGTCTGGTCCTAACGCCATCGGTAGTGTTTCCAATGATCTGGTCAGGAGGATGATAGGTCACCAACTTCCATCCTCTTGGAGGTTGTGTCAGAATTATCCTCTTCATTTGAATCTTGAGCTTTGGAGGATGAAGGTTCATCTTCGCCATATTTATTCATATTTTCTAAACACAAGTTATCCAACTCTTCAAAAATAATATGCATGGATTCCTCCACATTTTGAGTCTTAAGGTTATATATTATATATCCTTTTGACGATGTGGAGTATCCCAAAAATACACCTTTATCAGATTTTTTGATCAAACTTTCCCAAATTTTCTTTATTATTTAAGATGTAACAGTAACATCCAAATATATGAAAATATGAGATATTTGGTTTTCTACCTTTCCAGAGTTCGTGTGGAGTTTTGTTTAAGATTTTCTAATGGATACTCAGTTTGAAAAATAACAGGCTGTGTTAATATCTTCAGTCCAAAAATATTTATCAATGTTTGCTTCATTTAAGATGGTTCTAGCTATTTCTTGTAAAGTTCTATTTTTTCTTTCAACAACTCCATTTTGTTGAGGAGTTCTTTGACAAGAAAACTTGTGTGATATCCCGTTTTCATCAAAAAGATTTTTGAAAGATTCATTTTCAAATTCTCCTCTGTGATCACTTCTCATAGAGATAATGTTTGTTCTTTTTTCGTTTTGAATCTTCTAGCAAAAAATTTGACATGCCTCAAAGGCTTCATCTTTTTGTTTCAAAAAAGGAACCCAAGTAAATCGTGAGAAGTCATCAACAATTACAAACCCATATCTTTTTCCACTAAAACTTGGAGTTTTGATATGACCAAAAAGGTCAATATGAAGAAATTCAAGAGGTTGATTTGTTGAGATGATATTTTTTGAGTGAAAACTATTTTTAACTTGTTTTCCTTTGGCACAAGCTTCACATATTTTGACTTTCTCAAAATTTATTTTTGGAAGACCTTTAACAAATTCATGTTTGGATAATTTAGAAATAGTGTTTAAGCTTGTATGACCAGCTCGTTTGTGCCAAATCCAATTCTCCTTTTCAATAGACATAAAACAAGATTCAATAGGTAAATCAACCAGATATAAAACGTACAAATTCTTCTTTATAATCCCAGAGAAGAAAAATTTACCTCAGAGTGAATCTTTAACCTCGCAGATAGTGGGTTTAAAGATTACTTCAAAGTCGTTATCACAAAGTTGGTTGATACTTAGCAAATTATGTTTTAAACCATCCACATATTGGATATCCTGTATTTTAGCAGAGTTATTTTTTCCAATCATATCAGTTCCTTTAATTTGAGTTTTATCATTATTTCCAAAAGTGACTGATCCTCCGTCCTTTTTCTCCAAATAAATAAAACAGTGTTTATCCTCTGTCATATGTCTTGAGCAACCACTGTCCAAGAAACAAGGCTTTCTTTTGTTGGTTAGAGGATGTTTTTGTGTTAGAGTTTACAAGTGAAATAGGTACCCATAGTGTGTTGGGTCCTTGTTGGTTAGTGTTTCCTCTTGTAATGATTTTCTTTTTGTAATAGCAAGTAGAGTCAACATGCCTATATTTACAACAAAACGAACAATCTTTCTTGATTTTGTTAGCCCTCTTTTTAGCATAACAATTTTTAAGAATATGTCCTAGTTTTTTGCAATGAGGATATTTTGGTTTATCCTCTAACTTTTGAGGTAGAAAGAAACTTTCATACATTTTTTGCTTTTGAGAACTTTTAAAACCAATACCAGCTTGGTCAAAAATTCGAGATTGAGAACCCATAATATTTTGAAATGTCTCAATAGATTTAACAAAATTGGTAATGTATTTTTTCAGTTCTTCAACTTTTATTTTTAAAATTATGTTTTCTGTCTCCTCTTCTGAACGATGAATTTTGACATTCCTTTTGTTAAAAATCTTTTGTTGCTCAGACATTATTTTTTGAGATTCCTGCAAGTCTAGAATAATTTTTCCATATTTATCATTCTTGGCTTGAAATTCCTCATTAAATTTTTTTATCTCATAAAGTTGATTTTTAAGAAAACCACATTTATGAGATAGAGTGTTTGAGTCATTTAATAGATTGTCAAATTCTATTTCTAGTTTTTCACATGTAGGACACAGTTTTGTTGTGATTACTTCTTCAGTATTTGAATTTTATAAGAGACGGAGATTAGCTTCTTCTTTTTTTTCATGTTCAAAGGATGAGCCATCACTGTCATCCCATGTAGCCATCATAGATTTATTTTTCTAGGGAAATCTTATTGGGTTTCTTTTGCTTAGAGGACATTCAGTTTTGTAGTGTCCTATCTTGTTGCATCCAAAATAAGTTATTTGAATTTTATCAGATTTTTCCTTTTGATAAGGTCTTTTATCTTGTCCTCTACGATTCGTTATCCTCTGAATCCTTTTGGATATCAGGCGAGTTCATCCTTATCCTCGGATAAAGGATATTCAGAGTTTTATACTTTTATGACTTCTTCAACTCGTTTGGAGGATGAACTTTCAGTTTGATTTGTTCTAAGAGCAACCATTTTTCCCTTTTTACTCGGTTTATCTAAGAGTAACAATGGTTCGTGTGCTCTTAGTGTTCCAACCAGATCTTCTAAATTCATGGTGGCCAAGTTTCTTCCTTTTGTGATGGCAGTCACCATTGGTCTCTATTCTCTAGGTAGACTCCTTAGAATTTTTCTTATCCTCTCTTGGACAATGTATTCTTTTCCAAGAGACCGCGTGTTATTTAGTATAATAGTGAGTCTTGAAAACACTTCATCAATCGTTTCTTCCTCCTTCGTCTCGAACAGTTCAAATTCTCATACTCCCATGTCAATCTTCGCTTCTTTTACGTGACTTGATCCTTCATGATGGATCTTCAAAGTATCCCATAGCTCCTTTGCACTTTTGCATTCTTCGATTATGTCATATTTTTCCCTGCTCAAAGAACACGTTAGAAATAAATGAGTTTTAGAGTTTAGGAGTACCATGGCGTTTTCATCAGCAGTCCACTATGCTTGAGGCTTTTCATCTGAGGTTGAATCTGTGTTATCAGTTCTAATGACGTGATTTCCATTTTCAACCACATACCACATGTTGTTATCTAGTGATATGAGAAACACCCTCATTTTTCTTTTCCAATGATAGTAATCTGTATCATCGAAGTAGGGTGGCTTACTGGAGGAACCTCCTTCAGGTACATATTTAGCTTTTGACAATTTATCTTTCTGTTGATCTTTCTAGAGAACCTGGCTCTGATTCCAATTGAAGTAGCTAAAATATCACTAGAAGAAGAGTTGAATAGAGATAATGTAGTTTTCTTAATTTTCTTTTTCTTTTAAAATTATACCCTCTATGTGAGGATAATAGATAGATGTCAGAGGATATAAGTTTGAAATTGAAATAAGAGTTAGACAAAATAAAGAGAAAAGAGTATAGAGAATGACACACCCAATTTTATACTGGTTCACCCAAAATGGGTTACGTTCAGTCCTCGCTAACTTGTGAGTTTTCACTTTTGGCTCAAAAAGACTTGTCCTCTAAAGGGACTCTTTTCACTACGTATTTTCTTAGCCTCACCAGGCTTACATAAATAATTTCTCTTCTTGTTTTATAACTATCAACAAGTTAATATTAACTTGAGGATTTACAGATTTTTGAGAGATTTGATAAGAGTATGATTCTTCCATTAAGATAAACTATTTATGAGTATGATTTCAAACATATACTTAAGAATAGTAGAAAGTATGTTGAGAGGATGAGTGTGCTCTTCACAACTTTTGTCTTTTTCTTTTGTATGATTTTTTTTTGTGTTTGATGAAAATGAGTTCATTTGAATTTATAAAGGTGATGGTGCTTCAAATATAAAGAGAAATACAAAGTATCCGTTGGAGACTTGGATGATTGCCCATGGTCTTTATTTGGAATTGCAAATATGCCCTTCATTTGTCTTTCTTTGAAGAAAGCTAGGAAGATGAGTGTTTCAGTCCATCCTCGAATGGGAGGATGAAGCTTCCATTAATTCTGATGTGACTTGTGCCTTTTGACATTTTGCTTTCCCAATAGCTGTAAAGTCTTGCCTTTTTAGTCAAGGACATCACTTTTTGCACTTTGGTACATTTACTTATTTTCCAATGTGTGAAGATGAATAGACAACAGAAATTCATCCTCTCTTCTGTTTTGTTTATCCTCTGACATAGAGGACATAAATTCATCCTTATTTCAGCATTGTTTGTCCTCTCACATAAATTCATCCTCTCTTCGGTATTGTTTATCCTCTGTTATAAAGGTCATAATTTCATCCTCCAATTTGTTTATTCTCCAACGTAGATGACATATTAAAATGTGTAAAAACACTTCATCTGATTAAGAAGGTGAGGAACCTATTTTCTAAATTTAATACACTTAAAAACACAGGTTAGATAACACACAATCAGAATCTTTGAAACAATTTTGTTATCATTAAAACATTTAAGAGAGATTTTGTCTCAACAGGAAATGTGGGATATAAGAGTATAATAGAAGAGGTATGAAGTAAACTTTTCCTAGAAAAAGGAGTAGCAAGTTTGTAATGCACTGTGTTAATGGGATATTGTCGATTTGGGAAGAAATCTTCAATTAGATTTATCTTTGTACATGATTGAGATGATTTCAAGTAGTTTGCTTAGAAATCATCTAAACCAACTTGTATAGTTCAATATGAGTATTGGAATTTCATTTTTAGTGAAAGTATTTTGGAAGGATAGTGTTGTATAAAATGGATATATTCATGGTATTAGAGTGTTACAACGATGATAATTAAATTCAATTCAAGAGAGAACCATTTTAAGTTTAATTCACTTTTGGTCCTCTATTTTATTACACTCGCAAAAAAAAATTCTATTTTAAAATTTAATGTCTTTATCCTTCAATTATCATATTTGTTGAAATTTTGGTCCAACCCATATTTGTTACCTCCAAACATAGTGATATTTAGCTTAAAAACTTATGATTTTTTGCCCTAAAAAATGATATTTTCTCTTTTAATTTAAAATTAGGGCTATAAATCACTATTTTTAAGGTCAAAAATCTAGGTTGGGATACAAAGGTCCAAAAAAAAAACATAGGTTGAGATCAAAGCCGCAACAAATGTGATAATTGAAAGACCAAAAAATTTGATTTAAAATAAGAGGATTATTTTTGTGAGTGTGATAAAATAGAAGAAGCAAAAATACAATTGAGACATAAATATATAAATGGATATATTGTCTTTGAGGTGATATGTTCAATGAAGGTGGCCTCACCTCAAAATTGAAGCAAAACTTTGTAACTTATCATGGAGGTCGGGTTTATTAATCTAGACTTGATAATATATGAAATATTAATAACGAGACGTATTAGTCAATATTCTTTAGTGGAAAAAAAAATTGTGTCTTCCTTATTCATGAGACAAGTGTATGATTATAATTTTAAAAAGTAGCTACTGAATAGTGAGGTCAAAAATAAATTTGATTGTTTTTAACTAGAGCAATATGCTAGTGAATAAACATCAAAAAGAATGACACTTAAGCTGATTTGAAATTCACAGTGAGAAGTATTATTTTTATCTATTCATATGGTGTGAGAAGTGTTAGACTTCATTATTGAGAGGATGATCTTTAAAGCTTTTAGTGATTTTCATAACTATTATGGGGGTCTATGGATTGTGACATACACTTACGAAATAACCTATATGGATATTAAGTGAGGCTACTTGTATGAGATTATGGCGTAATCTCGACAACACTCATGAATATCAGACGCACAACCTATCTAGTTCCCTCTTTTAGTCAATATCTTTTATATTGTCAAGTCCAAATTCATAAACTCGACCTCCATAAAAAAATTCCAGGTTTGCTAAAATTTCTAAGCGACATCCCTTTCTATGAGGATTTGTTCAAAGAGGATATAAACAAATCTATTTGTTGATTTATTATCATTTGGGTTAAATCTAATGGCTATCATTGTATCATTCTAATACAATGAATATCCACTTTATGTAATACCATAATTTACGATATCTCTCATTGTCACCAAAGCACTTTTAATAAAGTCATCGATCGAATTAAATCTCTAATAGTTAAGAAATACCCAAATTGGAGTCTTCAGGTCTACTTAGATGGAAGATATATGCAACCACTGCTCCTTTAAAAAACCTAGGTTATGTCTTCTTCTTCATCCATTCGAGAGAGGTCATTTAAGACTATTTTTTCGGTCCAGAATCACCTCTCCACGTCGTTTATTTTGCCTCATTTTATCTAAATAATTGATTTCCACATATATTTAGTCATTTTTCATCCATTAGAGAATGCTGATTTATGACTATTTTTTGGTATGAAATCACCCCTCCAACTTGTTTTTTTGTCATTTTATCTAAAGAAGAGGTTTCAACACAAATTTAGTTTTTCCTTCATATTTTTCTATGTTTTCGTCATTTGAGTGTGACGTTGTTTTGTTTATCGTCTAGGTGCGATGTTGTTTGGTTTTTCTGTCTTGTTGTAGTGTTCATTTGGTACAGATTGATAGAGTGGCTTTGATTCATTACAAATTTCAATATTATGGTATTGTCAATTTTATAAATCCAGAGACGTGAGTATTTTGTGCACTTGAATGTTGTCATTTTTGTAGGCACGTTTTTGTTTTGTAGTATTAACCTAGGTTTATGAGTTTGTTCGCATATTCATCCTATTTTGTTTTTTGAACTTTAAATTTGTGTTGTATCAATGTATTTACCAATTTAAATGAAAATGAATATCATTTTTTTAGTAAAAAAAAAAGTTTGGTTAAATGGTTCTAAGCAACAACTATGTCTATCGATTTATGCAGACATGGTAGATGAGGGTTGGTTGGACAAAAAGAAATGATGGTTGAAAAATGAGTATTAACACACTAGATAAAGGAACCTTTGTGTTATTTAAAATGAGACTTTTGATCTGAACAATCTATTTTGATATAACGCTTGATAAGTGTTCCTCTCACTGTTACATAAAAAAACCATTCTCAATATATATAGTCGCTATATATAAATACATATAGAGGAGGGATTAAACTACACCAATTAATGTAATGTAATATGCTACATCAATGTTACACCGTTCAATAATGTTTTAATCGATACAAATTTCACAAAATTCACCATTGGATTGAAAGTTTGGATCATATAGATCATCTACGTAAAATTTTGCAAAAAACTAAAATCATTTGATATGTTATTGACATATATCAAAATTAACGTCTTATAAGTTTTTATTAAACAGTGCTAATCTTTATGAGTCTCAAAATTTTGCAAATGATTTTAGATTTCTACAAAATTTTACACAATATGATATAAATTTTCAATCCAACAGTTGATTTTGTAAAATTTGTATCGATTAAAACGTTATTGAACGGTGTAACATTGATGTAATTTGATCTCTCCTATATATATAACTAGAATATAACCGCCACGTTGCGCGGGTGTAATTTGTAAAATATTCTTTCAGTATAAATTTATTAAAAAGTTTAAAGGTAATATTTATGGTGTATAAATGTATCAATCTGATCGGAAAAAAGGTTTTAAATTTGTAAATTTTTTAGTTTATAAGAATAGTGGTTGTATAACAAAAGAAAAAATGGAATAGAAACAATTGAAAAGTTTATAATAAAATGAGTCATTTTCATTCAAAATAATATAATTAAAAAAAGATGAGTTAGTGTTTGTATACACAATTAAAAAGATTTAAATAAAATGAGTGATTTTGACTCTAAAAATATTATTAAAAAAAGATGAGTGATTGTTTGTATTCATTTTGTTTTATTTTAAACATTCAATCATTATAGAATATTTTCTTCCGATAAAAAATAGAATATATATTTTGCAATCATTGATTTGAGATATATTTGTAAGAATTGGTTTTTATATGATTATT
>JBBPBQ010000004.1:14478042-14505634 GCA_037974755.1 Cicer yamashitae | reverse complement strand
ATATTTGTAAGCATTGGTTTTTATACGATTATTATTTTTATTTTTATTTTATTTTTTATCTTGAGCACTATTATTTCTTTATTCTTTTTTTGACTAATTGAACGAATTATTATTTCTTATCTTTTATGTTTCATGTCTCATTTTCACTTAAACTTTCGATAATTAATTCTTAATTACGAAATAATGTTGGGAATGATAAGGAATCACTACTTGATTTTGATTATTTTTGCCATTAATTGAAACTATGCTCTAATTTATACTTCATCCAATCTATAAGTTTAATATTTTGAAATGAATGTATTTGTTTTCATGAACAATTTATATAGAAAAATACTTTCTTTGTGTTAAAGGAATAAAATATGTATCCGAGCACTAAAAAGAAAAATGAACACAAATTTTATATTACTTTGAAAATACTTAATGTATAATTTAACATTTTTATTTTAAAAAAAATATTATTTGTTGGTTTTTTTTGCAAAGGTTTGCTAATTTAAATGCATGTGTTTTAATATTTTTTATTTATTTTAATTTAAACTTCATTGGATTGTTTGTGCATAAGTTTGATTATTGATTTTTCATGTTATTATTGTGTTTTTATATATTTTTTGGTAATTTATGGTTGCTACATTTTAATTAATAAAATGTAATTTAAATATTGTGATGTATTTATATGCAATGAATTAAAAAAGTAATTAACAATTAAATCAAGTTTGTAATGGGAGTTATATTTTTATTGTTTTTTAGTTATAGAGATATAAACAAAGAATTAGTAGAATGTGGAATAAAAAATGAATGAATTCTAGAATGCACCTACTACAGCGCTTTTTGGAAAAAGCGCTGTAAAAGGTGCATAACAATGCATCTATATGAATGCACCTATTACAGCGCTTTTTTGGAAAAGCGCTGTAATAGGTGCATAATAATAAAACAATTAAATGCACCTATTACAGCGCTTTTTCATAAAAACGCTGTAATAGATGCATAATAATGCACCTATTATAGCGCTTTTTCACGTAAGCGCTGTAGTAGGTGCATGCATATGAAGCGCTATTGCAGGGATTTAAAAGCGCTGTAACAGAGAGTTATAACGCTTTTTCGAAAAAGCGCTGTAAAACGAGAATAACAAGCGCGCAATATATCCACCTATTTTACAGCGCTTTTTTATTTTAAAAAGCGTTGTTGTATCTTTTTACAGTGCTAGTAACTACAGCGCTTTTTTTTTTTTGAAAAAGCGCTGTAAATGGCTTAAAAAAACGCTGTAAAATGCGCTTTTTCGCGTAGTGACGTGAACAAGAAAAGCAAAATCTTCTCTTTCAACCCAAACTTTATTTCTAATTTTAGCACACTAGTCAATATCTATTAAAACTCTAGCAAAAGACAAAAAAAAACTATCAAATGAACCCCTTACTTGTAATAGCATCCAAAATTATAGGAGTTCCAAGACTATTAGCAATCATAAACAGAATCTTCGAACACTAGTATTCTTGAGGCAAACTCTAGAAACGAACCCAACATTGAATGGTTGTTTGCTTATGATTATTATGATTGAAATTACATGAAACCACCACACGAACACCTCGAAGATCTTCAATAGATATGAGAATCCAAATTCATAAAATCCGTACCCTTAAGAAATAAGGCCCCATCTTTTCAATGGCTTCCACAACTTGATTAACTTAGCACGCAAATCATTAAGTTTAAATGGCAAGTCTCTCTTGATCAACAACAATATCACAAGCATTACGTAGGGCTTGTGCAAAAGATTTTCTTTGAGCATCGTCATACTTAATTTTATCACTTACAATTGCACTAGCCACACCATCATTCTTAGTCAAATCACAAGCTTCACCCATCGCACCATTCATAACTGAAACATTATTTCTTGCACCAATAGATAAGTTTCTTGAATTTATAATGGATGAATCAACAACACCCTCTAAATGGGTAGCCTTTAAGTCAAACCATGCATTATCTTCGCGTGCATATTGTACAATATTTGAACTATCAACAAATTTTGGATCAAAACATGCAGAATGATAACAAATTAAGGGATGTTCCTTACTTGAAATTGCACAACAAGGTTTTCGATATGAAAATCAATCGCTTCATTAAATTTAGCAGTCGCTTCACAATTGATAGGAATATTTCCACCAATTGCACCTAATCCCTTTGCAACATCAGAACCGATCCTAGGAAGATTCATAATTGAAGCACCAGATTTGGACATTGTAGCAAAACTTCTTAAAGCTATCTCATATTGAATCGTCATCATTGTCATACTTGGCCAATCATTTAAGAAAGGACCTTTGGTGGAAAAAGGAAACCCTAACATAGCTGAACCATTTTAATTAGAATGTTGAGTTAATACATCTAGCTAATCGATTAATACTAAAGGCCTAATTGATTAGTTTATTAGAAAAATAGGATTAATCGAATTATTTAGTTTAAAAAATTTAGAGATTATTTTGTAGAGATTTGTCTAAAATAATTTTTTTATTTCCGTTTGTTTACTATCATAAAAATGATTTTTTTTTAAAAATGATTTTTAATCCGTTTGTATACAATTTTATAAAAGTGATTTTTTAAATTACAAAATTACCATAAAGGACATGACTTTTATAATACCCTACAAAATTTATAATTTTAATCCATTTCTTATACACATTTTAAAATTGATTAATGTACCTTAAGTACTCATCAAAAAGCAATAAATAAACACAAAAAAGCAAAAAAAAAAAATAGTATCAATATATGAATGATGTAAAAATAAGATGATTCAAATAAAAGGCCTAGAAACAATAAAAAAAAACTATGTGGAAAAATTGAAAAGGAGAAGGAAATTTACTTGATGAAAAACCTATATGAGAGCCTCATGGATGGATAAAAACTGTCACACTTGAGTGCTTAAACCGATACAGTATAGAGAAAACCCAGTAAAAATTGATGGAGGGTAATTTTGGATTTTTCAAAAAGGGTAAGGGTAATTACATCATTTTCTCTTGTTAGTGGATTAAGTTGCGTGTTTTTTAAATTTTTGTCATTTTTCTCTCTCATCTATTGCAGTAGAGAAGCTACTATTTTTAGCTTTTCATTTTTAGCCAAAAAATGATTTTTTTAACAAAATGATTTTTAAAAAATCTGAAACAAACACCCTTCAAACCCTACAAAATTATTTTTGGTTTAAAAAAATAGATTTTTTCATGAAAAAATCTGAAACAAACGCACCCATTAATCAATTAATATGGCAGAATTGGATTGGCAATATTATTTAGCAATAGTTTGGAAATTATTCTAGCTTCTTTAATTTTGTATTGGATTAGTCAATAATACAAAGTTACAAGCTATTACAATATGTGGGATGGCCAATGAAGATATTGATCATGTCTTCAAGGAGTGCAAATGGGTGAAACAAGTTTGGTTCCATTCTCCTTTGGTTGTTCACTTTGAGACCCTTTCTACTCCTTTCGCTTCTTCTATTACTACTGTTATACTACATTCCCCCCAAAGGTCACTATTTATGTTTTGTCTTTATGTTTTGTTCTTTGGCATGCTCGTAACAAGTTTTGTTTTGAAAGGAAATCTACTCATATTGATGCTATTTTCCAAAAAGCTTGGAGCATTGTTGAGGAGCATAAGTTTATTTTGAATGCTCATACTACAATAACTCTTACTCAAGCTCCCATTTCCCTTACTAGTTGTTCTCCCTTACTACTTGTTCTCTCTTCAAGGTTGTTGTTGGGAAAATAATAATAATAATAATAATAATAATAATAATAAATTAGTGGTTTCATTTAGAAAGTGAGTCGACCCAACAATCGTCTTATAAGGTTAATATTGATGTTATTGGTCCAATGAATAATATGTGGGGAGTTGGCACTATTATTAGAGACAAGGATGGGTTTGTGTTGGCGACAACCACCTTTAATATTGAAAAGCCTTATCTGATTTTGATATTGTTGAAATTAAGGAGTTGAGTTAGCTTTTTAATTTATGTTAAATTTGGGTTTCAATCAAGGATAGGTGGAGTGGTGATTCTCTTAATGTTTCTACTCATCATTAATATTAGCTAAGTTTGTTGTTAGCTTATTGTCTTAGGATTAGTAGTTGTTTTCATTTTTTATGTCAGAGCATATTAGAAGAATCGTTAATGTTTCTACTCATCATTAATATTAGCTAAGTTTGTATTATCCTATGATGATATTGTTTGGACAGAGGAATGTCTCCTTTGTATTTTTTCTCTATTTTAGTTGATTTAGTTGTTTAATGAATTGAGTTTTGCGTAAATAAAAAAACACTGAACTGTCGTGATGGGATATAAATGGCTAAATAAATAAATAAATCTACTTTGTTTTGTTATCTTATTTTATTTTATGTGAACTATTCAATTGTTAGCAATGATAATCTAACATAAACATAGAAGAGAAAGAAGAGAAAGGGAGAAGAGAAGAACCATTGGCTAGGGTTTCATAAACAAATGAACAAAGCTTGAATGTGATAGGATTACAATATGTATATATACAGGCTAATGGAAAGTCTAAAATACCCTTACTACTAATATATAATAATATTATCTAATATATCCCCTCAAACTCACCATACATTAACATGAAACATCGAGAGTTTGTCAACCAAAAATCGAAAACGTTTAATGGAATGCATCTTTGTGAATAAATCAACAATCTGTAAGGAAAGGAGACAAATGGTAGAGTAATGGTTTCATTCTGAAGATGATGACGAGTAAGATGACAATCAATCTCAATGTGCTTGGTGCGTTCATGAAAGACCGAGTTATGAGCAATTTGAATAGCACTCTTGTTATCGCAGTGCATTGGAGTTGGCTCAGAAAGAGAGATACCCATATCAGATAAAAGCCAACGCAACCAAATTATTTCAGCAGTAGTGGATGCCATAGCACGATACTCAGCTTCTGTAGAAGAGCGAGAGACAGTGTCTTGCTTCTTACTCTTCCAAGAAATAAGAGAGTCTCCAAGAAAGATACAGAATCATGTGGTGGACTTATGATCTGTGGTGTCACCATCCCAATCAGCATCAAAATAAGCACGTAACTCCAATGAAGACGACGACGAAAAGAGAAGGCTCTGAAATTGAGTTCCTTGTAGATAACGAAGAATACGAAGAACAGTTGCCCAATGTATTGTAATCGGAGAGACAACAAACTGACTGACAATATGAACAGCATAAGCAATATCAGGTCTGGTAATCGTAAGATACACCAAGTTGCCAGCCAAAGTACGGTACAGAGTGGGATTTAGTAAAGGAACACTATCTAAGGGAGCATATTTCACATTCAACTCAAGAGGAGTATCTGCTGCTCTATTATCAGAAATACGAGTCTGTTCAAGAATGTTGGCAATGTACTTGGATTGAGAAAAAAGGTAGCCTTAAGGAGAGTAGGCAACTTCAATCCCTAAGAAATAACGAAGAATTCCCAAGTCCTTCATCTCAAACTGCTTGGCTAACTGCAATTTCAACTCATTGATTCCACTAACATCATCACCTGTAATAATCATATCATCAACATACAAAGAAAGCATAATGCGACCATAAGTTGTAGACCTTATAAGTAGTGCAGAATCATGTTCACTAGAGCGGAAACCAAGAGAAGTGATCACAATAGAGAATTTCTCAAACCAAGCTCGAGGAGCCAGTTTAAGACCGTAGAAAGCCTTTTTTTAACTTACACACTTCCCCCTGATTATAAGAAACTCCTTGTGGAGGGACCATATAGACTTCTTCATGAAGCTCACCATTTAAAAATGCATTTTTGACATCCGTTTGGAAAATATGCCATTGACGAATAGATGCAATTGCAATAAGAGTACGGATAGTGGTCATCTTGGTTACAGAAGCAAAAGTTTCTTCATAATTCATACCATATTTTTTAGAGAATCCCTTAGCAACAAGACGTGCTTTATAGCGCTCAACCGACCCATCAGACTTAGTTTTGATCTTGTATACCCAACGAGACCCAATAGCACGCTTTCTAGGAGGAAGAGCTATTAATTCCCAAGTATCTGTTTTGTGCAATGCAGAGAGTTCTTCTGCCATAGCCTGCTACCAAAGAGGATCAAGAATAGCCTCTTTATAGGAAGAGGGCTCAGACAAACTGTGAATAGAGGCTAAGAAAGAAGCAAGCGAAGCTGAATAAGTGGAATAGACAAAATCAAGTAACTGAGTAGAATTACGGTGACGAGAGGGGTAACGGGGAGGCGGAGACAGAGGATCAACAATTGCAAGAGGTGGTTGGATAGCCGGGGGGACAAGGGGGATGTCATCATGTGGAGTAGTAGTATTTGTCCTGCAATTCTCAACATTACAATCACTAGAAGCATTATCATTAGGACCAAATGGATCAATATGGGTTAGTTCTGAACTCTTAATAATCTGAGAATCAGAGGAAACGGAGTAAAAAGGGATGTGCTCAAGAAAAACAACATTACAAGAAACATATAGTTTTCTTGCATGAGGATCATAACAACGATAACCCTTTTTACCATCCTCATAACCAAAAAAAACACACATGGGAGATCGAGAAGACAACTTACTGCGCTCTACTTGTGGACGAAGAACAAAACAAGTAGAACCAAAGACTTTCAGAGAATAGTAATCACGGATAGAAGCATACAATTTTTCAAAGAGAGACAAATCTGATATGACAGACGATGGTGTTCTATTAATAGCATGAACAGCAGTAAGAACTGTTTCCCCCTAAAACTCACTGGGAACCGAAGCAGACAGCAAAAGAGAACGAGCAGTCTCAATAATATGAAGATGTTTCCTTTCAGCAACTCCATTTTGTTGAGGAGTATCTGTTGAGACAAAATCTCAATTTAATATTTTGATGAAAACAAACAAAAAGTTAATTAAGAATGTTAATTATGATTCTAAATGTTATGTTAATTTAACTTGTGTTTTTGAGTGTATTAATTCAAATATAGGAGCCAAGCAAAGCAATGAAATTAGATTTAAACTGAACAGACAAAGAAACAACGAAATCTGGAAAACGGAGAATGTTCTCCAGTTTCAAGAATGATCGTCACAGCCTCTTGACCAATCAATCTCCACTATTTCAACGAAGTTTTTGCCTCTGAATTTTATACTAGTTCATCAGTACATGTCAAAGAACTAGTAGAAATCATTATAGTCAAAGAAGGCATTCGAATCACAAAGAGAGAAGATCACAAACTAGCAAGACCAAACAGATTTGAACTTGACTGTCAACATTCTTGACAACATTCTAATGATTCTCCAGCATGTTAACATTAATCTCCAGCATGCTAACATCATTCTCCAGCATGTTAAACATCAATCTCCAGAATGATAACATCAATCTGAAGAATGATCATCAGTCTCCAGAATGTTCAAATCAGTCTCCAGAATTTTCAACATCATTCTCCAGCAGACCCATCATTCTCCAAGCTGTTTTGGCAGAATCAATCTCCGTTTCTGCATAATTTCAGCATTGATCTCCTTACTTCTGCAGAGGTTTATAATCATTCACCAAACTGTTTTGGACAGAATCAAGACTCTAGATCGAAGCTGTAACATCAATAATTACATATGAAGCTTCAAAGATCAATCTTCCTTTCTGCAGAATCAATTCTCTTATTTCTGCATAAGTTGTTCATTACTTTCCAAACTGTTTTGGATCAAATCAAGTGTCCAAATCAAAGCCCAATTATCATCAAGTATTTTCGAAGCTTAATGGGTCATTAAAAGCGCAGAAAATCTGTTTGAAATTGAGCAAAACAGCCCAGCCAAGCAAGGCCCAAAACTGTCACATCAATGGATTATTTTTTCAACAGAAAGGTTGCTTGTGTCAGAGGAAAACAGAGCACTATCAACAGCTCTTTCTGACCAGAATTAATTTCTCAAACCACCTATAAAAGGAAGGCAAAGCTCAAGGAAAAATCAGAGCTTCAAGTACTAAGAAAATTCATCAATCACATACACTTACATACTTGAATTCTCTCACTCACATACATTGAATCAATTCTGATTTTTCCCATTCGATTCTTAGAATCATTTTCGTGTATTTCTCTTCCAAAGAATCAGATCTCAAACAAGAGTTGAGACATCTTAGATTCTAACAAAACAATCTCATCATTATTGTAAAACTCAAACTATAAGAGTTTAGTATAGTTTGGGTAGATTGTAAGAAATCCTATCAAGGTTGATAGGTGACCTGATTGAACTCTTTTCTGGGTGGAAAGGTTTTAACGTTGTAACAGATCAAGGTTGATCTAAGCTAGGTGCTGTAAAACCAAGAAGGTTCTTTGTTTTGAACACTTAGTGGAAAATCTCACAGTTGTGAGGACTGGACGTAACCCGAGTTGGGTTAACCAGGATATATCCTTGTGTGGTATCTCTTCCCTTATCTATTTACTTTCAGTCTGATTGATTATCAAGTTAAATACATAAACTGAATTACTGATTTTAACTAACCAAGAACGTTCTCCGTTTTTCTGGTTAAAACCAAGAACGTTCTCCGTTTTCTGTTTTCACAACCAAGATCAATTTTGAGTTATTTTCTTAAGTTTTTTTCAGGAATTTTTAAATAGGAACATTTAAAATTCAAGCCCCCCTTCCTTGTAAATCGACATTGCTACTTCAGTATCAATACAAGATGACTGGTGGAGGGTGCCATCATACGCAATTAATTCAAAGAATTTATTAGAGGTATATTCACCACCTAAATCACAGCGAAAACACTTTATAACAACATTATGTTGAGTCTTGACCATGTCACGAAACATATGATAAACGTCAAAAAATTCAGACCGACTTTTCATAAGATAAACCCAACAATAACGAGTGTAATCATCAATAAACGAAACGTAATATCTAGATCCACCTTTGGTGACAACTAGTGATGGACCCCAAACATCAGAGTGAAAAAAAATAAAAAGGAGTAGTTGTTGTGGAGGCTGCAGTATTTGGGACTCGCAGGTCATCCAAAACATAAAGTCCTGTCTATGGCCTGTCCCAATCAGCCTACTGGAATGTGGATCCTGCACACAACAAGAAATGGAAGAAAATATAATTGAATAGCCGAAATCACATATTTGACTAACAGAAGCAAGACTCAAAGTGAGATTAGGAATATAATAAACATCAGAAAGAGACAAGTTAGGAGTGGAGACAGAACCAATGCCTGCTATTGGCATATGAGTACCATCAGTAGTCATAACCGACACAGACGAGGCAGGATTCACAGACACAAAAGATTTATCATCATATGTCATATGGTGAGATGCTCCAGAATCAAGAATCCATATGGAAGGAGATATACCTAACATACTAGAGGAGTTCAAATCTTTATAAAAAGTGGCATACATGGCATGTGATTGAGTGGCAAGAAGTTTTTGAAGTTGTTCTGCAATATCAGATATTTGGGAAGCAGTCTCAGATGAGTATACAGAACCAGAACTAGAGCCAATGGTAGGAGGAGCAGAAGCAACAACATTGGACAATGACCCCCTAAAATTCTTCTTATGTGCTCTCCCCAATTTCGGACAATGTGCTTTCCAATGACCTTTTTCTTTGCAAAATGCACATTCATCATTACCAAGCCCAACCCTACCTTGAGATTTTCCTTTTTGAACAGGAGCAGCAAAAACAGATGGAGGAGTTGAGAGAATTCCCTTATCTGACACACCAGAATGAGTCTTAAGTCTGATTTCTTCTGCCAACAATTCACTAACTACTGATTCAACATTAGGAAGAGGGGAACAATGCAAAATACCCCCACGAAGGCCCTCAAAATCATCACAAAGAGCCATTAGAAACCAAACCAGACGTTGCTCCTCTCTTTGATCAATGTATGCTTTGACAACTTTCAACTTAGGGGATTCCATAAGAGGCAATTGATCCCACAAATTAGTCATTGCCGAATAGAATTCCTGAATGGTCATATTGTTCTGCTTAAGGGCTCTAATATCAATTTCCAACTGATAACATTTTGCAAAGTTAGACTGAACATACAAACGTTTCAAGTGATCCCAAATCTCTTTAGCAGTAACATATTTTGCTAGTTGCACTCCTATAGACAACTCAACAAAATTATTAATCCAAGTAATAATTTTTGAATTACTAACATTCCATGTTTTCATATCTTTTGCATATTTAGTTTCATCCCTTTTATCTGTAGGCTTAACAGAAGTTCCATCAACAAAACCCCACATATCTTTTCCAATCAAAAAAATTTTCATCACATAACTCCAATAAGAGTAATTTTGTCCATTGAGGTGAACACTAACAGCTTGAAGAGAATCATCCTTAGCATCAGCTAACAAATAATGACAGGAAAATACGACAAACACAATCACTGAGACAAAATAAATTAGGGATAACCTGTCAATAGCAGAGTCAGCAAAGAACCAAACAAAATCACGTCGGAAACAAAAGAACAGAACCACGCCGGAAACAGAAAAGGAGAATCGCGCCGGAGATAGAAGAGCAGAATCGCACTGTAAACAGAAGCAGAATCGCGCCAGAAACAGAGGAAGCAAATCGGTACCGGTTGCAAAATGGGTCAGAAACGGAGGAAGCAAATCGGTACCGGCCGCAAAACGGGTCGCACAAAAATCAACCAAAGCTCCGTGATACCATGTTAACAATGATAATCTAACATAAACATAGAAGAGGAAGAAGAGAAAGGGAGAATAGAATGAACCCTTGGCTAGGGTTTCATAAAAAAATGAGCAAAGCTTAAATGTGATAGGATTACAATATGTATATATACAAGCTAATAGAAAAGTCTAAAATACCCTTACTACTAATATATAATAATATTATCTAATATCAATAACTTCAAATATGAACACTACATCAATTTGGTTCGTGGTTTTCTTATGGTTTTCCTTTTAAATTTAATTTAATTTTTAAGTAATGTTTCTTAAGTCATTTTTTAAGTATGTGTTTTTTTGGCAATTTTTTTTGAAGTATATTAATTAAATAATTTTTTAATAAATTTATCTAATAATAGATATGATTTGGATTAGGCTTGGATTTTTTATTGGAGAATAGAAGATGGTTGCTTCAGAGGTGGCGAAGACGATTGTTGTTTATCGGCATGTCATTTTGTGGGGCATCCCAACGGATTTTTAGAAGAAATATGTTTGGTTTAAATATGTTTTTGGTCCCTGTAAATATAACCTTTTTTGATTTTGGTCCTCGTAAGTGGACGTTACAAAAACGTTAACTGACAAAGATAAACTGTTTTTGGTCCTTGTAAATATAACACTTTTCAGTTTTAGTCCCTGAAATTTTTTTTTTTAATTTCATCCATGCAATATTCAAAAATCTCCTTAAATATAAAATAACATACAAATCGATCTTTATTAATAATAAACTTATGCCAAGTAATGTTTAAAATATTTTCACTTCAATAATTTAAAACTTATTAATTTTCTGTTTTATTTATTTATTATTATTAAATTAATTTTCATTTTCTGTTTCAAAAAAATCACTAAAATCTTCTATTTTATTTGTTTATTATTATTAAATTACTTATATTAGTATAAAATAATGATTAAAATAACTTTAGATTTAAGCTTTATAATTTTAATTAAAATCTCCTTTTACGCTTTAGATTTTTTTCATTATAACTTAAAATAAATAAAATATATATTATGTGATAGATTTATTTTAATCATTATTTTATACTAATACAATTGTAGTTAATATTATATTAATTTTATTTTAATTATAATATTATATTATATGTTTATTTTAATTATGTTATATTAAATTAATTATATTATATTGTATTATATTATATGTTTATTTTAATTATATTATATAATATTATAATTAAAATAAATTAATATAACATTAACTACAATTGTATTAGTATAAAATAATGATTAAAATAAATCTATCACCTAATATATATTTTATTTATTTTAAGTTATAATGAACAAAATCAAAAGCGTAAAAGGAGATTTTATTTAAAATTATAAAGCTTAAATCTAAAATTATTTTAATCATTATTTTATACTAATATAACTAATTTAATAATAATAAATAAATAAAACAGAAGATTTTAGCGATTTTTTTGAAACAGAAAATAAAAATTAATTTAATAATAATAAATAAATAAAACAGAAGATTAATAAATTTTAAATTATTGAAGTGAAAATATTTTAAACATTACTTGGCATAAGTTTATTATTAATAAAGATCAATTTGTATGTTATTTTATATTTAATGAGATTTTTGAATATTGCAGGGATGAAATTCAAAAAATATTTTTCAGGGATTAAAACTAAAAAATGTTATATTTATAGGGACCAAAAACTATTTCCCTTTGTCAGTTAACGTTTTTGTAACGTCCACTTAACGTTAAGGATCAAAAGTTTTTTTTTTTTTTTGATATTACAGGGATGTAAACCAAAAAAAAAAATTACGAGACCAAAATCAAAAAAGGTTATATTTACAGAGACCAAAAACATATTTAAACCAATATGTTTTATGAGCTGGATGATATGTGATTTCTAGATCACTGTCGGATTCCAAACGCATATCTCTGTTGACGAATGGTGATTACTGCCATCATGTGGTTTAATTGTCATCATCTGGTCCCTTGCCTCAAATCCTCTATGCTTATCCTATTATGCTCTAATTCGAGAACTATCAATGCTTATTCAAGAAATGGATCAGATTGGTCTGAGTCAAATCCAAAGCAACTACGAGTTAGACTATAGTGACCTGAGTCCGACCCTAAACAAAATGAAAAAGATATTAATTTAAAGTTTGCTTTAGGCGTACATAATTGTTGGGCAGACCTGTAAGTGATTGTGTAAACTTTAGGGCAAATCGGATATTTGGTTGTATATTTGTACCATTGGTCCATTGAAATTTACTTTCACCGATGGTCCATTGAAATTCACTTTCAGGGCAGTGATTTTGGCGACAACACAACACCTATCTTTATTTTTTTTTTTGTCTTAGAAAATATGGTAAATACAACTATAATTAACTCACATAAGTGTGAGGTCCGAAATTTGAATCTAGGACAAGACATCCAACCTAACAATATCGGCATTTACCTAGAACTTAAGGACAACACCTATCTTCTTTTATATATATATATATATATATATATATATATATATATATATATATATATATATATATATTTCAAACAATAATCTCAACCTCTCTCACTTTTTATATGTTGGTTCACACCTTTCCTTTTATTTTCAATTTGTCTTCTTCCTACTTTCATTCTCGATTATATCATCTCTCTTATGTGATGGCCGATGTTTTTAATTTTGGACATAATTGTAATTAGTTCTCTATTTTTATTAATTCATGAAATTGGTTTAAAATTTGTCAGGTTTGATCTATTATTATAATTTTTTAACTAAAAAATAGCGATCTGAAATGTTTTAAATAATATGACATATAATACAATAATGTTAAATGATTAATACCCATGAAATCACACTAAAACTCTAAAAACTTAACTTTCAATTTCAAAATTTTTTCATTTATGTAACTTAACTAATGACATATATATGAATATGATTCTATCTAATGAAATCATATCTTACATTATTTAAAATATGTCAAATCATTATTTTTTTTAGTTAAAAAATCTGAAGGATAGATCAAAACTATCGATTTTTAAAATAGAAGACTAATTTTATTCATTGGTGAAAAGAGAAGAACAAAATTGTCATTAAGCCTTAATTTTTCCATGTTAGTTGGTCAGCCCTTCAATTAATCTAATGGCTTTAATATTGCAATAGAGTTGAAGAGAAAAGAAAGAAAGAGGGGATTTGAACCCCATATTCCCAAACAAACATTTTTGTCCTTACATCTTAGTTGAAGCATTTGCCCCCACATCCCTACACATACGTTCATCCTTGCTTCCCTAACAAAATGTCAAAAAAAAAAATTAAAACTCCTACAAAGATAATAAAACAATTTCTATTAATTAATGAGATTCTCGCACAATAAAATTGGAATTCATGTCCTTATAATTTTTTTAACTGAATCAGCTTTCGTTGCTTGCTTTCTATATTTGCCTCAGCTCTGAAGAAATTTAAGTAAAAATACAATTTTTGCTAACAAAAATATAGTATATTATTCCTAAGTTGTTTTCTCATTTCTTTATAATATGTCTTTATTTTAAAAGTTTGTGTACCAAAAAAACAGTAGTATGTTTTCCCAAAAACAAGTAAAAATAAAATTACTAGCGTGAAAAAATTTGTAGATTGTTACGCAATGCAGCTTACTATTTTTTATTTAATTTTTTTACTTCTCTAATATATTCTTCCTACCTCACATCTTTGGAAAGGTACATGCCACAACAATAGATATATTTAGACCACTCAATGGAGGGAGGTTGCTTTTAGTAGAAGAGTACAAATTTTTATAATATAATAAATTTAAATTCGAATTTTACTGAATAAAGCATTTATATTTAATATATAATACATTTTGATTAAAATTATCTCTAAAAATTTATAAAGAAAAAGAAGTAAAATATGCTTGGACCATATAGAAACACATAACATGAGAGATATGGAGCACGCGTTCATTATTCCACAACTGTGGCAGAGCAATAATGCAGATGCCAAACAAGATAAGATCTTTTTTCTTTTTTTTTTTTCTCTCTTTTCCTTTTATCGTTTCGGATAAAATTTCTTATTTATTTTACTTTTACTGTACTTTCTAAAAAATGTGGGGCTGTCATCAATTTGCTAGATGCCTGTGGTTGGAAACTTTACTTTAGCTGGGAAACGTGGGTTATGATAACGTCGATATAATGGACAAAATAAATTCTCCAGTGGAGTGTGATTCCAAGGCATCTTTGTCATAAAAATCAAGTGATGTCAAATGGGAGATTTCTTTGCTTATTTGTCTTTGGTGCATGAATTATTTTATGCAGATAGTTTTAAATTTTTAAATACTCTCTATTCTTAAATATAACACCTTTGTAAAGAGTTAAAACTTCATTTTATAATTTTTTTATATTTTTAACTTTGTTAACAATTTTATTTAGTGTTAGGAAATATAAAGCTGATTTAATAGTTGAAAGAGACAAATTAAGGAATAAAATGATAAAAAGATTACCGATTCATTTTATACTCTTAGCAAAATACTAATTATATTAACAAAACTAATTATTAATAATGACAAATAAAAAAAATACTTTTGGACTGTGTTTGGATAAGAGAATATTTTAGGGAATATAATCTTTTAAAAGAGTTCAAACTCTTATGTGCAAATTATCTTGTTTGGATAATAAATTTGGAGAATTTTCAAAATGAATTTATTTTATAAGGTATTTTGTCTAAATTTAGAGAATTTTAAATATCACTTAAAACATACGAATTTCAAATTCACTTTTTATTTTATAAAATATGAATCATGAAATTGTTTCTATAATTTTTTCGAATTTATAATTTTGACATTATATATTTCAAAATTTACATAGTAGTCCCTATATTATATATTTTTTCAAATTGGTCCCTATATCTTTTTGAATTTTGCAAATTGGCCCTTAAAAATTGCAAAATAGTCCCTCAACTTTTTCAAAATTTAAGTTTTGACACAAATTTAATTTTTATTTTTGCCTCAAAACTTTTAAAAATTATAAAAATAACCCAATTTTAAAACACCAATTCATTTATCCAAACAACAAAATTTAAAAATAAAAAGAATTCAATTAAAGCATTTGAATTGCCTAAAATTCTAATTTCCTTAAAAATATTTAATTACTTCTTCCAAACGCACTCTAAAATATTTTTTTTAGGAAATTAAAATACTTTTATTTATTGTACATTATTTCCTTATAACTAATACTAAATATCTACATATACATCTACACTATAAATAATTGTCTTGTAAAATAGTACACGTGACATAAAAATATGTCACCTAATATTTAATAATTTCACATTGGAATGTTCACATTTACCGAACAATTAGTGTGGGATGTTGACAAAAAGACAAATAAAGTCATAATTACGGAAGAAAAAAAAATAGGTTATAATTAAAAACATAGTAAGACTTATAAATAGTATTAATTAGTATTGATAACAGATATGTCAAAAGATACTATTATAACCGACTGTTAAGATATAAGACATATTATCAACTATACAATATATGTTTTGGTATTATTAAAAAAAAATGTTCTGGTAGGCATAATATAGACATATATTATCCCTAAATGACACTTATTTCCCTATATTAATTTAAACTTATTTTCCTCAATAAGAATCTACAATTTTCTAGTATCAGTATTTCAAATTCTTAACTAGTATTTCAAATTCTTAACTAGTATCAGTATTTCAAATTCTTAACGGTAGATTTTTTAACGATTTCTATTTATATTGGCATTTTTTTTTTGGAAATGGTATTTCATGTCATTTAACTAGTTGAATCATATAAGTGACCCAATAAATAATTGTCTATTGTTTATTCATTTAAACAACAAATTACTCTCATTTTAGGTTTTCAATTAGATCATAGAGTTACTAATAATTTTGATTGTTAATTTTTAGATGTCCAAAATCAGTTATTTTTATAGTGTAACACTGACAGATATTTTTGAACGGTTTCCATTTATAATCACATTATTTTTTTTGAAATTATATTTCATGTTATAGTATCAAAAAGAGCTCAATAAATGTCGTAGACTTTTGAACCGATCTAGCGCTCAAAAAAGGGAATATATGGTTTATGAGGGCTAATAAATAGATTGGAATCTTATTTGGACTTAACCTAGACCGATTTGAGTATCATTGTGTAATAATCATCTTAACCTAAATATCACAGACTTTTGTCTATATATTAAGAAGTCGATGTTGTAGAGCTTTGTCTATATATTAAGAAGTTGTACCAAAGATCAAATCAAATTCGTATCAATTCTATCCATGGCTCCTAGAACACAACAATAGCATATTTTGAAATCAACGCAACAAAATAATCAGGAAGTCTGAATCTTCGTGTGGTACGACTATGATTTGTCAAGGATATTGTGCGTGACAAACATTCATTCTCTCTTAACATGATTCTCATGGACTCAAATGTATGTACTATGTGTTTGTTAAATTTTGTTTTTAATAAATTTAAAAGATAATTTATAAGCTGAAGGGTTTTGTTTTTAATAAATTTAAAAAATATATAATAAATTTCATAAGCTAAAGAGTTTCTCGGTTAGTCCTTAATTTCTAACTCAAGTGACAAATGCTGATATTGTAAGGTTGGACGTCTTGTTTCATGTTCAAACTCGAGACCTCGCAGTTGTGTGAGTTAATTATGGTGCAATTTACCATCTCTTCTAAGACCAAAAAGAAAAAGGGTTTCTCGGTTATATAACTTATATTGTTTAGATTTGATGTATGCTTAATTTTTTTTAATTAAATTTCACATATGCTTTAAATTTAAGTTATTAATCGGCACATTTATTTTTTATAGATTAATAGAATAGATGCAACCATGCAAATAACAATTTACAAGTTCGAAAAGTACTCACAATAGGGTCGTGTCTATTCTATGTCTAACTTTGGGGTCACAATAAATAGTGGATCATACCGTACCACAAAACATGAGTATAAGTTAACTTTTCAGTTTAATACCAAATTCAAAATTATTAATGATGGAAAGGCTCCTTCCAACATTTATCCCATTTCCAACCCTGCTGAGATTTTTTCGGGTGATTATGATACCAACTTTTTAGCTGGTCAATACCAAATATTTCATTTTATTGTTAATCATAATTATCAAGTATAACTTTTTTATGATATATTATTCAATATATTTTGTCTACGATTAATCATATTAGTTTTTTTCTTCAAGATGTCATGGTCATTTTTTGACTGGTGTTAGAATTCATAAAGAGTATCAGAGAAATTAAGAACTAACCGAGAATGGTTGTCATAGAACTTGACTTCGATGAGTAAGCATGTATATTATGACTATATAATTTGTTAATATTTACATAACGTTTATAATTATTTTTCTAAATAAACATATAAAATATATCATTTATGCCGACGAACTTAATTAATTCATTCCTTCCTACCAGTGAGACCGAAAATGTCATCGTCATTGTGATGCTAGCAAAAGTAAAACTCTGGCAAGATATTTGGCTACTCATTTTTGAATTTGCCAAATTTGAAATTACTGTTTATATTATTATATTTTTTAAGTTTTAATGGCTATTATTGAAATATTACATTGACCTTAAGTTTCTAAGACATACAAACATTTGTAAGAAATAAATTACCCGTAGAATAATTACAAATAATATTTTGTTTGTTTAATATTAAAAATCATACAATCTTATTACTACTCATTATGTTTAAATTCTCACCAGAAATATCTTTACTAGAGAATAGATACTCCCACCATTTAGAATTCCATTGACGCAATCAAGTTGATGTTCAATCCTGATTTCTCAACTGCAATAACTTTAAAAAAAAGTATTTAATTATTTTAATATATTTTAACTAACGTCGTATACATTATATTTAATATATTTTAACACCAAATATTTATTAACAACATTTACTATTTATCATCAATATTTATAGGATGGCAACAAAAATATTCTTCATCGCCTGGTATTTGTTGTATACAAGATCCATCAACAATATTTGTTGTATTTGTTGTATACAAGATCCATCAACGGTTTGTTGTATACACATTTCCTAAAGAAAGCTTTTTTCAACATAACTTTGTCAATTTTTAGGATTTGTTTCAACTATCTCCAAATACATTTTTTTTATTCAAGATTAATCATTACAAGACATGGATCTATCATTTTTATAAAGCAAAAATTAAATAAACAAAAAAAACTAACAAGATTCATTTTTTGGCAAAATCTCAAAGTAATCCAAATCAAATTTATTTTCTTTATATTTATCATCACAAAGCATGGGACTACAACATTCAACAAAGAAAATTTTAAAAATCCTACCTCCAAATGAAAAGGCCTCACAACCATGAAAAGGCCTCGTCAAGCTTGCTTCAAGATCCTAGACCCCAATACTCCTCCTTTGATCTAAGTAGTAGCGAGGTTTGGTGTTGAAGTAGCTAAAATATCACTAGAAGGGGGTTGAATAGAGATATTGGAGTTTTTAAATTTTCTTTTGAATATGTATCCTCTACGAGAGGATGAAGATCAGAGTATGGTAATTTAAAAACTTTAATAAACAGTTAAATATAGGGAAGAGAGTATAGAGAATGACACACCAAGATTTATACTAGTTCACCCAATGAAGGCTACGTCAAGTCCTCACAAACTTGTAAGTTTTTACTATGGCTCAAACTAGCCTGTCCACTTTTTCAAAATATATATTCCAAGCCTCACCAGGCTTACAATTCCTTTTTTCTTTCATATTACAAAAATTACCAAGTGTAGAACAACTTGGAAATTACAGAATAATGATTAGTGATGATAGTATGATTTTTCTCTTTACAAGAACTTTCTAAGAGGATATTCTAAAAGATATAGTTTAGGACTATAGAAAGTGTAAGGAGAGGATAGGAATGATCTTCTTAGCTTTGAGAAAATTATTCTTTGTAAGTAGTTGTCGTTTCTTGAACTGAAGAGATCACTTCCATTTATAGAATTTATGAACCTCTATCCATAAGCAAAAGGATTTTGATGACCGTTGAAGACTTGAGAAAATGCCCAAGGTTCTTGGTCTGATTTACAATAATGCCATCCAGCTGTCCTTGACAAAATGACCTTAGAAGGATGAGTTTGCAGTTCATCCTTAGATAGGAGGTTCAACCTCCCTTGAAATACGGGCATGAGTTGTCTTTTTCCTTTTTGCTTTTCCAATGCTTTTAGGGTCAGTCTTTTCTGGTTAAGTACCAGCTTTTTCCTTTTTGACTATTCCCTAGGTAAGAGGATGAACATTGATCTGCTTATCATTAACTTTAGTCTTGTATCCTCTTTTTCTTGAATTGTTTCTCTCATAACTGTTTGTCCTCAATATTATCTTCTCTTTATTTTGACTTTGATTCATTGTTTCTGTGATAACGTATATTCTCTTCTAAAAAGGTTCATCCTCTTGAATGTCTATCCTCTAGTTCATCCTCTAGTTCAGAAATCATGTTGGATTAAATCAAATTCTTCTTCTTTTTATTGAGATGATGAGGAATCTGCTTCTCAATTAGAATACACTCAAGAGCACAGATTAGTCATTAAAATACAATCATAATCATTGAAGCAATTTTGTTATCATTAAAACATTTGAGAGAGATTTTGTCTCAACAATCTCCTCCTTTTTGATGATGACAAAATTCTTTAGATTATGATTCTGATAGAAAATATTACATAAGAAACGTCTTGATTATGCTCCCCCTCAACATATGCATAGCTTTCACTTTTAAATTGTGCTCCCCCTCAATATATGCATAAATATATATATATATATATATCATAACCATTTTGAACCAAAATATAAAAACCATTAATTTTTTAAGAAGACGATGACTACAAAATGGTTCAAAAGAAAAAAAAAACATAATAAAAAAGCATAATAAATAAAGAATAAATAAAGAATAAATAAAGAATAAATAAAGAATAAATAAAGAATAATGAAAAATTAAAAGTGTCAAAAAAATTGACAATTTTAACTCATAATCTTTCTCTCCCAATGTTTGTCAACCATCAAAAAGTAATAACAGCAGCTTGGAGAGCTATTTGGACGGAGAGGAATCATTAGAAGAGGAGGAGGTTGAAGGACGAGGAGGATCGGGTTGAGGAGGTTGAGGTGGCAAGACAAGAGGATGATCTCCTGGGTCACAGTATGCTGTGAGATCGATGTCTTGAGATTTTTTATACCATAACCCCAGATCTGTTGAACCAGCAAGATATCTCAGAATTCTTTTTATAGTTGTGAGGTGTGATTCTTTTGGTGAGGATTGGAATCTGGCACACAGACCAACTGCAAATACTATGTCAGGTCTGCTAGCTGTTAACTATAGTAATGATCCAATCATTCCCCTGTACTCCTTTTCTGATATGGGAGTTCCTTCATCATCTTTGTGTAACATTGAGGATGGATGCATAGGAGTTCCCATAGTTTTTACTGAACCCATGTTGTATTTTTTGAGCATATCTTTGGTGTATTTTTCTTGAGAAATGAATATGCTAGTTTTTAATTGCTTTATGAGTGGCATAAGCCAGAGGTATTCTAATGGCCTCAAGTCTAGCAACAGGAGCAAATGTTTCATCGTAATCAATTCCCTCTTGTTGGTTGTAACCTTGTGCTACTAGTCTTGCTTTATTTCTGATGACTTCTCCATCCTCATTTAATTTATTTATAAAGATCCATTTAGTTCCAATGATAGATTTATCTAAAGGATTGGGAACAAGATCCCATACTTTGTTTCTTTCAAACTGTGATAATTCCTCCATCATAGCGTTCACCCACAATTCGTCAACTATTGCTTGATCAATTGTTTTTGGTTCAACATGAGATATCATAGCCATAACATTTAAGTTTCCTCTAAATGATTGTTTGGTCCTGACTCCATCTTCCGTATTTCCAATGATTTGTTCAGGAGGATGATGGGTTACTATCCTCCATCCTCTTGGAGGTTGCTGAGAGGTTGAATCAGGATTGTTCTCTTCATTAGACCTTGTGCTTAAGAGGATGAATGTTCATCTTCTTCATACTTATCCAAATTATCTAAACACAAGTCATCAAACACAAGTCCTCCACATTTTGAGTCCTAAGATTATATATTCTATAACTTTTTGACGATGTGGAGTATCCTAAAAAGATACCTTTATCAGATTTTGGATCAAACTTTCCCAAATGATCTTTATTGTTTAGGATGTAACAATAACATCCAAATATATGAAAGTAAGAGATATTTGGTTTTCTGCCTTTCCATAATTCGTATGGAGTTTTGTTCAAAATTTTCCTAATGGATACTCGGTTTGAAACATAGCATGCTGTGTTGATAGCTTCAGCCCAAAAGTATTTTTCGATGTTGGCTTCATTTAAAATTGTTCTCGCCATTTCTTCTAGAGTTCTATTTTTCCTTTCAACAACTCCATTTTGTTGAGGAGTTCTTGGACAAGAAAAATTGTGCGATATCCCATTTTCATCAAAATTTTTTTTGAAAGATTCATTTTCAAATTCTCCTCTATGATCACTTCTCATAGAGATAACGTTTGTTCTTTTTTCATTTTGAATCATTTTACAAAAACAGTGAAATGCTTCAAAGGCTTCATCTTTATGTTTTAAAAATAGAACCCAAGTAAATCGTGAGAAATCATCAACAATTACAAATCCATATCTTTTTCCACTAAGACTTGGAGTTTGGATAGGACCAAAGAGGTCCATATGAAGAAGTTCGATAGGATGATTTGTTGAGACAATATTTTTTGATTTAAAACTGCTTTTAACTTGTTTTCCTTTGGTACAAGCTTCACATATTTTGTCTTTCTCAAAATTAATTTTTGGAAGACCTTTCACTAATTCTAATTTTGATAATATAGAAATAGTGCTTAAGCTTGTGTGACCAGCCCTTTTGTGCCAAATCCAATTATCTTTTTCAATAGCCATAAAACAAGATTCAATATGCAAATCATCCAGATATAATTCATATAAATTCTTTTTTCTAATTCTTAAAAAAAAATACTTTACCAGAGGATGAATGTTTAACCTCACATAAAGTAGGTTTAAAACATACTTAAAATCCACTATCACATAGTTGGCTAATACTCAGCAAGTTATGTTTTAAACCATCCATATATTGAACATTTTCAATTTTGGAAGAATTATTTTTTTCCAATAATACATGTAAATTTAATTTGAGCTTTATCATTATTTCCAAAAGTGACATATCCTCCATCCTTTATCACCAAGGAAATAAAGCAATGCTTATCCCCTGTCATATGTCTTGAGCATCCACTGTCCAAGAACCAAGGCTTTCTTTTGTTAATCGGAAGATGTACCTGTGATAGAGTTTAAAAGTGACTTAGGTACCCATATAGAATTGGGTCGTTGTTGGTTAGTTTTTCCTTTTGTAAGGATTTTCTTTTTGTGATAGCAAGTAGAGTCATGGTGCCCATGCTTACCACAAAATGAACATCCCTTCTTGATTTTGTCAACTCTTTTCTTGGCATGACAGTTTTTGATGATGTGTCCAGGTTTTTTGCAATAAGAACATTTTGGTCTATCCTCCTGTTTTTGAGGTAGAAAAAAAATTTCGTATAATTTTTGATTTTGAGAGCTTTTGAATCCAATACCAGCCTTGTAAAAAATTCCAGATTGAGATCCCATAATTTTTTGAAAAGTCTCAGTGGATTTGACAAAATTGGTAATGTCATTTTTAAGTTCTTCAACCTCTAATTTTAAATTCTCAGTTTCTGTATCCTGTCCTGGAGGATGAATATTTATACTTCTTTTGTTCAAAATGTTTTGTTGCTCAAACAATTTCTTATGAGAGAAATGCAAGTCCAGAATGATTTTTTGATATTTATCATTCTTAGCTTGAAGTTCATCATTAAGTTTCTTTATCTCATAAAGTTGATTTTTAAGAAAACCACATTTATGAGATAGAGTGTCTGAGTCATTATATAAGTTGTCAAATTCTATTTCTAGTTTTTCACATGTAGGACAAGGTTTTGATATGATTACCTCTTTAGTTTCTGAATTTGCCATGAGGCAGAGATTTGCTTCTTCCTTTTCATGTTGAGAGGATGAATCATCAATTTTATCCCATGTAGCCATCATAGATTTGTTTTTGTAGGGAAATCTTCTTGGGTTTCTTTTGTTTAGAGGACATTTAGTTTTGTAGTGTCCTACTTTGTTGCATCCAAAGCATGTTATCTGGCTTTTGTCAGAATTTTCCCTTTGAAATGGTTTTTTGTTTTGTCCTCTTCGATTGATCATCCTCTGAATTCTTTTAGAAATCAGAGCGAGTTCATCCTCTTCCTCGGATAGAGGACATTCAACGTTTTCTGCTTTTGTGACTTCTTCAGCTCGCTTGGAGGATGGACTTTCAATTTGATTTGTCTTAAGAGCAACCATTTTTCCTTTCTTACTTGGTTTATCTGAGAGCAGCAATGGTTCATGCGCTCTAAGTGTTCCAACGAGATCTTCTAATTTCATGGTAGCCAAGTCTTTGGCTTGTGTGATGGCAGTCACCATTGGTCTCCATTCTCTAGGTAGACTTCTTAGAATTTTTCTTATCCTCTCTTGGACAGAATATTCTTTTCCAAGGGATTGAAGATTGTTCAGTATAATGGTAAGTCTTGAGAACATCTCGTTCATTGTTTCTTCCTCCTTCATTTCAAATAATTCAAATTCTCGTACTCCCATATCAATCCTTGCTTTCTTTACATGACTTGATCCTTCATGATGGATCTTCAAGGTGTCCCAAAGTTCTTTAGCACTATTGCATTGTTTAACTCTATCATATTTTTCCCTGCTCAAAGCTCACGTTATAAATAAATGAGCTTTAGAGTTTAGGAGTACCTTAGTGTTTTCATCAGCAGTCAATTGTGCTTGAGGTTTTTCTCTGGAGGTTGAATCTGCACTATTGATTCTGATGACATGATTCCCATTTTCAACCACATACCACATGTTGTTATCTTGTGATATGAGAAACAATCTCATTTTTCCTTTCCAATGGTAGTAGTATGTGCCTTCAAAGTAAGGAGGTCGGCTGGATGAACCTCCTTCTGGTATATATACTTAGCTTTTGACATTTTTCTTTTTCCTGATCTTTTTCTCTTACAATGTTAGGTGTAGTTTTCAAGAGAACCTAGCTCTGATACAACCTGAAGTAGTTAAAATATCACTAGAAGGGGGGTTGAATAGAGATATTGGAGTTTTTAAATTTTCTTTTGAATATGTATCCTCTACGAGAGGGTGAAGATTAGAGTATAGTAATTTAAAAACTTTAATAAACAGTTAAATATAGGAAAGAGAGTATAGAGAATGACACACCAAGATTTATACTGGTTCACCCAATGAAGGCTACGTCGAGTCCTCACAAACTTGTAAGTTTTTACTATGGCTCAAACTGGCCTTTCCTGTTTTCGGACCTCTTTTTCAAAATGTATATTCCAAGCCTCACTAGGCTTACCATTCCTTTTTTTTCTTTCAGATTACAAAAATTACCAAGTGTAGAACAACTTGGAAATTACAGAATAATGATTAGTGATGATAGTATGATTTTTCTCTTTACAAGAACTTTCTAAGAGGATATTCTAAAAGATATAGTTTAGGACTATAGAATGTGTAAAGAGAGGATGAGAATGATCTTCTTAGCTTTGAGAAAATTATTCTTTGTAAGTAGTTGTTGTTTCTTGAACTGAAGAGATCACTTCCATTTATAGAGTTTATGAACCTCTATCCATGAGCAAAAGGATTTTGATGACCGTTGAAGACTTGAGCAAATGTCCAAGGTTCTTGGTCTGATTTACAATAATGCCATCTAGGTGTCCTTGACAAAATGACCTTAGGAGGATGAGTTTGCAATTCATCCTCAGATAGGAGGTTCAACCTCCCTTGAAATACGGACATGAGCTGTCTTTTTCCTTTTTGCTTTTCCAATGCTTTTAGGGTCAGTTTTTTCAGGTTAGGTACCAGCTTTTTTCTTTTTGACTATTCCCTAGGTAAAAGGATGAATATTGATCTACTTATCATCCTCTTATCATTAACTTTAGTCTTGTATCCTCTTTTTCTTGAATTGTTTCTCTCATAACTGTTTGTCCTCAACATTATCTTCTCTTTATTTTGACTTTGATTCCTTGTTTCTGTGATACCGTATATTCTCTTCTAAAAAGGTTCATCCTCATTAATGATTCATCCTCTTGAATGTCTATCCTCCGGTTCAGAAATCATGTTGGATTAAATCAAATTCTTCTTCTTTTTATTGAGATGATGAGGAACATGTTTCTTAATTAGAATACACTCAAGAGCACAGATTAGTCATTAAAACACAATCATGATCATTGAAACAATTTTGTTATCATTAAAATATTTGAGAGAGATTTTGTCTCAACAGGTGTTTCCTCAAAACCACTTAAAGAAGAGAAGAATATGAAAACAATTTTTTTTTGAGATAAGATGAAAGAGGGGGTATTGGCTGCAACTTCCAAAGAGAGGGGAGGGAATTTTTGTGTTTCACTTGTATCTATATAGGCAAGACATAAACAAGGAGGGAGAATTCTCATCAACTAATTACTTACTAGGTGGTAAGAAAATATCTAGATATTAGATATTTTTAAAATTTTACTTTATGTCAAATCTCTAGCTTTCCCCCTAACTATCTATATCGACACAACTCCGCTGACTGTTAGTTCTAGTCGTAACTTATGTCCGATAAAATTATTTATCAATAACTTTTCCGCATCACATATAAGTTGAATTGTGTTTGTCTAAGTTGAATTCTTTTTAATTATTTATTCAACAACTAGTTCATGTTTGGTGATTTTAACTAAAATAGATGCAGCAGCAATCAAGCTTAAGTAATCAGAGACAGTAGTAAAGTAAAGAGTGGAGAAGTAAAGTGACACTAGCAAATTTATCTTGGTTCACCACCAACTTGGTAGCTAAATCCAGTCCTTTCACTTAGAATGATTTAACCACTAATTCAAATCCTTGAATTACACAACACTTAACCCTACAAATCAGTCTTCTCAAAAAACCTGACACCTACATACTTTTTAAGGAAAACAAACACATTGACCCTACAAGTCAAGTCTTCTCCACACAAAATGACAACCACATATTATTGAAGGAACCTACACCTTGACTCTACAAGTCAAGTCTTCTCAACACAACCTAAAAATCACAAATTGTTTGAGGAACACTAAAGCTACTGTCGGATTGGATTACACAAGTTTGCAATAGATTGTGTTTTGATTCTATTAAGCATATTGTTACAATTAATTTCTCACACTAAAAATTTGGAACGGATTATATATATATATTGAGTTTTTTTGGAAGAAAAAAATTATCAAGATAATTTTTCATTTGTTATAGGTTCTCTATATAGAAATTAATTCTATTCAAGGCGCCTTACACACTAAACATAAATATATACATCACTCAACTATGATTCAAATCTTGATTTGCAACGTATTAAGAGTCTTCCCTTTAGACTCTAACCCTTGTTAATATCAAAATAATTTTATTTCATTTAAGAAATAAATATTTTAGGCAATCACTTGTAAGCTTAAATTTGTATGTTATAGAATTAATAATTTAGTCATAAATATGATCACATGAAGTATATTTTTTAAATAAAATCAATTAATAGTAATAAAGATTAAACTTTTTCTCTATTTTTTTCTTCTAATTCCTATTTTTAAAATAATAATTTTTTTTAATGTTTTTAATCTAAAATTAAAATATAAATATATTTTGAATTAGTAGCGGACGACTTTTTAACTTTTTGAATGTAAATTTGGAACCTATTTTATTAAATGAATATTTAAAAGATAAATAAATTGAAATGAGACAAAATAAAATATTTAAACTTTATTTTATATTTTACTTGTATATTGAAGATTAATTAAATAAGACAACATATAATTATTTTAATTATGTAAAAGATGAGAATA
>JBBPBQ010000004.1:14455797-14474124 GCA_037974755.1 Cicer yamashitae | reverse complement strand
TGAATTGAAATTAAAAATACATCAAAAATATATTTTTTATTAATAACTTTATAGACTAAATTGATAAATAAAAATACATTTGACAATTAAAATGACTAATTAAAGAGATATTTGAAGATTGAAATGATTAATAAAAGATAAATTTAAATATATATTAAGTTTGTAGATAGAAGAATAAACTCACATACAACTTTGAAGTTATGAATTTAAACCCGATACATGATATCAAGATAATTTTGATATTTATCTGCTGAATTAAATTTTTTTAATCTTAAAAACAATAATAAATTCCACTAAAGATTATGTTGAATTCATTTTTTCTTAGTCTTATATATTGAATTAACTTTAATAAATTAAAGATATTATTCTTATTTTGATACATTTTAAAATTACTGGGAAACCGCTTAATACGTTAAAGAATCAAATCGACTATTTACTAATATACTTTTTATAGGACTAAGTGAATATTATTTTATTTTAGTACGTGACACGATGATAATGACAAAAACTTTCAGCAAAAAAAGAAAAATGATAATGACAAAAACATCCAGGCAGGTTTACTTTGTGAACCTAATTTTGTCAAGTAGCAGCACAAATCCGAAGAAACATGCTTAATGGATGAAGGGTTAAGAATCCATCTACTTTAAAAAAACCATAAACCATGACCCACCCTAAATCATGGAACAAAAAGGAGGATATTATTGTAAAAACAGCCGTCAATCAACAGAATAATGATGAAGAGTCCCGGAAACCTAGTAAGGGCAAGACCGTAATTTAAAATTTAAAACTTCTTTACGCTTCTCACGGTCACGGACGTCTCTTAAAACAAACCCTCGCCCCACACGCTAACCCTATAAATACACTATCACCTCACAAATCCCAAACACAAACAACGCAGCGCAGCCCTGTGATTTCGATCTTTTCTTTTCTCTCTTATTATAATCTTGAACTTTAGATCGTTCTTTTCTAGGGTTTCGTTTCTCTCCGCGCTTTCCCTTCTCCCAAGTTCCCACTCGTATCTGTAAGGTTTTTTCTTTTCTTTTTGTTTCTTGATTTTATCGATTTGTTTTGCGTTTTATCGTTGTTTCTGATTTTCTTTTATTGTTTGATTTTTGTAGATTTCATTCGATTTGATCTCGGTGGGGTTGAAGGTATTGAAAGCTGCGGCATTTTATAATTTGATCTTATCAAATCAGGTACCGTTCTTTCTCCAGGTTTTTCGTTTCGTTTTTTTTTTTTTTATGTTGAAATTTGCGTGATCCTATTGGATCTTATTACCTTGTTTCTTTGTCTATTTTTGATATTTTTTTCAGAGGATGGATTGTTTTATTGAACGTGATTTATTTTATCCGTTTAAATTATTTTTCGTTATATTGTTTTCCGTTTTTAAATTCAAATTTCATTCCAGTTGTTGAGAACTTTATGTACGCCATTAAAGTCATGTATGTCCATGGGTCTGTATTTGATCACCGATTGTCATATGTCCATGTCTAATTGATTAGATGGGTCCTACCACTGGATTGTTCGTTGGGATTTTGTTTCCAACCTTTAATCATTATTGTTTGACGTTTTATTGCCTTTTAATTTTATAAAGGTTCATCCATATTTTTATGTTTTTATTTGTTGTATTGATTTTATTAATGAATTTGAGATTTGAAAGAAATTTGATTTGATTTTTAATAATTATTATTCTATTTTTCTGTAAGTTTATTTTTTTCGGATGATCAAAGTAATACTTTTGATACATGAATATGATTTTTTAATTTGCAAACAATTATTTTGTTCCACGGGTTTGTAAATGTATGCTGAAACCCCTGATTGTTGCTTCAGGCCATCTTGTTGGTAATTGATTTTTTTTCTGCGTAATTCATTTTGGTGTTTTTACAATTCTGAATTCTAATGTGTCTGTTGAATTAATGATTACAGGACTGAATGAGCTAATGGAGTCTAAAGGAGGTAAAAAGAAGTCTAGTAGTTGTAGTAGTAAATCATCATCATCATTATTCTACGAAGCCCCCCTCGGATACAGCATTGAAGACATTCGTCCTAACGGTGGAATCAAGAAATTCAGATCAGCTGCTTACTCCAACGTAAGTGTGTTATTTCACCTGAATATGATGTTAATAATTCATTATGACATAGTTAATTGTTATGTCTCTTAATTGTATTTGAATATTTATTGAATTAAAAATTAATTCCTGTTTGTTTTTTGTAATTCTTATGCAGTGCGCTCGCAAGCCATCCTGATATTCCCTACTGATACTCCGTCCCGTGCATGCAAGCAGTTTTTTATTAGCTTTTTTAGTTTTTGTCTAGTTTTATTCACTACTCTCCTTCAAACAACATCTTTCCAAACCCTCTCTTTGCGATTGTACTCTTTGTTTCTCTCCTTGTATTTTCTTTATTTCGTTCTGTTTGAACTGTGGCCATGGCAGTTTCTGCAATTGGTTTTGAAGGTTTCGAAAAGAGGTTGGAAATATGCTTTTTCGACCCAGGACTTTTTTCTGACCCTCAAGGTAGGGGTTTAAGATCACTCACAAAATCCCAATTGGATGAAATTCTTGCACCGGCGGAATGCACCATTGTTTCTTCCCTAGCCAACGATGATGTTGACTCCTATGTTCTGTCTGAGTCCAGCCTTTTTGTTTATGCCTACAAGATCATAATCAAAACCTGTGGTACTACCAAGTTACTGCTTGCAATCCCACCTATATTGCAATTGGCTGAGTCCATTTCTCTCAAAGTTCGCTCTGTTAGGTACTCTCGCGGTAGTTTCATTTTTCCTGGAGCTCAGTCCTACCCCCATCGCCACTTTTCGGAGGAAGTAGCTGTCCTTGATGGTTACTTTGGGAAGCTTGGATCAGGCAGCATGGCTTATATTATGGATGGTTCCAACGAAGCACAAAATTGGCATGTTTACTCTGCCTCTGCAGATTCCGTGAGCCCAATTGACTCTGTCTACACATTAGAGATGTGCATGACTGGCCTAGACAGAGAGAAAGCATTGGTTTTCTTCAAAGAACAATCAGGTTCAGCTGCCAAGATGACCGTCAACTCTGGCATCAGAAAGATTCTTCCCAATTCTGAAATTTGCGACTTTGATTTTGAACCCTGTGGTTATTCAATGAATTCTGTTGAGGGAGCTGCTGTTTCTACCATTCATGTTACTCCAGAAGATGGTTTCAGCTATGCAAGCTTTGAGACTGTGGGATACAATTTGAAAACAATGAATCTGAACGAATTGGTGGTGAGAGTACTTGATTGTTTCCAACCAACTGAGTTTTCTGTAGCTGTTCATGTGGACAACGCAAGCAAATCATTTGAACAGGGCTGTTTGCTTGATGTTAAGGGATACTGTCGTGAAGAGAGGAGCCATGAAGGACTTGGAATGGGTGGTTCTGTTGTCTACCAAAAATTTGCCAAGACTTCTGACTGTGGCTCGCCTAGATCAACTCTCAAATGCTGGAAGGATGAAGATGAAGAAGAGTAGCTTTAGTGTCTTTGTCGTCTGTTTCTGTTGAATAAGTGTTTGCCTTGTTAGGCTGAACTCATCGTCTTCGTTTGTTTTCTTTTTTTAGTCATTTACTGTTTATGTGTCGGAGGTTGATCCAACCTCAATTGTTATTTTCGTTTGAACTTTGAATTGAATTAAAAGCATGTTCTGGGAATCAATTGACGACTGATTTATATATATATTATGATAATTATATTTTTCCTTGTTTATCATCTACAAAATCTAGTTACAATTTTAAATCATTATTTTTCAAGAAATGTTCTTATTTGTAGTATATTGTGTTGTAAATTTCGAAACTGACGCGGAAGGAGACTAATCCCCATGCATGTGCTTCTGTTGCAATGTAATGATGTCGATCATTGGGTGCAACAAACAACAGCGTGTCAATCGAAGACAAACTCAATGGTCCTTTTAAGAGATATTGGCTCTAATTACCATACATCAACAAAAGAGTATAACATCAATTAATAAACTAAATAGCTACTCAATGGTCAAATTGCCCTGCAATGCAACAAGCTATGAATATTTAGAGCGATGAATATATGGTTTTATTAATTATAAATGAGAATCCATTTGCACAACTGGTGTTGCTCTGGGAAGATGAAGAAGCCGCATGAAACCTAGTATATTCTCTTATTCATTATAATTATTGTGTTGATTTTTCAATAAAAAGGGGAACAATCAAAATAAAAACTTTCATGTTTATTTTAAATACGAGAGATTTTCGAATTTATGTTTCTCTTATGAAAAGAAGGATTGTGACGTAGATTTTGATGATATAGATGAGAAAGACCTCTGTTTTGGCTTGTGGCTGTGTGCCTCACATCTGCCTAAATTCACAGTGGATATAAAAATGACCAGGGATATCAGTGGCTTGCAATGGAATAGGGAGATATAGCCTTGTTGTGGCTAGACCAGGGTCTTGTGGGGATGGTGATAGGTGGTTCTTTTCCGGACATCCAGATGAGCCCAACAAAAGAACATGGGAACTGATCCATCATCTATCAACACAATCCGAGACTAAGAATGTAATCTTTGGAGATCTGAATGACATCTTGGCATCAAATGAGAAGATAGGGGGAGTCTCACAGTCAGATTCTCAATTTAGACAGATCGATTATGGAAAGTTGTGGCCTACTGGATTACGGGTTTGAAGGTTTTCCCTTCGTTTGGTCAATGGAGACAGTCGGTTTGAGTTGGATCATGCAGTCATTATGGTTCAGCTAAAAGCTTATCCCATAATCTCCTCGGTTTGGTTATATACAGTATTTTAATGTATGTCAAAACTATGATCTGATATTGGCGTTATTTTATCAACAAAGGTTGAAAATCAGAAAATTGTTTGAAAAAAAATAATTTTAATCATGCATAATAATGTGTATGTTAAGATTGCATTTAATATCATGGAAGTACATTGAAATCATTTTCAACTCATATTTACATACATGCATTAATTCATGAAGCCTATGATTTGATTCACTCATTACCCTGAACCTGCTTTCAAAATATGATACCATGAAACGATTCCGCTGATACATGAATCATTCACACAAGTCATAGCCCTATGAACACAACCTCCACCATTTGCTAAAACATTTAGGGTCCGTTCACTTTATAAAAACATTTTGTGTTTTTATTTCTTAAATTTTATGTTAGTTTTACTCACTAATAAGGAGGTCAAAGATTTTTATAAAATGAATAATTGTTTACATTTATAAAAAAAATAAAAATGTAAAAAAAAAATTGTTTTTATTATTTTCGGAATTATAATTTATTATTTAACATTAAATCTTTTTTCCATGACAATGTTTCAATATCTCTACAAAGTAAGCATGGCCTTAGTTTGTTCTTCCTTCGCTATCCACCTCTCTACTTATAATTGGGCCTCTACCATTTAGTGTTACAAAGTTTTTTTGAAAAAGAAAGTGATTTGTGTTTGTATGCCCCCATAGTTTCTTCAATCGCTAAAAGAGAAACGAAAAAAAGTTTGTGCAATTTCAGGGATTTGATGGAGATGCATCATAGGTATATAGAGGTTCTTTAGAAACTTGATGACGATGATGAAAGTTTTTTTATACATGATTAGGAAAGATAAACACTTGAATAACAAAGATACAATTCAATCTCATTGCAACATGCTCATTTTAATAAAAAAATAATAACAGATTCAAAGATTTTAGACAAGTCAAAGTGGCACTAGAGGTACTAAAAGAATCGAAAAATGTTTGGTGTACAGTCACAAGAATAAATACTTCTCGAGAGATAATAAAAAGATAAAGAGAGTGATATGATAGATGCAATAAAAAAAAAGAGATAGACATAAAATATGGTGTTGACTATAAAAATTTGGAGTATATATATATATATATCATTGTTGAAAAGAATCTATCCACATAAATTTTTAGATGGCAACTTATTATTTCAAATGTTTTTAATGGATAGAGGATATCAAAAATTTCAATTGAAAAAACAGATTACCTTTAAGATGCAGAGGCAACAATAGTGGTGGGTATGTAGAGGCATCAATTTTAATCTAATGACTCATAAATGTTCCTCTCACACTAACATATATCTTAAATTTCATTTTAATACTCACTCTTCATATATTTCATTCCAAGTCTCAACTTAGATTACACAAGTTTTTTTGACTTCCCTTTCTTAATATGAAAATTTGAGAGAGAATAATATGGATATATTTTCTTGATGAATGTTCATGGTGTAGGAGTTTGTGGATATCAAATTCTACATTTTGTAAGAGAAAAAATAGGATATTTTCTAAACTTAAGTGAGATATCTTTGGGGGGTTTGGTGAGTGACTTCAATGCAAAATTACCTTCTTCAATTGATGGGTTTAGGTTTAGGAAATTGAAAAGGATATTCTTCAAGTTTTTGATTTTTGAGTGGTTCTTGAAGGCTTAGAATCTCATATTTTAATTCATTTTTAAGTATATTATAATCATTTATATCAATTGTTAAAAGAAAAAAATTTCATACATTTTGTATGAAGACTGAATGTATACTACATGTGACGACGACTTACTAGAACTAGTATAAATTTCGGTGTCTTCCTCTCATTTTTTCTCTTATAATTTCAGTATAGTTGATTGTTCATATGTTCTTGTATGTAGTTGAGATTTACCGAATTAGTAAAATTTGCTCTATGTTAAAAGTTTGTCTTTTCAATGTGGGTGATATTGAATTGTGTTGAAATCTAAGTTTTTTAGCTGTAGCTTTTGATATTAATTCTTGATTTTTTTAATTAATTAAAGTACTATTGAAGCAATCATATATAGGCCAAACTAGTGAGAGAGATGTATGTTGGATTGGATCGATAATCTAAGATGTGGTTGCAAGATGGGTAAAAAGGTCGAGGTGATGAAAAAAGATATATTTAATGATGATAGAGAATGAGCCAAGTTAAACAAAAACTCTAACGTAAAAAGAGATTGCAGATCGATTTTTTCTTTAAAAAATCTCAAATGACATGACATGTTTTGTCTTATGTAGTATTTTTTACATGGTCACGACTTCATTTTTTTTTTGGTCTTAGACTTATATTTTTTAATTATTAAATTAGGAACAAATATAATCACACGATTCACACAGAACAAAGCTAACAAATATAATCCCAAAAATCCATAACCATGACATTGTCTTAACAACCTATACTATAATATTATGTGTAGTATGTATAGTTTTGTTCAAACAAATCAGGAGGGGCCCAGGGCCCTATAGCCTTGAACTTGCGACCGCCCCTGTTCGGAAGTCTAATCTTCTTTAAGAGGATCAAGACAACTTCAAATGTAATTCCAGAATCAAAGGGGGCGTTTAATAGAATTTTTTTCGATTTGGATGTTGTATAAATCAATCTTTTTATCTCCACTCTAGTTAGAGATGGAATTGTTATAGATAATTAAAAAATGATTAAACTTATTTGAATAACAAGAAAATTTAGTATGATTGTAGAGCGAAAAATATCATTATGTATGCGTTAATATAAAATAAAATTTTAGAATTTTTAATTGTAAAATCACATCAAATAAAATTTTAAATGTATTGTTATAAGTGTAAATCAATATACAATTATAAATGTTTTTGTTTTGTTTTAATCTACTATTTTTCACGAGAATGAAGCACCAATAAATTAGAGTTTGATTGGAACAAATATTGTTGAGTTAACATGTTTCTGTTAAAAACTATTGATTTTATGTTGACACAAAGATTTGGTACTATTGAAATTTATATCTTGTAGGACATACAACTCTTAATTTTACTTTAATAAATTTACATACATCGGAAAATAATCAAAATCTTATAATAAATTATCTACATCTAAAGTGAATTGAAGAGAAATGCAAGAATCTATATATTATCCATGTTAAATAGGATACTGGTGACATATACAGATAACTTAAGTGGCTGTAGTTTAGTGGAGAGAATTCCACGTTGTGGCCGTGGAGACCTGGGCTCGAATCCCAGCTGCAACATGTGTTTTTAAACTTGTATTTTTCATTAATAAAATATCTGTTTTAATTCACAACACTATTAATTATTGAATGCAAAAATAATGAATAAAAAAATTGATTTTTTATTTAAGAATTGAATATTAACAAAAAAAATTAACTCGTATTCCAATTTTAAACTTAATTTTGTGAACTTAAATACATATTAAGCTTAATTTTATTTTTATTTTGGTGTAAATTTAATTAATTGAAAATTCAAATGATTGAAAATTAATTGTGTTAGAAATAAATTTAATTGTAAATAAAATATATACGGGCTGAAAGTCGGTAGCCCTTATATGGCCGGATTTGAGTATCAATTTAATAGTCCGTATTTAATTTAGGCTTTTTAATTTGACCTGAAGATGGACTAAGCTATTTAGATGGACTAAGCTCAATGGGAGTAAGATAGTCTGTTTTGATATCTCTATCATTATCTTTATGATTAAGATGATTATCTGATTGATGTCAATTTGATGAGTTGAGTTTTAAAAATAATATTTATTTTTTCTTAATTTTATCGAATTAACATTGATCGAGCCGTTGTGTCATTTGTAAAAATAAGAAACACCCGTTAAATTACATCTTCCTTCCAATTCCATATGTTAAGAATTAATAATTAAGTGCATATACAAAGAATAACAGTGCGAGATGTTGATGAAAAGCTCAATTTCTTATGATTAGACGGCTAAATTGAGTTAAGTGATCGACACAAACCCGAGTCCGGCTCTCCTCCATTTCTTACTCTCAATTTTCTGTCTAGTTTATTTCTTAGATGTGCGACATGTGACAATTAAAATTTTCATGGTTGGGATTTAAAAACTGAAAAAACAATTTTAATGGTTGATATTTAAAAATTGAAAAAACAATTTTAATTAATTAAAAATAGGGAATTCTTCAAAACATAAGCTCTGCATATCTCCCCTCGCGCCGTCTCTCTATCTCTTCGTTGCGCCACCGCATCTCCACTGCAACACTACCTCACCACTGCTTCACTGCAATATCGGCGCAGCACTGCAACACCGCTACTCCACTGTACCATTGCCACTTCCTACTCCGCCAACACTGCTACATGTCTTTGTTTAGGTAATCAATTCTCTTTTCTTACAAGCTCTTGTTGATTTTGTCAAATCTTGTACAATATTTTTATCATGTCTTTTTTATTTATATTCTTATTTTCCTCTGGTTTTCATTATAGCCACATGTTTACTAGTTTATTCCTTTTTCTTTTTATTTATCACTTTTTTTTCTTCTTGTTACAGGTATTTTTTCTTTTTTAACATTTCATATTTGTATTCTTACATCTTGTTTTTTTGTTATGATTTTTGCATAATAATATTATTTTTTAACAAGAATAATAATATTAACATGACAACTCCACTCATTCTCAGATAAAATGAATCTATCCTCAAATCCATTAGTTGATTGTGTAGATAAATGGGTGAACAATGTCCATAAAAAAATGTGCAAGAAAATAATGCCGATAGTCAACCACACTTGGAAATGAAGTTTGAATCTAAGGCGATGACTTATGAATTTTATAATGAATACAGTAAAAGAATTCGATTTGGTATTCTTTGAGAATATGCAAATAAAAGCAAAAAAGATGGGATTTTGACTTCAAGAAGATTCATATGCTTCAAATAGGGTATTCGAGGTGTTGACAAACGAGGTCACCCAGTAAGGGAGCCTAGAGCAGATACAAGAATAAGATGTAAAACGCATATAGTTATTTCACTTGATCATAAGATTGAGAAATATAAAGTTGTTGACCTTGTAGCTCAACATAATCACCATCTTCAACTGCCAGAGTATGTTCATATGATTGAATCTCATTCACACATATCTGAGGCACAAACATCACAAATTTTATTAGAAGATGAATTTGGATTGAGACCAAAAGATTTTCATGAATATATGTCCACACAAGTTGGTGGAATAAAGACTGTTGGTTTTACAAGACGAGACCTTAAGAATTATCTCTGAACCAAAAGCAAGCAGTCACTAAAGTATGGTGACGTGGATGCATTATTGATGTATTTCAAACAAGAAAGTGAAAATCCCTCATTCTTTTATGAATTTCAAATAGATGTTGAAGAGCAAGTAACAAATATATTTTGGGCAGATGCACAAATGATAAATGATTATGGCTACTTTGGAGATGTCATCACTTTTGACACCACATACAAGACAATTAAGGATTATCAACCGTTGAGAGTTTTTGTTGGACTTAATAATCACAGACAAACAATAATTTTTGGGGTCACATTGCTGTATGATGAAACAATTCCTTCTTAGTGGTTATTTGAAATTTTTCTCAAAGCAATGGGTGGAGAAAAGCCAAAATCCATTCTAACAGATCAAGATGATGCAATGGCTAAGGCTATTTCTTTAGTTGTGCCAGAAACATTTCATGGATTGTGCACATGGAATATAAAATAAAGTGCTCTAAGGCATGTAAATCATCTATATCAAAAGAGTTCACAATTGGAAAGTGAAACATGTTGAATTGGACATAAAAGACATGCTGAAGTTACTGTTCATCAGAGGCATGCTGAAGTTACTGTTCATCAAAGGCATGTTGTAAGTTATTGCTCATCAGAGGCATGTTGAAATTACTGTTCATCATAGGCATGTTGAATCTTTAGAGGCTTACTAGATCTTTAGAGGTAGACGCACATACTAACTCATCAAAGGCATACAAATCAGAAGTATGCTTTAGTCTTTAGAGGTAGACACATAAGTACGCCATTAGATACAGATGGGCGAACTTTTCTAGAGTGTTGGTTTGACTTTGTTTCCTCTGACCTTTTCACTTCCTCTGGTGACTTTCTTTGGTGGTATCCTCGGGTGATGCTATTCTCTGGTGGTGGTATCCTTTGGTGACTTTCTTTGGTGGTATCCTTTGGTGGTGGTATCCTCTAGTTGTTTCCTCCGATTTTCCTGTTCTAATTTCTGCATACTTAGTGAAATTTTTAGTGCAATAGATTGTTCTCACAAAGTCCTTTTGTTATGATCAAAACCATATAGAGAAATTGTTCTTGGAATCAACTTGGTTCCAACAATCTCCCCCTTTTTGATGACAAAACTATATTTTTTATAACAATTTTTCTTTTAGTACTTGACTCCCCTTGACTTAAGGCTCCCCTTAAGTCCAAGTATTTTTTTTTCATTATCACCCCACAATACATAATTGTTCTTAATATCTTTCTCTTTCTTTTGTGATCAAACAAAAAGACTTGAAAGTGAAACCTTTTTTTTAGTTACCCTCTTTTTTTGTTGAATATAACGAGCATAACATAAAAATAGCCTTATATGAGCAGAACATAAAAATGATCCTCATATGAATCTAAATTACTCTAAACTTAGTACAACATCATTCAAGTATAAAGGTACGCTTTAGATTCTTCCTAATAAAGTCAAATCTATCTTCAACTAGTGGTTTGGTGAATATGTCAGTCCATTGGTGTTCAATGTCTACAAACTGGATATTGAGTACTTCTTTATGAGCAAAGTCCCTAATGAAATGATGTTTGATTTTTATGTGTTTGGCTTTAGAATGTAGGATTGGGCTCTTGGTTAGGCAAATGGAAGAAGTGTTGTCACAGAATATTGGAATGTTACTCTCAAGAATCTTGTAATCTTCCAGTTGATGTTTCATACATAGAAATTGAGAACTGCAACCAGCTGCTGAAATGTACTCAACCTCTGTTGTTGACATTGCAATTGTGTTTTGTCTCTTACTTGACCATGAGATTAAGTTTTCACCAAGAAATGTGCAGTTTCCACTTGTGCTTTTTGTCTCATGTTTGTCTCCAACATAATCAACATCACAATAGCCACTTAATTTGTACTTAGTAGATTTCTTGAACAACAAGCTAAGACTGGCAGTACCTTTTAAGTATCTAAGGATCTTCTTAACATTAGTTAAATAAGATTCCCGTGGATTAGCCTGAAATCTTGCACGCGCACACACAAAACATAATATCAGGTTTGGAGGAAGTAAGGTAAAGCATGATCCAACCATTCCTCTATATGTTTTCTGGTCAACCTTTTGGGCTAATTAATTCTTTTCAAGTGAAAATGTAGCTTGCATTGGTGTAGTCATTGGTTTACAATCATTCATTGTAAACTATTGGAGAAGCTCTTTTGAATATTTGGTTTGATGAATGTATATGCCCTTTTGACTTTGCTGAATTTGTACCCTAAGAAGAACTTAAGTTCTTCCATCATACTCATTTGAAATTCAAGCATTGTCAACTTAGCAAATTCTTGACAAAGAATGTCATTAGTAGATCCAAAAATAATGTCATCAACCTAAATTTGAATGATAAGAATGTCATCTCCTATTGATTTTCTAAAAAGGGTGTTGTCTACTTGTCCTCTTTCAAAATTTTTTTTAAGTAAAAAGTTACTTTGTCTATCATACCATGACCTAGGTGCTTGATTTAGACCATACCGTGATTTCCTAAGTTTGAATACATGGTCTGGAAATTCATAAATTTCAAAACCTGGGGGTTGCTTAAGATTGACTTCTTCACTTATTTACCCATTTAGAAATGCACTTTTAACATCCATTTTAAATAATGTAATGTTATTATAAGCAGCAAAATAGAGTAGGATACAAATAACTTCTAACTTGGCCACTAGAGCAAATGTCTTAGTGTATCAATGCGTTCTTGCTGACTATAACCTTGTGCAACAAGTCTTGCCTTGTTTCTGACCACTTCTCCTTCTTCATTTAGCTTGTTTCTGAAAACCCACTTGGTTCCAATAATGTTTTTATTTGGTTTAGACACTAGATTCCAAACATCATTCCATTTAAATTCATTTAACTCTTCTTGTATTGCAAGTATCCAACCATTTTCTTCCAATGCTTGATCAACAGATGTAGGTTCAATTGATGATAGTAGACCAAACAAATGTGTGTCTTTCAATGATGATCTGATCTTCAAAGGATCATTTGCATTTTCAATTATTAGAGTTTGAGGATGAGATGTCTTGTACTTCGATCCGAATCTCCATTATGACTTATCTTGACTGCTTATGACTTGGTCAGATTTGTCCTCTGATGGTTTGTCATCTTCTTCTTATTTACTTGTATCATTTGATTTTTCAACTTCTTCTGGTTTGTCTGCATCCGCTTCCTTTGGTTCCAGTAAACCTACACTATCAGCAACTTGCTTTGACTTTTTAAGGTCAAGTTGTTTGTCATCAAATTTAACATGTATTGACTCTTCCACAATCTGAGTTTCCCTATTAAACATTCTTTAGGCTTTAGATCTTTCAGAGTATCCAATTAAGGTGCATTTCTGTGATTTGGAATCAAACTTGTCAAGGTTGTCTTTAGTGTTTTACATACAGCATGTACAACCAAATTGTTTAAAATACGAGATGTTAGGCTTTCTAGGCTTCCATAATTCTTATGATGTTTTATTCAATATTGACCTAATTAAGATTCTATTTTGAATATAACATGTAGTGTTAATTGCCTCTGCCCAAAAATATTTTGCAATATCCATCTCATTAAGCATGGTTCTGGACATTTCTTGAAGGGATCTATTCTTTCTTTCTACAACTCCATTTTGTTGTGGTGTTCTAGGAGAGGAGAAATTGTGAGATATTTCATTCTCATCACAAAAACTTTTAAAGAACTTGTTTTCAAATTCTTATCCATGATCACTTCTAATTGTTACAATCTTCAGATCCTTTTCATTCATTACTTGTTTGTAAAATGCAATAAACACTTTATGGCATTCATCTTTATTTCTTAAGAATGTTACCCAGGTCCACCTAGTGTAATCATCTACTATCACAAAGACATACTTCTTTCTATTTAGTGAGGCTGTTTTCACTGGCCCAAAGAGATCTATATATAAGAGCTCAAGGGGTTTTAAGGTAAAGACTAAATTCTTAGGGGTAAAGGAATTCTTTGTTTGTTTTCCCTTTTGACAAGCTTTACACATAATTTCAGTTTTGTAGCTAAGCTTAGGTAGACCACTAACTAGTTGAAGTTTATTTAATTTTGAGATTAATCTAAGGTTTGCATGACCTAACCTTTTGTGCCAAATTAATTTATCTTCATTTACTGACATTAGACACTTAACATCTTGTTTCTCTAGACTAAACATATTTATCTTATATATGTTATTTTGCCTATGACATGTAAAGAGTATAAATCCATCCTTTTGAGTAATTGCCATGCTTGTCTTTTGATTAAATATAATATAATAATAATAATAAATTATTATTATTATTAATATTATTATTATTAATATTACTATTATTATTATTATTATTATCACTTAACTGACTAATAGTAAATTATGTTTAAGACATTTAACAAACAAAACATCTTTAATAGAAGGAGATGTGTCATTACCAACTGTGTCTTGCCCGATGACTTAGCCTTTCTACTTTCATCCAAAAGTTATTGTGCCTCCTTTGATCAATGTTAGGTCTTGGAACATAAACTTTTCTCCCGTCATTTGTCGTGAGCATGCACTGTCCAAGTACCATAATTGGTGTTTTAACTTAGCTGTTGAGGACATCTATAAGATAGATAATTTTGTTCTTAGGTACCCAAATTTGGTTAGGTCTTTGTTTGTTAGTCTTGAAAGGTTTCATGTTTTTCCTTATATTTAACATTGGACAAGATGATTTATAGTGACCTTTTCTATAGCAAACAATACACAAATTGTAAGAGGGAATAAGTTTAGACTCAATTATTGTTTCTTCAAAATCTAGACCTCTTTTACCATTTATACTAACTCCATAAATCATAGAAGCATACTTGCTTCGTTCCATACTGTTAGCTAGAAAGTCTTGGAATGCTTCTTCATATTTATCAAAATTACATGTGACATTTTCTAATGGTTTTGAAACAAGAGTATCTTTCAAGGTTTTATTTTCATATTTAACCTCAACACTTCCAATTTTTAAAGCATTGATTTCTTTAGTTAAGTTTGCATTTACTTTCCTAAGTGCTTTCAGTTTTAGAGGCAGCTTGTGGTTTCTATTTAAGAAATCATTTATGACAATAATCAAGTCAGATTGGGTTAAGTCAGAAAATACCTCAATTTCTTCATCAAATGATTCACTTCCAGAGTCAAAATCATTATCTGTATTGGAGCCAGAGACACAATTGGTATGAGCCATCAGAGCCAAATCTGCTTGCTCTTCATTATCAAAGGATTCATCAGAATCATCCCATGTAGCCATCATAACCTTCTTCTTGGGTTTGGAATCTTTCCTCTGATGTTTCCCTTTTTTTCAGAGTTGGAAATTCATACTTGACATGTCTAGGTTCATTGCATCCATAACATATGACACTTTTCTTGTCAGATTTTTCATCCCTTCCTCTACTGGACTGCCTGAAATATCTTTGAGGAAATTGCTTCTTTCTGTTGTGCCACATGTTCTGAATCTTTCTGGATATGAAAGCCAACTCCTCATCCTTTGAGTTTAGATTCTGATCATCTGAATCATTATCCTCCGATTCTATTGTTGGCTTTAGAACCTTCTTCTGCTTGAATATCAGAGCCAAAGTTGGTTGCTTCTTCTAGGGTTAATTATCTGCAAACTCAATTTCATGTGATCTCAAGGAGCTAATCAATTTTTCCAATTTAACAGTATTGAGATCCTTAGCTTCTAGAATAACTATAATCTTAGGTCTCCACTTGATTGGCAGACTCCTAAGAATTTTCTTCACATGATCATCTGTAGTATAACTCTTCTCAAGTACCTTTAATCCTGAGACCAAAGTTTGGAATCTGGAAAAAATTGTTTCAATGTCGTCATCTTCTTCCATCTTGAATAACTCATGCTGTCTGACTAAGAGATTGGCCTCTGCTTCTTGAACTTGCCTACTTCCTTCATAAGTCAAAATCAGACTATCATAAATACTCTTTGATGTCTCCTTGTTAGTGCACTTGTCATATTCCTTGAAAGTGATTGCATTTATCATGAATGTTCTGGATTTATGATGCAACTTGTACATCTTCTTCTGATCAACATCCATCTTCTTTCTTGGAATTTTAGTGCCATTTTTTTTTGTTGGAGCAGTAAAACCATCTTCCACCAAGTCCCAAAGTTTAGGATCTTGTGAGATTAAGAAACTCCTCAACCTGTCCTTCCAGTACCCAAAATGTTCACCATCAAACAAAGGTGTTATGTTGATGTTTCCTCCAGCAGCTTCTTCACCGAATCCGGACATGTTGAATCCTTGGATCTTTCCTTAAACAATATAACGTACTCAACCTTGAGACCGAACTCTGATGCCAATTGAAGGGGAAAACACGAGAAGGTGGTAGGTCGAATTGTGTTTGTCTAAGTTGCATTCTTTTTCATTATTTGATTAAAGCGGGTTCGGGTTTGATGACTTAGAGCAGAAGTATTAACAAAACTAAGGAATGTAGGAATAAAGTGACACAAGAAATTTAACTTGGTTCGCCACCTAATTGGTAGGTACGTCCAATCCCCTCACTTAGAAGGATTTAATCCACTAATTCAACTCCTTGAATTATACAACACCTGACCCTACAAGCTAGTCTTCTCAAAACAGCCTGACAACCCCAGACTTTTTTAGGAACACAAGCACCTTGACTCTACAAGCCAAATCTTCAAATACAATCTGACAACTCCAGATTGTTGAAGACACAAAACACTTTGACCATACAAATCAAGTTTTCTCAACACAATCTGACAACCCAGATTGCTTGAGGAACACTAATGCCACTATCGGGTTGGGTTACAAGAGTATGAAACTTGATTGGTTAGCTTCTAACAAAGAAAATTTGATACAATGCTTTTCCACACTAACAATGAAGCACTAAGCACTAAATAATATAAAGAGTGCTTTGATAGAACTTTAAAACCTTAAACTCTGAATACTTAGAAAAATTGAGCTCTTGAGGTTTTTTCTGAATGACTTTGGTTTTTAGGATTTCTGAGTTTGTTGTATGTTGTGGTTGTACTCTTCTTTAGCCTTGATCCTCTATTTATAGAAAAAATTAGGGTTTCAGTTTACTCCCTTGTGAATTTTGAATCGTATCTTCATTCCAGCTTAGTCAACAAATATTTGTTCCAAATATAATTCTAAAAGATATGTTATGATAATATGACCATTAGCCAATTCCTTATTTTCGAATCTTATATGAGCAATTCTTCCAGAATGATATTGTGCGTATTTGTTCAGATTGCGTTTGCAAATTGATTCACTTGAGTCTTCCTTCACACGCTTGATTTGATTTGAGCTGGAATGAATCTGGGCTTGTTCTTGGATCTTCAGAACTAAGGACACAGATAAGTCTAATTCAATATTTTTCTCAATCTATCAGAGCTTTTGTCTTTCCATCAAAGTCGCTGACTTTTCTCCGTCAGAATCATTGACTTGATTGTTGGAGTCAGATGTTGTGTTGCTTGAATAATCAGAGTCAGAGGCAGATGCAAAGCTGCATGACTTAGAATTAGTGGCATGGACAACTTCACCTTTATTTCTTTATCAGAGTTAGTGCAACTTCAGAGTGTGTTGTGTATTAGAGGCAACACTTTTGAACGTGTTGCAGTCTTCAGAGTCAGCATAAGAGAAAGATAGGATGATGCTTCGGTCGGAAGAGAAAGATATCGTCGTCGTCAAAGATGTCGTCGTCATATGATGTTGCATTAGCCGTATGAGAACTCAGCTGGAAGTTGTTGCCATCACCGATCGAGATTAAACAGTTAGAAGAGAAAGATATTGGAATTTTGGCTTGACTAAAAACATTATGGATTTGATTTTTTTTTTTATTGGTGGTAATGAAATTTTCACAAACAATATAGAAATTTGAGTTTTGGAAATTGGGTGCTTTAAAATTTACTTTTTTTAATCCCTACAAACTTATCAACTAGAATTCTCATACCAGTGGTATATCTAAAATTCTGAGTTTTAGTTAATAATTATTATTTTAAGAATAAATATTATTGAGTCTCCAAAAGCACATAAAGTTTGCTTTAAGTTTTCCTTTGATAATTGAATTTTCGTCTCCAATATTTAAGTTATGTCACAGTTTTTAAAACATGTCGTTTGTGTTTAAGTTTAAATTAAGCGGAGGAACCAGATTGTTAAAAATAGGCATAGCTGAATTGGTAATTGGAGTTAAAGAATCTAGGTAGTTATCTCCTATTTAATGAGTGGTAGAGTTAGAAATTAATATTTAGAAGAACTATTATCAAAACTTCAATATTTATATAAAACTAATATAGAGTGAAGTGTAATATTTATTAAAATGTTGAACAAATATTGTTGTTTTAGTATAGTTTTTTTTTTTTTTT
>JBBPBQ010000004.1:14401076-14452139 GCA_037974755.1 Cicer yamashitae | reverse complement strand
CATCATTTATGTTCTCGTTTAATTATTCATTTAATGTATTTTTTATTTAAATTCAGAATGTATATTTTTTTTAGTCAATAACTCATTAATGATTTTTGAATAAGTTTATACTGTTTTTTTTATTTATTATTATTAAAATTGGTTTATATTTTTATCACTTGAAGTTCTATTTTTGTGAGAAGATTTGGGAGAGTTTAAATTAGACCTTAATATATATTACTGTTTTATAGATATTATATTATTTAAAATTATAAGAATATATAATTAGATTTAATCCTTACATGTGACATCCTCATATACTCTCTGGTGCATTCTACAATTAATTAATGCAATAATAATTCTATTAAATTAAATCAAATGCAATCAATTTAATTCAGTTTGTTTTTCTTTTTTAAATATTGATTCGATTATTACTTTGACATTAATATCGTGCTATTAATTCAATGTAGTTGACCGAATCAATTGAATCATGTGGTCGAAAAAACACCATTACCATTGAAAGTTATAGTAGTATTTCATAAACAAAATTGTAACATCATACTACATTTAGTAGAAAAAACAATTGTACAACCAATTTAAAAAAAAAAAAACATTAATTGCTAATTCGAAATTGTAATAATTCAAAAAAATTCTAAATTTAAAATTTCAATTTATTACACTTCCATAAACAATAGAAATAGTTTCAAAATTTATGTTGATATATGATAAAAAAAAATTTTATGAGATGAAAAAATGTCGTTGATATATGATAAAATTGATAATATAATTGTAATACTACGGTTTCTATGAAAATAATTCACAATTTTTTGGTTGAAACCTTCAATGTTACAATCACCATACATGGATATATTGGTAATTAAAAAATGATTAAGTGTTAAAAAAAATTATAAATTTAAAATAGTAAATTTGTTACTTTTAGTTTAAGTTTAATTTGTTCACAACACTTGACATTATTTTGTTTTGTTGCATTTACACTTTTTACACTGAAAATTGTTTAAATTCTAAAATCATATAATAGTCTGAATAATGTACCAAAAATATTTAGATGATCTTTACATGAAATATCTAAAGCATTTATATTTTAGATGCCAATTTTGGTAACAGATTCATTTAAATCAATATGTTAATATGTTTTTGGATTGATTGAGATAAGTATCGAGGAGACATGGCAAACTCAAAAAAGTTTGATTTTTTTTTAGTGATATTTTAGTTGAGGCTTCTAGTATTATCATAGATGCCAATGTATTGTTAAAACTTGAGATGTTCATTACTGTGTTGAAGTTTAAAGAACTAAAAACATAGTTAATGAGAGGAATGTGTGTTTTTGACTGGAGTAGAAAAATATATCTTAAGTATCCATTACAATTTCTTTTTACTTAAGTTTCATAATTTGTAAAATTTAAAAAGAAAAAAATCTATTGCGAAAGACATTAACACAATGACCTTGGTAGTTGGCGCCTATTGCTATTATGTAACGATCCCGTTTTTAAGGTAATTTTAAATTTCCATTACTTACATTTCTGGTTTAATTTGAAAAGATGAAAGTATAATAGAAATTGATCAAGTTTTTATAATATAATTATATATTAATGTGCAGAGTTAAAAAAGATATATGAATGTAAAGTCTAAAATTACCATAGAATCGGAATGTAATTACCAACATTATTTGCATATATTTGAAAAAACAAAACAAAATTGAATAATGAAAAGAAGGAATGATTTCCTAACTTCATAATATAATAGATCAGAACTGATAAAAAAAATTAATGTAAAATGCATCATATCTTCTGAAGTTTATTTAATATATATGTATTTACTCTAAATATAATCCATATAAATAAGTATATTAAAATATTTAAAACAAAAAACATCAATGGTTTGGTGTTAAAAGACATATATTGGTTCCGCAAAGAGTGAATTCTAAGATATTTCTTAGGGTTACCAACTTACCATATACTCATCATAAATTTTTATGAGCCAAAATATAAAGAACTAAAATAAATGGAAATTTTAGATACCTAGTTTGAATACCGATGGGGACCCTAATGTGGTGATCGTCAACGAACCTGCAAAATTAGATATACAAAATGAATATAAGAATAAGAAAATTGATTGAAGAAAGCAAAAAATAGTTCACAAAAGGAGAGAATGTAGCAAGTAGAAGAAAAAAAGAAAATGTTTAACGAACGGAAAAATCTAAAAGGAAGAAATTTGTATAAAAGAATATGTTAATTATTTGTCATTATATATACAAAGTATTCAAATTATGAGTCTATTTAAAAAAAAGGTAGAATATGTTTGAAATATGCTGTTTTTATTTGTTTCATTAAAAAATAAATATTTTAGGTAGGAGGTTAGTATCATAATAAATAATTAATTTGCTAGATAAGTGTCATATATATTATTTTATTTGAAGCAATATAATTGTTGATAGTGTAGTTTAAAATATTATTTTGATTTTATAAATGTGTAAGGTGCGATCATTATAATGTTATTTGTATTGAAATTACACACATAATCAAACTCTTTCTTTTGTTAGTTATTATATGAACAAAATTGACTAATGAAAGACACAATTGAGAACTAAACTATCTAATCATTCAAAAATAAAATGATTAACACAATATATATATAATTACTTTTATTTTGTAAAAATTATTTAATAATTAATTAATTATAAGACCATAAAATAATTGATTAAGTATAACCGAAACAACCTATAAAATTTGGAGACTGTGCCCCTGTCGGTTGCCTCTCTCCCTCTGCCCATGCACTAGATGCAATGTTTAACTCTGACAAAAGACAAAAACTTAAGTTGGTCAATAGTACCATTATAGGTAGAAGGTCATAAGTGACAGTTAACCCAACCCTGCAATCAAGTTTGAACTTAGTGGAGGAACCAAGCTGCTATGTTTATATTTATAAAATAACAATTTAGTTCGTTAAATTAAAAAATATCAATTAATTTACTTTAATTTTTCAAATTTTACACCACAATTTTAAAGGTTGTATGTTTATTTGGGTACAACAAAGACTATTTAAATCAACATTTATATTTTTTATTGATTTTGATGAATGTTTAATTTACTATTCCGTTAATTAACTTCAGAGATTAAATTGAACTATTCTTACCATTTTAAGAAATAAAATGACTCTTTGCTCTTAATATTTTAAAAGTTTTAATTCAGTCCTATACTTTTTTAACTGTAGTTTATTTTCTTATCTTTTAAATATATCAATTATGAATTCCGTAACTTTTATTTTTTATTCCAAAATAGTCCTTTACTTTGTAAAAGTTACTTTAATGTGGCATCTTTTATTCTGAAACGATGTTTTATTCTATTTTGCAAATGTTATACACGTGATCTTTTTCTAACACAATTTAATTTAAACGAAAAAGATCAGAATTTTTTTTTCTTTAAATGTCTCTATTTTTTTTTACTTTTTTTCAAATTGCTCTACTTTGAATTTTTTTTCTCAATCTGTCCTACTTTTTAGGTCAAATCGGAAGATGCAGTGGGGGAGTACGACCAGCTGAAGGTCTGGAAATTTTGGGACCGGTGGGAGATCGCTGGCGGGGGTGCGACCTCCTACTGGGGTGTTTTTTTTTTTGTCGTTTTCTGGTTTTATATTATTTTAATTAATTAATTAATTATAATAATAATAATAATACATTAATAATAATAATAATAATAATAATAACAATAATAATAATAATAAATTAACAAATAATAATAATAATAATACAAATTAATAAATAATAATAATAATAATTAATTAATTAATTAATAATAATACATTAATAAATAATAATAATAATAATACATTAAAAATATAATAATAATTAATTAATTAATTAATAATAGTAAATTAATAAATAATAATATTATATTAATAAATAATAATAATAATGATTATTATTATTATTAATTAATTATAAATAATAATAATAATAGTTGTAATAAATAATACATTAATAATAAAAATAATAAATAATAATAATAATAATTATTATTATTATTATTATTATTATTATAAATGATGACAATTAAAAATAATTAAAAATAATTAAAAATAATTAAAAATAGAAAATTATATTAAAATTTTAAAGAAAATACATTAAAAAAAATACATCAAATTTGAGTAGATGTGCCTGCAGTGTTTGGACAATTTTTCCTAATATGACCAAATACCCGACATAATCCGCATTTTCGTGGTACTTTTTCTGTAGCGTCCATTTCTGTTCTAATGCGTTTGCTCTTTGGGCGACCTTTCTTGACTCTCCACATTAATGGATTGTGACACACCTTAACACCTTTATATTCTGGCCAATATCCTTTGTTTGGTATGGGTGGGAACGCTTCGTCGTAGACTTTTAGTACCATTTCCTCTTTGTACACATCAGGTATAAGGCTCAAATAATCATATTTTATGCTAGAACATGCTGCTATGACATGTGAACAAGGCATATGTTTAGCTTGATATTTCCCACAATCGCACCACTTGTTAGGAAGGTTTACACTGAAGTGACCAATTGGTCGCCCTTCCTTTGGAACTACTGTCTCGTGGACCATGAAAGTATGGTTGCTCCGATCAAAACTATTCACTCTATGACTATTGGATTTACTTATTTCTTTTTTCATAAAATCTATGCAAGTTTCTGTGTATACCTGACCAGAAGCTAAAATTGATGTGTGTCGTTTACCCATGGTTGGAAACAATGTCCCTGTTTTAAAATAAGTTGATTGGACCAAAGCAGTGATGAGAAGGTTGCGCGGGCCTTTTAATACTGTGTTGATCGACTCCACAAGGTTGGTTGTCATCTGACCCCAACGGCTACCTCCATCGAATGCTTGAATCCAATCTTGTCGAGGTATGTTGTCTAACCATTTCAAAGCCTCCGGGTTTACTATGCCGATTTCTCTGCGGTAGTATCGATAAGTAGGATCATTGATCGAGTAACCTGTATTGAAATAGTAGACAAAACATTATTACACTAATTATATAAAATGTATCAAAAATTACACTAATTATAACAATTAAAAATGAAATTATTACCTATAGAAATAACTTTTTTTTTCAAAGCATTGTCCTTAAATTCCCTAGCAAAGTTTTGTGAAATATGTCGGACGCAGAACATATGCTTTGACGGAGGATCTTGCCACCTATTGTTCGGATTATTATAAGCACTCTTAATGGATTTGTGTCTATCCGAAATCAAACAAATGTTGGGTTGTGGAGTGACGTATTTTCTCAAATTTCTCAAAAAGAAACTCCAACCCTCTTTTGTCTCACCTTCCACAAGAGCATAAGCAATAGGAATTACATTGTCGTTCCCATCCTGTGCAACTGCTACCAATAGAGTTCCCTTGTACTTGCCGTACAACCAAGTCCCATCAACTTGTACTATTGGTTTGCAGAATTTAAACGCAGATATGCACGGAACGAAAGCCCAAAATAGTCTATGAAAGATCCTTATCCCACTTATCAAACTATTTTCATGATAAGCTGGGATGGTTTCCATTTCAACTTTGGTTCCTGGAGCAAATGTTTGCATAACCAATAACCATTGTGGGAGTTGATTGTAAGACTCCCACAATAACCGTTTGTATACTTGTTATAATTAATTTACTTTGTTTTTTAAATATCAATTCTATTGGAGACCTTATCTCATGTTCCAACATGAAGTTTCAGAAGAAGAGGTGGTCACTTGGACTGCATGTACCTATCTGCATTGCTATCATATCGTTGAAAAACATCATACAGATAGAGTCACACTTCAGTTCAGCTTCCATCAACAAATACCACAACCACCAGAGGACATGAAAATGTACCATGAGGTCGACATGAGACACGGGGTTGATGATAATTGAAATTGGGTTTGGAGGGAAGAAATTAAACACTGGAATGAGCGTCACAATTACGTGTTGCAAGGTAAGATCGTGGAAGGTCTTTTATGCCATACTACGGAATATATGATTTGGTTTAGACAGCACACCAAATTATTTATATCTGTCGAACAATATCTCCGTGATCCCCGTTTGCAACCATTGTCGTATCCTTCTGTGACGTCAACCTCCCAATCCACCCCACAACAACAAAACACAACACAACCGTCTCTATCATCACCTCACCTACATGTCCATACAGAAGTTCCATCTTATGATCCACCACCGACTCAATATTACGTTCCGCCAGTACCAGAAATGCCTACCCCCGGTTATCCGACAGAAAGTGGGCTTTTCTATAATTTGTTTGGAACTCAGTGCACAACTCCTGAGTCGGCTTATGCTGTGTTTGACTCCATGTATAATCCTCAGCCTCAAAATTTCATGGAAGCAGGTTGTAGTTCTAACCCACCTACGACTTACATTGAGGATAATGATCAGGATGAACCGGAAGAACCTCAACTCGTTCAAGGAGCTAGACGAGTTCGACGACATCGTAGATGTGGAACTGGAGGTCATTTAGGTGGACATCAATAATTTAATGTATTTTTTTTATTTTGTTTCATTTTATATGATGTATTTTTTTAATGTATTTTCTTTAAAATTTTAATATAATTTTCTATTTTTAATTATTTTTAATTGTCATCATTTATAATAATAATAATAATAATAATAATATATTATTTATTAATGTATTATTATTTATTAATTATTATTATTATTTATTAATTTACTATTATTAATTAATTAATTATTATCATTTATAATTAATTAATAATAATAATCATTATTATTATTATTTATTAATATAATATTATTTATTAATTATTATTATTATTATTTGTTAATTTATTATTATTATTATAGTTATTATTATTATTATTAATGTATTATTATTATTATAATTAATTAAAATAATATAAAACCAGAAAACGACAAAAAAAAAAAAAAATCACCCCCAGCCAGCGACCTCCCACTTGGTCTAAAATTTTCAGGCCTTCAGTTGGTCGTATTCCCCCACTGCGACTTCCAATTTGGCCCAAAAAGTAGGGCAGATTGGGAAATTTTTTTCAAAGTAGGACAATTTGAAAAAAGGCAAAAAAAAGGGGATATTTGGAGAAAAATTCCAAAAGATCACACTAAAATCAAAAGTTAAAGTAATTAGAGGCGTAATTATTAGTCAGGTTGTTACAAATAGTTTTTTTGTCAAAAAATTATTATTTCAAACAAAAATAATAACTTTAAGGAGTTTTAATTTGTTTGTTATAAATTTTAAAAAATATAATAATCTGAAAATAAAAATTAAAAATAATTCAAAATGAAAAGTTATTGAGTATAGTTCTTTAAAAAGAGAAATATTAACATACACCGATAATATAAAAGAATTTGATTCTCTCATTTAATCACAATCATATATTCACGCAAATTATTTAATTTTATCCCACTTGAATGGTATGATACCACAAAATAAATTATTCTCATTAGATGTTAGCGTAAAAAATTCTTACATTGAGAATGTATCTCCATTGTACAACTCTAAAAAGAATTAATTATTTAAAAAATGATCTTCATGATAATTCACAAATACAAAATAGATTTTTTTGTTAAAAAAATTCACAAAATTAATCTCATAAAATTTACACAATCGAATTGAACCACTAGTGCAATTAAACTTTGTTACATCAGCAATTTTAAATTGGTTGTTATACATCTGATGTAATAAAAAAGGCGGTAGTAAATTTGTTATTATTGTAAATTTTGTTAGATCTGTTATATCCGACCGATCTAACAAGTCTATTAAAAAAAACATCCCCTACGTTAAAATAAATTAGAAAAACTCTCTCAGAGAATAATCTCCCTCGCACGCGAACCGTTTTCACAATTTTTCATCTCCCTCACGCGCGAACTCATCTCCCTCACACCGACTTCAACGTCGTCGACGACTTGATCGGCCGCAACGCTTTTCAACTTTCTCACCGGTGACGAGCTTATTTCTCTTCTCCTTCCATCTGTCGAGAAACGTTGCCATCGAGAAGTGTCAACGTCGATTTCATTCACTGTCGAGAAGTGTTGTCCTCCGTCGAGTAAAGGTTTGTTCCTGTCTTTTCTATTTCCATTTGTCTACTTCCCTTCGCCGTTGTTTTAACCCTAAGTCGGTGCTCTTTTTCAACTGAACAGAAGATGAAGTCTAGGTAAAGAAGAACAATTTTATATCAAACATGGTGTTACTTCAAAATAGGTTTGTTCCTTTCTCTGCTAATTTTATGATAGTTCTTGTTTCTTACTAAACAATTTTGATTCTATGTCATTTACCTAACATATTTGGTTCTAGCAATTTAATTTTGCTGATTTCGCTATTGATTTTGTTGTATGATTTTTCTGATTTTGCTATTGATCAATTGGACAGTTTTTTATCTCACATAGCTTAGTCAGAAAGATCTTATGTATGAGGAATTTCTCAGAAAAATAAAATTTTAAAATAAAATACTGAAAGTAAAAAACAAGAAGAAGCTCAAATAAGGGACAAGATCTTAATGAAAAAGTAAGTAAATAGATAAATATGTATTTTAGCATTTCTTAGATAGTCACATGCCACTCACCAGTTGACTTAAGGAAAAGTTAGAAAATTGAATTTTGATCTCTATATTTATATTTATACGGGAACATTTGTAATTTTTGTGATTTTCCCAAAATATCTTTAGAGTCAATATTAAAACTAAAAAAAAAAAAATTTAAAAAGTAATTTTTTTCTTCTGAAATTCTTGAATTGGAAAATTTATTTTATGAATTTTTTAGTAGTTATTTTGTTAACCGAAAATTTTGAATTTTTCGATAGTTATTTTTTTGTCAAGAAATTTCATTTTCAAATTTCTCGATTTACAAAATAACTACAAAAAATATTTGGAAAATGAATTTTTCAGTTTCTGAATTTTTTTCAACTTAATTTTTGGCCACCGAAAATTTTGAATATGATTTTTTTGCTAAATGAAAATTTCAAAAAGGAAAAATTTGGTGGGTAAAACTTTTTCTCAACTTTTTTTTTGTCTATTGAAAATTTCAAAATCGATTCTTTTACTTATGGAAATTTCAAAAACGAAAAATTTGGTATGCAAAATTTTTTCTCAATTTTGTTTTTGTATACCGAAAATTTTGAAATCCATTTTTTTTTGTCTACTTGACATTATGAAAACAAAATATTTATTAGGCAAAAAAATTTGAACTTTTATTTTGTTTGTCGAAAATTTCGAAAACAATTTTTTCGCCTATTAAAATTTCAAAATAAAAAATTTGATAGACAAAAAGCGGAGAAAGTAAAAATGACAAGGATAAAATTGAGTGGTTTTGTGTTTGATATAGCATGATTCTCTTTCTTTTTAGATTAATTGATAGCGTGGTTTTGAATATAATTTGGTTAATTATGATTTAATTTCAAGTATAGTAATTTATGCTTAGAAGCAACAACAGATCAAATGTTTTAGAATCCACAAGAGATTTTGACACCACATATTAACATGAAACTTTAAGGCATTAGGTATATGGATCACTTCTCTTATATATCCAACATTTTTTCCATTCCTAGTCGATGTAGGACTAACCACTCACACTTGAATTCCAACAATTTCTCATATTTTCCACTAAAGGCACACCCAAAAAACTTAAAAAGAAATCAGCCAATATAGGATAAAAAAAAGCAAGATGCAACCCAAAAACTTTATTTTTCAAAGGTAGTCCAAAAATATTACTCCTTACAAAATATATTTTGAAACCTAAAACCAACTCAGAACTTATAAAAGTTATTTTCAAATACCAAATATTATCCCAAGATCCATCACAAATTAGAAGATATTATTTGGGAAATTGTTAGATGGGGAAAGATATATTACTATTAATATCATAAAATTTCAAGTATCCCAAATATAACACCTTTGCGACCAACCTTTCTAAACCTTCTATTGCAATTACAAAAAGAAATGACGCCAAAGATCTCCATATCTAAGTTCGTTTCTAGCTTAAAAAATCACTGATTAGACTCCAATTCATCGGTACTAAAACATTAGATAAACACATACAACAATTGATCCACTATATTTATGAATTATTACGCCTTATCATTCTCATCATCTATTTAAGAACTGTCAACTCACTAAATTGTAAGACTTTCCAAAATCTATTTTAAATAGTAAACATGTATCCTTCTAAAGGTGCGCAAACACGAGAATGAGGGTTGAATTATGTTTGTATAAATTAAAACACTTTAATTAGTTCTAATTCTGATTTGGTGACTTAAACAATTTTACTAATTAGAGGCAATAGTAAAACAGATAATGTAGATGTAAAGACAACACACAAGATTTTATCCTAGTTCACCACCAACTTGGTAGCTACGTCTAGTCCTCTCACACAGAAGGATTTATCCACTAATTCAAAAACCTTGAATTACACAACACCTAACCCTACAAGCCAGTCTACTCAAAACAACCTGAACCTATAAACTTTTTAAGGCAAGCCACACCTTGACTCTACAATCCAAGTCTTCTCTACACAACCTAAAACCTACAAATTGTTAGAGGCAAACTACCCATTTGACCCTACAAATCAAGTCTTCTCAACACAACCTAAGATCCACAGATTGCTTGAGGCACACTAAAGCCACTATTGGGCTGAGTTACAAAGAGTTTAAAACCAGTTTGGTTTTGTTTCTATTAAGCAATGATTTTCCCGCACTACAACACTTAGAATATTTTACTTTGAACAAGTGCTTTACTAGAACTTAAAACCTTAAACTTAGAAAATATTGAGCCCTTGGGGTTTTCTGAATAACTTTGGTTTTTAGGATTTCTGAGTTTTCGAGTTCGTTGGTTCTTCTTTAGCCTTGAGTATTTATTTATAGTTAAAATTAGGGCTTCAGTTTAGTCTTCTTAATCGTATCTTCATTCCATCTTGGTCAACAAATAATTCTTCCAAATATAATTATGAAAGACATGTTTTGATAATACGACCGTTACCCAATTTCTTATTTCTGAATCTGATATGAGCAATTCTTCTAAAAAGATATTGTGTGTATTTGTTCAGATTACGTTTGCAAATTGATTCACTTAAGTCTTCTTTCATACGCTTGATTTGATTTGGGTAGGAACAACTCTGGGCTTGTTCTTGGACCTTCAAAAGTAAGGACACGGCTAAGTCCAATTCAATATGTTGCTCACTCTATCAGAGCCTTTGACCTTCGACTAGAGTCGTTGACTTTTCTTCATCATGATAATTGACTTGATTGTTGGATTCAGATGCTGTGTTGCTTGAATAATTATGCCAGAGGCAAAACTGCATGACTTAGAATTAGTGGTATAAGCAACTTCACCTTTGTTGCATTATCAGAGTCAGTGCAATTTCAGAGGCTGTTTATTAGAGGCAATATTTTGGAACATGTTGAAATTATTAGAGATAGCGGAACATGAGCTTCAGAGGCAGGCTTGAATAGTAGCTTCAAATTTCAAAGTCGTGCAGAAAATATACTTCATCACAAGCATGCAAAAAATTTGTTCACCAGAGTCATGCAGAAATATTGTTCATCAGAGGCATGAAAAAATACTGTTCATCAATAGCATGGAAAAACACTGTTCATCAGAAGCATGGAAACTCCAGAGACACATTGAATCTTCAAAGACACGGTGAATCTTTAGAGGCACGTAATTCTTTAAAGGCACGCTGATTTACCAAAAACACGTTGACCTGCCAGAAGCACGTTGGACTACCAGAAACACGCTGAGTTGCCATAAGCACGTTGAACTACCAAAGACACGCAAAACTACTAGAAGCACGCTATTAGATGCAGATGCGCGCACTTTTCCAGAATGTGCATTTGTCCGATTTTGAGGATTTCATTGACTGATTTGATTTCGTTTCTTCTGACTTTTTTACGTCCTCTAGTCCATTCATCTGGTGACTTCCTCTAGTGGTTTTCTCTGGTGGTTTCCTCTAATATCTACTTCTGATTTCTTCTTCTGATGTTGTTTCTTTTAATTTTCTGTTCTAATTCCTACACACTTAATGAAGCAATTAGTCCAAACAAGTTGTTCTCATAAAATACCTTTGTTAACATCAAAACCAAAAAGGAAAACCAACTTGGTTCCAACACCTTCCACCTTCTGACCAAATCAACCACACAATCAAGACTTTGTCTTTGAGGAAAAAGGCATTTTGACGTTTCAAAATATCAATAATTTTTTTCAACCTCACAACAAGAAGCTTAGAAAATATTTTAATGTGGCATCAAATTAAAGAAATTGACCTAAAGTCTTCTAAAGAATCTGGATGCTCAATCTTTGGACCAGGAGTAAAAATGTGTCAATAGATAAAGTTTTTATCGCCCTGCCACATGAACTAATGGGACTTCACAAAATATATTAAAGCAAAAGCTACTGACTTCCTCTATCTAAAAATGACAGACATTGTACTGACCAAAACACTAAAGGTTCAAATATAAAAAAAATGTCTACTTGATTGTCGTTTTCACATTACGACGGGACAGACCCTAGGGAGTAGCAGAATCATATGATGAAACTTCGGACTCCTCAAATGGAGTTCTCTTCTATCTAGGCCTATGCTCTCTCCCACACCATTGTCCTCGAAAAATTCTCTCGAATAATTGATGATAAGTGTGCTCATTGTCGTCTACTCCTTTCTTGTCCAAGATTTTGGGAATAAGAGGTTCTTGCAAGTACATATGGATGTCCTAAATTTTGTGAAAGTGTAAGTCTTGAAAAATGTAGACGTTGCCCTCCAGGTCACTCCATAGTGTCTAGCCCGACACTCTTGGAAACTGTGGAGGAATGCAGCTCTCCATCTGTATCGTATAAGAAACATACCAGATGCAAATAAAGAAATAGGAGCTAAAATGTTATACAAGTATAAAAGTGGGGATGAAGTGTAAAATAGCAATATATATATATCAAACATAAGTAACGATATAAGTCAATACGTCCTTTAATTAAAATCTCTTAGATCATGACCTAATAACTTGAAATCCAATCCTCATCTATATGTTGACATAAGCCTTTGATTGAAATTTCCCCAATTGACTAGCTCACAATTAATTCTAGATTTTTGACCTAACCGTACATGACTTAATCAAATAATAACCTAAAACAATCAAAGTAAGTTATTTCAAATATACTAGAAATAAACCAACTTTTGTTCACTTATATTCATAGTCAATTGTCAACAACAGATAACTATCATCAGGACAAGAACACAATTTTTAGTACAAAAATGAAATAGTAATCTCCTAAAAACCATACGCAATTCTACAAATACTATATGCAAGAAAATGTCATCCCACCATACTTGGATAGATCAAGCACAATACCATGAAAGTAAACTTAAGGATCAAAGACTCCTACTTTGATTTCAAAGATTCACGGGAAAGAATTGACACGTGATCAAAGGAAAGAAATAGAGATTATGAATTATAATAGAGGAATTAGAATTGACAAATGAAGAACTGACCTACTAAATTGGTTAAGGATCAAGATTGTGTCTCCATTAAATTTACTCTTGATCAAAATTTACTTATCTGTATCCTAGGTCAAATAATTGGTTGTTCCTTAATATTAGTTTTCCGAGTAACTACTTGGCTTAAATCACTATATATTGGATCTTATATCATCAACGAATAAGAATTAAAATGATATTTGATCGTTTTAAATTAATTTTTGACTCTGCATAACTCAATAATCAATTAGTTAAATGTCACTAATTGATTAGATATTAGCTAATCAATTAGTTTGATAGGTTTTATGGATTAACCATTACAGTCTAATTGATTGGCATATTAGACTTTGGAATATGAGACTGTTCAAAACAACAATGATTTATGTTCTACATGTTCTAACCAGGTATTGTTAAACTGAAAAAGTTAGGGACCCAATATAAATTCCCACAATACAACCATGTTCGACATTAATCATATATATTTATTTTTATCTTATCCATTGATAACTTTTTCCCATTTTGAAATAACATCATTCGAAAAAAGGAATCTTTCTAACCTATTCATTGCACATCCTTCAATTTCATAATTAAACCAAGTGAACTTCTTCTCTAACACATGTACATCTACTAATTCTATTTACTCAATAAATTGTTTTTTTAAAGATTTAAAGGACAAACCTTTGTGTTCCCTTCTAGTTACCATTATGTTAAATTTATTCATATTGTCCATATATATTCCAATAACATGAACTTAAATTTTGTCCAATTTAATTATTACCATTAATCAAGTATTTCTTTTTGATAAATAGAGAGAAACATTGCTCTATCAAGTAACCATAAAGTAGGGTTGGACACCGGGCGGGTACGGACGGTTTCGGATCTAAATTTTAGATCTGACTAAAACTGCGGGTGGTGCTCTGAGGCCCATTCCCGACCATTTAGACATAGGGTTTGTGCGGGTCTCGGGTTATACGGGTTTTCGGGTGGGTAAATTCGGGTCGGACTATTGGGCCATTTTAAATTCCTCAAATTCTAATGTTTTTTTTTGTAAAATTAAGTGCTGTTTTTTTTATGGGTCCTTAGATACTACTGACTTATTAAAAATTAATAAGCATTTTTATGTTTTAAATTGTTAATTTTAACCAAATAAATTGTTAATTAATTCCTTCAGTTTTAGACTATTTTTGTTCCATTTTTTCCTTTGAGCATTGAACTTGTAAACTATTCAAAATAGTATCACTTTAACTTAGTCTAATTTAGTCTCACTTTAAAAATGATTATTTATCTTTTAGATTTATTTTGTCCCATTTTTACCTTGCTAATGAGCGTTGCAAAATGAAAAATGACAGCATACATCAACAACAAAGATTTAAGGTTTAAATTGTACAACATATCAATTTAAATTTACAAAAAAAATATTAAGTTCTTCAAAAACATGTGATTCACTTCAACCATCAACCTATAGAAACATGAACCTACACAGAAAACAAATTTAAAATTAGAATTCAGATTTACTAAGAAAGAAAACATATTGAAAAAATGAAGATCATAATATCTCTTTATTCAAGAAACAAAGAAATTTTAAGACCAAATTAGAAAGATTCAAAATTAAAAATTATATCAACTTATTATTACAATTATTATCTATGTAATTTCTATTCAGAAAAATTATTCCATCTACATAGACATATTAAAAAAATATAAAAAACATACATTAAAAAAAACAAGAACATCTTAATGGTGGAAGCAGAAAACCAAAACCTAAAGCCCCTAAATCTTAAACCAAAACAAAGAAACCAAACCAAAGGTCATATCTCCTAAGTAATAAGACACCATAACCCTAAAAATAACTCTAAATCTTAAAACAAAATACATAAAAATAACCCTAAATCTTAAAACAAAACACAGAAAAACAGTAAGACTTAAACCAAAACCTATATACCCTACGTAATAAGACGCCCTAACACTAAAATTAATCATCAATAAACATAAAAGACTTAACAATACCGTGTTGATGTGTGACCGTAACCCTTCCTTCACTCCATCAAGTTTGTCCGATTACAAATCGCTAATTTTGAAGAGAAAATAAGATTAAAAAAATCACTAAAAAAACAAGGAGTAAGTTTAAAGATGTGAAAACAAGAGACACAGAGAGAAGAGAAGGAGAACCTACATGCAACTTGGTTCTCTTTTGATGGTGGAAATGATGGTTCTGATGAGAGAATGAGTGTTAGTAGGCGGCAGGAGGAGAGAATTAGGGTTAGGTTTGTTACTATCACATTTATATGTTGGGTCCTGGGCCTACTAGTTCCAGTGGCCCAAACTCCATTGACATATATATATGGTTGGGTTCAGTTATTATCGGTCCAATTTTCACAATCCAAACCCGTCCGCACATAACCAATCCAATTTGTTTTCCACATCCGTCAATCCGGTTCACCCGACTTCACCCGTCCGAATGAGCTTTTTGGGCCTCGGATCGATCGATTTCGGGTGAGCCTGCCATTCTTGTCCACCCCTACCATAAAGGATCAGGAGAATATTTACTAGAAAGGCCTCACATGTGATAATTGGACAACTTCTCCTATACCAGTAACGTACTTATGAACTACTTTATAAATTAAAGTAACTTAATCAATCTAATTCAACTAATTATTAGATTTGTCCTCTTATAAGCTTTTATGGTCAGCTTTGGATTTAATGATCGGTCCAAAGAACTGTTTTGAACGTAGTGGGGTATATATTGCACGTGCACCTAGGTACCATAGCGAGCCATATAACGCAATCAAGTACTTACTATTTCTGGTTTCAGATGTAAAACACTAAACATGGGACCCATTTTTTTAATTGACTGAACAAATTACTTTAAAAAAATAAATAAAAAAACTATTTAAATCAATAAATTTTTTATTACATGGGTATTTATCAGTATATTTTTTATAAAAACTAATACAACAAAAGTGATTTAACGATGAAATATAATTTAAATAAATAAAAGTATTTACACTAATCGTAGATGATAATTAAATCTTATAAATATCATATCACTTTTAAAAAACAGAGACTCTTGTAATCTCCATCTTTTTCAATATGATTGTAATTTTCTTTGATAAATTCATTTTTTTGAAAATATATTCGAGATATATTTTTTTTTTCAAAATTTAAATTCATCCAAAAACTTCAAACTCAGCATCATAAATATCCACTATTCAAATGTCATTGCAAACTACTTTTAGGAAGCTTTGTATTACAATAGTTCACCATAATAGTGAAAAAGTCTCATATATTTTTGTATATCGTCAGTTGGACATAGGTATTTTACGATTTTCATTCTTATTCTACCTTCATGATCTCAGGTTAGAAATACTATTTTAAGGTCTGTTCCAAAATTGTTTTTTTTTGTCCAATATTTTTTAATAGATGCATGTAACACATCTTCTATTTTTTTTAGAGTTTTTAATTGTATTATTATTATTTGATAAAATTTTACTCTTACAAAAAAAAATATTTTTCACTCATTTGTACATTGCATCGGTATACAATCCAGCAATCTTGAAAGAATTGAAGAATTAGTTAATTTTTTTTTTTTTAAAAATATATATTTTTGAATAGACCACAATGTAAAAAAAAAAATAATGTCTATAGAGTTGGAATCGGAATGTGCATTCATGACGATAGACGATAGACGATAGTGATAATTGTCCTAGCTAAAACTGAATAGTTTTCTCCTATGTGTTTAGTTATGGTACTTGAAACTTATGAATTTTTTTGTGCTTTGCAATGAGTTCAAGAGCTTTTGATAGAATCAGTTGACTTCGAGTTGGACTTCAAATGTGTACTTGATAAGTTTCGTCAAACTCATATAGATGTTTCAGAGTTTGATAATATTATATTTGACTGTCGTTTTATTTTCTTATTTTGTCTTTGAAAACTCATGTATAGAGTTTATTAAAAAAACAGGTCAATGAAATAGCTTATATTCTGCTTATATTCTTGCAGTGATAACCACATCTATAACTAGTTATCACATATTTATTGAAATCCCTCCTTCTATGGAATATACTATTATTAATGAAATATTATTAAATAATTTTACATAAAAAAAATAATCACAATCTCATCCTCCAAGAAGACACCTTGAGAGAGGAGCCACCTAAACATCCAAGTGGATCTTAGTCTCATAATTATAGTTACTCCAAAGAATAACGGTTTGAGGTAATACGATGGAAAGACACTTAAGTGTAAAATATTTTGAGAACGGTAGTTTTTAAAAAAGATAACAACAAAACTACAAATAAAATCTTATCAAAATTAAATTATGAATATAAATTACAAACTAATAACTAAGCATACCAAAAGCTATACATTTATAATAAGTCAATTTTTAAAATAAGTCAATTTTGATTATTTTTTTTACAAAAGGTTGCTTATAGTATATCATTTATAATAATGTGATGAATGTACAAGTTGAGATATCAATCATGATATGGAAACTTGTTGGAACCAAATTGATTTTATATATAGAGTTTTTATGATAACAAAAGTATTTTATGAGAATAATATATTTGACTTCAAAGAGTATGAAAAAAGATACGGTCAAGATTTGTAGAAGATTTGAAGAAGATTTGATCAAGATTTATCTACAACAAAATGTGAACAGAATCAATCTGAAGAATTTACAAACGCAATCTAAACAAAATACGAACAGAATCAATCTGAAGAATTTACAATCTCAATCTAAACAAAATAGGAACATAATCAATTTGAAAAATTTACAAACTAAACAAAATACAATTCAGAATTAAACAAAGTCTAAATTGAAGCCCAAATTTTAACTATAAATAGATAATCAAGGCTGAAGAAGAAAATTATCAAAAATCATCGAAAAGCAGAAAAGAGTAGTCTTAGAGTTCAAAGTGAAAAACATTTGTTCGAATGAAAAGTATACTCTGAGTGTTATTTTCTTAGAGTGTGAGAGTTATTATTATTATTATTATTATTATTATTATTATTATTATTATTATCAGTTTTGTTAGAATGAAACACTTAAAGTTCCAATCTTTTGTATCCAACCCGATAGTGGTTTAATTCCTTCGTCAATCTAGGGTTGTCACGTTGTTAGGAGAAGACTTGACTTGTAGGGTCAAGGTGGTTAGTTCCTCAAAAGTCTGGAGTTGTCGGGCTGTTTGGGAAGACTGACTTGGAGGGTCAGGTGCTTTGTAATTCAAGGTATTTGAATTAGTGGATTAAAGCCTTCTGAATGAGGAGACTGGATGTAGCCAAGTTAATGATGAACCAGGATAAAGCTATGTGTCAAATTATTTATGCTTTCATTGCTTGCTGCCTCTGAATTTGATTGCTTCTACTCTAAGTAAGTCACCAAAACCGGAATAGTTTTTTATTTATTTATAAATTCTAAAAAAAATAATCAATTTTGACAAATACAATTCAACCCCTCTTCTCGTGTTTGTACCTTCAAAACTAACAAGTGATGTTGCCACTCTTGCAAGAATGTAAGCAATATAAGAGTTTCTATAATAGTTCAAAAATAGCCATTTTCAATAATTTATAATGGCTCCAAATTCAATAATGTCATCTTTATTGCGGTGAAATGCATCAACTACTCCTTTTGAATCTAACTCAAAGTTTATTGGTCCAAGCTGCAACTCATGAAACTAACACAAGGCGGTGATCAAACCAACCCAAGTCTACATCGCACAAAGGTGTAAAAACCATTATGTCCTCCCTAGCACAAAATGACCAAATTCATCACAGATGCATATTTCAATACTCACTCGGTTATGCACATAAAAAAAAAGGAGGCGTCGATATTACACTTGTAACGTTGGATGGCTGGTTTTACCCATTTTATGACTGACGCGGCAGCCACCGCTGCTGCTAAAGCAACCAAATCTGTCATGACAGTTGCAGCAGGGACTACTACGCATGCAGCCTGCCAATCAGCCATGAGCTGAGTTGCTCACTCGCAAATTAATCTGCGTTGTTTGCTCCATTAAATTGTTCCACTCTCAAATCCTCTAGGATAGAATTGAACAAAGGAGTATGCAAAATTGCAGCTGCTACAGTTTGCGGAAAAAGATTGGAAATGAGAGGGGCGTTCCACTCTCTAGCATGTTAGGACATAAGCAGGGCGGAGCTTAGTTATGACAGGGGAGGCCACGGCCACCCCAAAAATTTCTTCTTCGGTAAAAATAAGTATACCTACAATAATATTTATCTATAATATATGATATATATATAACCAATGCCTCGCTAATAATATCAAATTGTGTTGTGATTTAGTGGTAAGGGAGACTTTTATGAATCGGGTACTTTTAATATTGTGAACATGTGCCTCAAATCATCTAACTAAAGTTGGTTAAGCTCTAGTGGTTGTTATAACTACCTTTGGCCAAGTTAGTTATGATAAGTTAGTTATAGTTAGTAAAGCTAGTTTTGTTTTGCATACTATAATTAAAGTTGTAAAATTGTAGCAGATATGATGTTGTTTTCACTGAAGATTGATTGAGAGAGAGGCATATGCAAATCATGATTCATAGAAGGTCAGAAAGAAAGATTGAGTGTAAAAAGAGAGATTGTGAGAAAAGAGAAAACTAGTGAAGACTAGGTGAACAATCTTGAAGGAACTTAATCTTGTAATTTCAAATTCATAGTGAATTGTCTTGCTTGTTTGCCCGTGACGTAGGTATCATCAATTGAGGCCGAACACGTAAATCTGGGTGTTATTCTTCCCTTATCTCTCTTTAATTTTCGTTTACTTTGATTGCAGAACTGTTTTTTCAAAACTACAGAAAACGCAGAACGATAATCAATCTCCGTTTTCTGGTTTTCTGTTTTTTTTTTGTTTTTCGCATAACATTCTCCGTTTTCGTTTTTCTGCAATTGTTTGTTTTCTATTTTGTTGGTTAACTCTTGTTGCAGATCTCAATATTGTTTTAACAATTGGCGCCGTCTGTGGGAAGGGAGCAATAATGGTTGAAACCACAAAGTTTGATATTGAAAAGTTTAATGGATCAAAAGACTTTGGTCTGTGGAAGATACAGATGCATGCTGTTTTGGTACAGCAAGGTTTGGTGAACGCGTTGAAGGGTGAATCGGCTCTTCTTGCAACAATGTCAACTCAAGAAAAGGAAGAACTTATTGAAAAAGCAAAGAGTACTATCATCTTGTGTCTTGGAGACAAAGCTTTTAGGGAAGTTGCAAGGGAACCAACAACAGCAGCCTTATGGCTTAAACTTGAATCTCTCTACATGACTAAATCAGTTTCAAATAGGCTCTTCTTGAAACAACAATTGTTCTCTTTTAAAATGGATGAAGAGAAACCTGTTACAACACAACTTGCTGATTTCAACAAGATTCTTGATGATTTAGAAAATTTAGAAGTCAAGCTAGATGATGAAGACAAAGCTATGATACTCAAGATGTACTTTCCACATGTGTCCAAGGAAGGATTATTTTGAATCAATAGACCTTCGTGATGGTGGAATTGTTTTGCTTGGCAACAACAAATCATGTAAGGTGCAAGGCAAGGGATCAATCAGATTCAGAATGTTCAATGGCAAGGAGTTACTGCTGAATGATGTAAGGTACATACCTGAATTAAAAAGAAATTTAATTTCTGTTGGTATGTTTGACATTTTAGGATATTCCACAAACATAAAGAATGGTATCATGACTATTATTGATAAAGATGATATCATTGTTAAAGGCATTAAAAGAAATGATTTATACATTTTAGAGGGTTCTACCATAATTGCACAAGTTTCGGTTGCTAGTTCTAATTTGCATTCATCTACTAGAATATGGCATATGAGGTTAGGACATGTAAGTGAAAGAGGCTTAATTGAGTTATCAAAACAGAATTTGCTTAATGGTGACAAAATTAAAAAATTGGAATTTTGTAATCATTGTATACTAGGAAAGTCTAAGAGGACCAGTTTTGGTGTTGGCCAACAGAACACCTCTAGACCTTTTGAATATCCTCATTCTGATTTGTGGGGTCCTTCAAGGACAAAAACTCATGCTGGTTGTTCTTACTTCTTAACCATCATTGATGATTATTCTAGGAAAGTATGGATCTATGTCATTAAAAATAAAAGTGACACTTTTATGAAATTTAAAGAATGGCATATGCAAATTGGAACTCAAAAGGAAACTAAGCTGAAATGTTTAAGAACTGACAATGGCCTGGAGTATCTTTCAGAGCAGTTTAATAAGTATTGTAGGGACTTAGGTATTCAAAGACATAGAACAGTTGCAGGCACCCCTCAACAAAATGATTACTGAAAGGATGAACAGAACAATCTTGGAAAGGGTCAGATGTATGATCTTGAGTGCAGGGCTGCCTAAAACATTTTGGGGAGAAGCTGCAGTTACAACAATGTATTTGATAAATAGATGCCCTTCATCAGCTATTGGATTTAAGACACCAATTGAGATATGGAATGGCAAACCAACTGACTACTCAAATCTGAAGGTATTTGGTTCCTTAGCATTTGCTAACACAAGGCAAGATAAGTTGGATCCTAGAGCAATCAAATGTGTTTTCATTGGATATCCTAAAGGAATAAAAGGTTACAAGTTGTGGAGAATTGACCAAGGTGTGCCCAAGAGCATCATATCAAGAGATGTAGTGTTTGATGAAACAAGAATGCCCATGATTGACAAAGAACATTCTCCGTTTCAGTTCTGCAGAAACGCAGAACATGCTCCGTTTTAGTGCTGCAGAAGCGAAGAACATTGCAGAAACGCAGAACGTTCTCTGTTTGACAGTGCTTCAAACAGCAATACTAAGAGTGTTTAGATTAAGGTGGAGTCACCTGAAGATCAAGAGATTAATCATGAAGACATACCTGATACATCACTTGATGACAATGCAACAACATAATCAGATTTGGCCAATTACAACTTGGTAAGGGATAGAGAAAGAAGGGTCATAAAACCTCCAATCAGATATGGTGAAGCAGATTTGATTTGTTATGCTTTAAAGGATATGTGGACTCGGATTATGCAGGAATCATGGACACTAGGAAATCAATTTCAAGTTATGTTTTCACTCTATATGGGACTGCAATAAGTTGGAGAGCAATTACACAGTCGGTGGTAGCACTTTCTACAACTCAAGCTGAATTCATTGCGCTTACTGAAGGTGTTAAAGAAGCTTTATGGATGAAAGGACTTATTGGTGAACTAGGAATAAATCAGAATTGTGTTTCAATTTATTGTGATAGTCAAAGTGCTATACACTTATCCAAACATCAAGTGTATCATAATAAGTCTAAACATATTGATGTTAAGTATCATTTCATAAGAGATGTGATCGATTCAAAGCAGGTTTTAGTTGAGAAAATTGCAACTGAGGACAAATTCACCAAATCACTTTCACAAGCTAAGTTCAAGCATTGCTTGGACATAGTTGGCTTCGACAAAGAGTAAAGATGAAGCAATGGTAGCAAAATCAAAGATTGAATTATTCTGATATTGAGTCAAGGTGGAGAATTGTGAATATGTGCCTCAAATCATCTAACTAAAGTTGGTTAAGCTTTAGTGGTTGTTATAACTACCTTTGGCCAAGTTAGTTATGATAAGTTAGTTATAGTTAGTAAAGCTAGTTTGGTTTTGCATACTATAAATAAAGCTGTAAAATTGTAGCAGCTATGATGTCGTTTTCATTGAAGATTGATTTAGAGAGAGGCATATGCAATTCATGATTCATAGAAGGTCAGAAAGAAAGATTGAGTGTAAAAAGAGAGATTGTGAGAAAAAAAAAAACTAGTGAAGACTAGGTGAACAATCTTGAAGGAACTTGATCTTGTAATTTCAAATTCATAGTGAATTGTCTTGCTTGCTTGCCCGTGACGTATGTCTCATCAATTGAGGCCGAACACGTAAATCTAGGTGTTATTCTTCCCTTATCTCTCTTTAATTTTCGTTTAATTTGATTGCAGAACTGTTTTTTCAAAACTGCAGAAAACGGAGAACGATAATCAATCTCTATTTTCTGGTTTTCTGTTTTTTCTGTTTTTAGCAGAACATTCTCCGTTTTCGTTTTTCTGCAATTGTTTGTTTTCTATTTTGTTGGTTAACTCTTGTTGCAGATCCCAATATTGTTTTAACAAATATATCTAAAAATTAGAATTACTATTACACTAAAATTAAATATATAAAATTAATTGAAAATATTGTATATATAATATTTTATGTTGGTCTCCAAATAAAACTTGTCAAGATCCCACTGGACATAAAATTTGAGATTGTGAGAATCTCCAAATGTGGATCAGACTTTGCAGGTTTTGAAATAGTGTTTTCATCTTTCAACCATGGCTCATTCCAAACCGAGATATTGGTACCATCACCGATACACCACCTATACTCCCCATACGAATAAGAGTCTTCGCGGTTCAAATACTTCTCCATTCATAACTTGGATTGTGTCCGAGAATAGGTCTAAGAAAACAACTTGTACACCTAAAATAGCTCCGATAGAAGATGAGAATATGCTTCATGGTTTGTGCTTCATCTTGTTGGCTTAATCTTACTTCAAAAATAATTTTGAATAAAATTACTTTGATTAATGGAAATTTATGCGCAGTTTAGAATGACAACTTGCAATCGCACATAGCATTGTGCTCCCATCAAACAACTGAGCATTCACCAACCATCACGGTCACGACCCCGTCATCAGTGGAACACCCCTTACTACATCCACCGCCTCAAACACATGTCTTTATGCTTTTTCCTCATGCCGACACGAGCCCGAAGCGTCCCCCTCTAAAACTACTTATTATTATAGATTGGTCCAAAAGCTATTGGTCACTAAGGAGAACTCTAAAACTACTTATTATTATAGATTTTCCAATTTTATATAAATTACACAAATATACCTAATTTTTGAATAATACATAAATATTCCAATAAAAATAAACATTTTCAGTCTACTAAATATTTTAATTTTAATTATTTTTAATGTACTTTTTTCAATTTTTTTATATGGCTTTATCAATTAAAGATTTTCAATTAAAGATTTATTATCATCTATCCTTGTGGTCATTTATTTGCAACCTCATATTTTGTGTCACACCTAACCATGTTTTTTATATGGCTTGATCAAGGCAAAGTAACAAAAAAATGCTAATGTTATAGTTGAAGCTACTCCATGAAAAAGTAAGCAAAAATATTATATCTGTGTCTCTGAGTATTACTGTTGTTTAAGATTTTTGACGCATATTAAAAAGTATAATAATAATTAAAAGATAGAGAAAAATTATTTTATTAAACTATTAATTTTAATTATTAGTGTATTTTTCACTATTATTAATGTAAAGCACTACAAAAATACTTTGAAAGTTGGGTGAGCAGTAATAGTTGAAGGGTACTATAGGAAAAATTAATTAAACTATGGCTTCGAAATTCTTTTTCAATGAATCAATAGTTCAATCTAACTTAATTAGACTAACTATTACTTAAAAATTCCTATTTCGATTATCTAACGGTTTAATTTAATCTAATTTGACTAACTATGACTTATAATTCAAATTTCGATTATCTAACGGTTTAATTTAATCTAATTTGACTAACTATGACTTATAATTCAAATTTCGATCGATCCAATCAATATAAATTAATTATGACTTTGAAATTCTAATTTCAATTATCTAACAGTTCAATCAAACCTAATTAGAAATTATGATTTTCATGCCCCAATAGTTCATTCTTAACTAATTAGAATAACTATGACTTAGAAATTATAAGTCCGATGATCAAATTATTTAATTTTAACTAATTAGACTGACTAAGACTTATAAATTATTATTTCAATCGAACTTAACTAGACTAATAAAGACTTATAAATTTGGAATTTTGATAATCCAATTGTTCAATCGAACTTAATTAGATTAATTATAATTTATAAATTTAGAATTTCGATGATCTAACGGTTCAATTGAATCTAATTAAATTAACTATGATTTAAAAATTCAAACTTTGATAATCCAACAATTTAATCAGACGTACTTAGATTAATTATGACTTATAAATTTAAAATTTGAATATCAATCGTATAGTTAAACTCAATTAATATAAATAAATTTTAGGAATCAATTATAGAAAGATCAAACGTATAGTTCATCTCATGTAACTTAACTAAATATTAGAAAATCACAAATTGAAAATCCAACCGTATAGTTCAACTCAATTAAAATAAATAAATCTTAAAAAATTATTAATCAATTTTACTACCTACATCTCCTGTTTTGCTACCCACACTCTATCAAATTTTTATAAAATTAAAACACTAAAAATGCATTTTACTATTTCAGTCATTCTTAAACTCTATTTTATTTTTTTCTCTCTTCATCACCATCACTCACCTCCTAATATCTCACACCCATATCACATACTCATACATCACACCTCATAACTTATACTCATTCATAACTCACACCCTTCACTCATAATTTACATCCGATAACTCTCTTCTTATTATTATGCTTAAAGCCACCAACAAGGTATATTTTCTGATCTGCTGAGTTTGTTTTTTTTCTTTAAAATATGGGATTTTATGTGATCTAAGTTGACTTAGGTGGTAAATTATACATTGTACGCAAACTTAAATCAAGTATGCCTACGTAATTTGTGTTCACATTGATGCACGTAAACTCAGTTCAAGTACATGTAAAATTTTGCAATGAGTAAGGGAAGTGCGTACTTGAACTCAGTTCACGTACATGTACGTAAACTAAGTTCGCTAACATTTATGTAAACTGAGTTCAAGTAAATGTAAAATTTTGCAATAGATAAGGGCAGTGCGTACTTAAACTCAGTTCATGTAAATGTACCCAGTTCAAGAAAAGTTGTGGGTTTCACGATGAAAGAGGATGATGAATCTGAATTCGAATCCCAATAGAAGAGTTATGCACATTTAGTGGCCAACAGCCGACGTACCTCACTAGATGGAATCTATGAAAAAACATCTCTAAGCCATGTGAGCGGTTTCAATAAAAAAAACAAATATATATTGATTGTAAAATGAGAAACAAAACTTAAAAATGTAAATGTAGATATAGCTAAGAATGTAAAATAAACTCCAACTAAATTTCAATCCGCGCATTGCGCGGGTGTCTTGAGATTTATTTTTAAAAAATTAGTAAGCATTAGAAATTATAAGATATATATAATTTATAAGTATCCTTTTGAATTAATTATTTATAAGTATCATTTTTTATTTTGCTTCGTGAACTAGCACTCTTATTAAACAAACCTTGTGTCTTAGTAGCATAAATGCAATGACTTGAATATCAAATAAAACTCAATAGTTATATTTACAATTTTATTGCACATGGTTTTATTAGTAAATATCATCTCAAAATAATAATAATTAATTAGATGTATGAATTATAGGGAAGGAAGTGGACAGTAAGGTGTTAGTCACGTCACAAAAGAATAACTTAAAAAAAATATTAAAAGTGACATTAGTATATATAAAATTCACAAGGCAACTTAAGAAATTAAAAAAATGGTTGAATGATTTGAATTTATTGTAGTAATTACTTTTCTTTCTACGATAATATAGGCTATCTTATAGGAAATTTTTTTAACTAAAACAAATGTATAACATAAGTGCAGCTTAAAAGTAAACTAATTAAATTCGATTATGACAATAAGTACATTTAGAATAGAATAATTCTGAAACTCGGTAGAAACTTTGTTTTCATTGTATTAGTGTGAAAAATAACATCACACTTTAAGATAAGTACTTCGTACATCTCATTTTAAATATCTCATTTGAGGTGTCTACAATTCTTTAGAAAATAATTAGTTGATTTGATTTCAATAAAAAAAATGTTTCATTTACTCAAATGTTTTTATTAATTGCAGTTAGTGGAAAAAAGTTATTAATGTTGTATTGGTATTGTAAAATGACAAATAATTTGAGACAAAAAAAAAATTGGCAAATGAGGCATTTAAAATGAGATGGGGGAAATAATTGTTTCCTCATAAACTTGACTTGTCATAATTGAATAAAAATTTACAAATTTGTGACAAATCTAAAATATTTGGTTAAAACCTAATTTGTAGCCTCCATCTATTCATCTCCAGCTCACATGCCTCTTGTGTTGGGTCTTTTTTGTTGAGTTATATAAGGCAAAAACAACAAATATAATGTCACTCATGATACAATTATAACGCAACAGAAAATATTGAAATTTGATTTAGAGAATGTAAAGTTATAAACATGGATTAGAGGTTTCAAATTATCTTGTAGACAAATGTGTTATTATTATTGTTCCTTAATTACTGTGAGAACTTTAATTTTCCAAGAATTGTGTAAACTCTAATCGTTGTTCAGTTGATTTATTGCGCTAAATAAAATATGCATTGTAACAATGGATCTACTTTGAATGATGGAAATTAGGAACTATCAAGACCTTATGGTTTAAAAAAAGAAGAGCAAATGGCCTAATAAGAAGTGACTGAAAGGAGGCAATATGTACGGATAATTGACATCGACATAAATTAAATAAATTAGATTTTTTGTATTAGTGATATTGTAAATGAAAGATAACATAATAATTATGTAACTAAATATTAGGCATAAAATGGAACACATATTTTCAGTGGCTAGCAATTAGACTTATGTGGTATAAAATGTGATTAGGTGTCAAATGAATGATTTGAGACTCTATTTTAATATACTATGATAGATGATTTAATCTAGTAGTAAAATAACAAATATTAGATTCGCTATTTGTAAACTCGATACTAACTAATGTCATAGGAAGAAGACGAATGTAAATCTCTTTATAAGTATTTAATAAATCATAATATTTCTCTATCTTAGATTGTCGTACCGTCCTTTCACTCTAAATTTTCATTTTAAGGTTAAAAATTATATCTAAAATATTAATTTTGATAAAGAAAAAATTATAACTATGAAAGAAATTATTTTTTATATTTGTTGACTATAACACCCCAAATTTTATAATAAATTATTTTATTAATAAAATAGAATTTTAAATAATTAATATGATGTTAAAATTATTTTAGAATATATGTTGATAAATTTTTTGATTAATTTGTGTTATATGGGTGCTTCTATGTTGTGCTAGTTTTATACATATTTCACTAAATGAGGAATATAAATAATAAATATTATATTTTATTCTTTTAAATATTTTTCTAAAAATAATAGTACTTTAATGTTAAAATTTTAAAGAATAAAATTTTAAACAATTTTACGTGTATATGTTCGTCGGTAATTAATGTGATATTTTCATGTGCGCTTGAATGATGTTAAGTGTGCACACAATCATATTTTAATATTTCTAACTATTTCCTATTTTTAGTTATTTATTTTATAAACAATTATCTTGAGATATTAGTAATATTGTGATTGATTTTCTTTATTTTTATATATTTCCTATGGCATGGTGATTTTATACATATTTATTGTGATTTAATAATTAATATAAATTGTTAATGTTATATTTATTTACTTTATCGTTTTGACTATTCTACAAAGGTGGTAGTATTTTTACGTGATTAGTTGAAAATATTATAGTAATAATTATAGTTATCATTTTGAATATGAGAGTTTTGGTTATTAATGTATCTTAAAAGATTAATTACTTTAATTACTTTATTCTATAAAATATTAGTTTTGAAATATTGGTAATATTTTAGTAATGAAATTGTGTAAAAAAATTAGTTTTGATAATTGTTGATTTTATTTTTAAAAAATAAAATAAAGGAATAAAATGAGTTTTATTGATTAAATCAAGAATAAAACCTAATTAAATAATAAAATAAGAGAAAACAAATTGAAAAAAAGAAAAAAGAGGAGCAGGACACACATAACAGAAGTGGAAGCTGCCGCACTTGGAGGAAAAAGAGAAGAAAATTGATACCTGTTATGGATAACTATCCCAATTTTTTTTTTCCCTCTGTTTTTGTCTAAATTTCAGTATGTTGTTGCATTCATTAGCTAATCAATTAAACACTATGAGATTTTTAACGATCTTACTTTCTCTCTAACATACCCGACTTCTCCGTTTATAGAATTGTTATTTTACATCGTTCTTTTTTACCATAAGTCTGATTTGAGCAAAATCAACGCCAAAACGACCATATGAATAGTGGTCATATTATCCATTGATTATTTTCCAATTTAGGGTAGATAAAATAGAATTTGTTTCTTCGTCTTTCCAAAAGAAAAAAAAAACAAAAGAATGATTAAGTTTAGTTGATTCAATTTCAAAATTGACCCTTTTAGAATGTACTCTCATAATTTATTTTTAACGTTTACCCATAAACTATCGAGTTGGATCGATTGAAGGACAAGGAGTCAAAGAACAAAGGTTTTTTGCACGTGGACTCGTATTCGTGAGTAAAAGTGTCGAAATAAGGGAAGGTGTGAGAGACCGTTTGAATTCATGAGTATAATATATGGTGAGATGAACGGAAAAACCGTATTTCCCAACGATTTATCCGGAGCTCGCTACGTACGACAGTAATCCTTTAAGATATAAATTAGTTAATGTGAAAATATGAGAATTGTGAGATTAAAATGTGAAATAGAAATGTTTATAATGCATTGATTGATTTAATTTTTGATAATTGTGTGATATTTGATATTTGATATTATTTTAATGTTGGATGTCGAATGAAATTATATGCATATGTTTGATTAGATGAGTTTATGTGATGTGATAATAAAAGACGGATGCATTGTATGATATATATTTATGTGATGATGACGTATGATTGATGATAGTGATGTTATAAATTTGTGATGAGAATATTGAAGTAGTCTTGGTCAGCGAGGGGAGAAAATAGATGTTGGGAATTTTTGAAGTGGAGATTATTTTGTCATTTAAAGGTTTCCATATTTGTTATAGTATGAACATCTTGTTTAGCATTTTTCGAAAAAAACTTTCATATAGTTTTTGTTTTTGTGATTTGTCAAAAACAAGTCCAGCTTTTTCAAAATTTCCTACTTGAGATCCCCTAATTTTTTGGAAAGTTTCAGTGGACTTTATAAAGTTTGATAAATCATTTTTTAGGTTCTTAACTTCTATTTTGAGCAGAACATTCTCCTTTTGAGTTGTAGAATGTTCTGGACACTTGTTCTTAGTGGTTTCATTTAGAATTTTTTATTTTTCAGACATTTGGATATGAGATTTCTGCAAGCTTTGAATGACCTTTTTGAGTTCTTCATTCATAGCTTGAGCTTTATCTTTTTCTTCTTTTTCTTTACAGAGTTGTTCTTTTAATGAACCACATTTTTTAGCAAGAAAAATTGAATCTCATAAAAGATTGTCAAATTCTTTTCCCATTTGTTCACATAAAGGACATAGTTTAGAGATAGTTACCTCATCATTTTCAGAGTTTACCATTAAGCACATGTTGGCTTCTTCGTTATCTTCTGTGTCTGATTCTTTCTTTCAGCGGATGTTGGATTACTTTGATCATCAAAATAAGGTGGTCTATTTGATGATTCTCCTTCAACAATATACTTGATTTTTGACATTGTTTTGTTTTCCTAAATCTTTTCCTCTAACACTTGTTAGGTGCCCAATAATTATTTTTCATATTTGGTGACTAAATTAATTACTTATTATAAAATAAAATATAATTACTATATGTTTAATTAATATATGTTAAAAAAACTAACGTGGTAATTCGTAATATATTTTGAGATCTATATAAATAAAAAAAACTATTCGTTATAAGTGAAAATATAAATTTACTTGACTAATAGGTCATCTATACAAAATCTTGACCATTGAATTGATTTACTATTAAATCAATTATTTATATTCATTTCTCTTTCACGGTGACATACAATTTTGTTGTAGATTTTTTTTTCTTAAGCTCTGTTTTGTTGTTGTTGATATTTAGTGGGTTATTTTAGGTTGTTTTAAGTATCTACTCCATGTCCTTGTTTAAAGCCTCTAAAATATTGGTCCTTTTAGAATGTCATTTTGAGGAAGGTGTCTTTGGTGGCCGGTACCAATATCAACATCTTTTCAACGCTATTAGTTTCAGATATGTGATTGACTTGATTATTTTTCGAGTCCACTTATAGGCAATTTGATCATACATAAGTCAAAGAAATTATCATTAATTGGATATGATTAAAGATCGTGGAGTTATCTTCCTCATTTATTAGGGTGCAAGAGATTGGTTTGATTGTTAGGATTAAGTTTTTAGTTTAGTGTTGTCCTTTTAGCTCTTGTTTTTTCGATGTGCATTGTTGTCGTGGACTTGAATGTACTTACTCTGATTTCAAATATAAATATAAATATAAATAGGACAAAGAAAATATGTTGATGTATTTGATTTAAAATTTGGAATAAATAAATAATGCACTAGCACATGTTTATTATGTTTGTACATATATTTTTCTATTAGATGAATGAAGTATTTTTATTTGGTCTAGATGAAATGGTAAAAAAATCCTTACACAACTGTGAGATATTCGATTCGAACTTGAAATATGATATTCAGTGTAACAATATCGACATTTGTCTGTTAAAGTAGACTTTATAGATGAATCAAGTTTACTGACCCAAAAAAAATGTTGTGTGAGCTTTTTTTTTTTTGGTGGGTTCAGCATGTTCATTTCTGATATGTTAGCAAAATTTTGATGAAAAAAAGAAACAGTTCCTAAAAAAACGGGAATGGAATGGACAGTACACGCCCTGTAGGTCCTTCATGACACAATGATAGTAAAAACTAAAAAGAATAGTGAGAATTCATAATAATGTGAGAAACAGCTTTGCTTTTAAAAGTAAGCTGCTTTTGGCTAGTTTATTAGAGGAATTGTCTGTTGAATGTGATTTATTTGGAGACAAAATGAGTGATTGAGAATCAATAAAGCTAATTCAACTAAGATTAGTATAAATGACCAAAGTTAATAAAAGGAACAGTGAGGAAATGGGAGACATTATTGACACAACAAAGATCTCACGACAAGGAACCATTGCATATCACCAATCTCAACCTCAATTCAATCCTTTGGGATTCTCACTTTTTTTCTCATAATAATAATAATAATTGAATGAAAGTGGAGTTTGGTTTATGGCATATCCTTAGGATAAAGAATGTTTGGATTCTAATTTATACAGTAACTAACAAATCAAAGTGAGACACTTTTGTTATTTCTCTCTCCTCATTGCTGACAGCTAAGAACTCCGACCCACTTTGTTAAATTTTTAGTAAATAGTAAATTTTATCCCTAAATGAATAAATCATTCGTCATATATAGTTTATAATTACGGTATAATTTTACTTTCAGTCTCTATTTTTATTGGTTAATGGAATTTGTCACTTTATTTTAAAATCATCAATGTTTTGATTTTTTCTTTAGATTTATAAACTAAAATAAGGTGATGTGATATATTATAGTTAAATAAAGTGATGTGATATATTATAGTTATTTAGCAAAATTTCAAAAAATATTCTTAAGTGTATCTTGATATATTCAGAGTTAAACTTAAAAACTTCATTATTATTTTAACAAATCCAATTGACGAATAAAAGAAAATTATGAGAATTAAACTAACCGATAAAATACACACTAGAGGATCAAATTGACTAGCAAAATATACATTTGATGATATTTTTGTAATTTTTATAAATTCAGTAACTACAGTAAGAACATCTAATATAGGGCTGGCTATTAAACTATGTATCAAGCACAATAGTACAAATTAGAATAGGGCTCCAAAATATTTAAGAGAATCTGATCTAACATATTCAACGGTTTAATCTTAATTTTCTGATTAAGCTCCACTGCAACAAAACTTTGACAGTGGTTAACAGATAATACTTCACTTACTATTATTTTATTTTTCAAATAGTCAAGGAATAGAATAAATGTCTTAGTGTGAAGACCAATGCATGATTGAAGGAATTTTCTTTTTCAGCCATCTTTTTCATTTATCTAGAAATAGGTTTATGGGGGTGGTGTGGCACTTCGCTTTAATTATATATATATTCTTTGCTTTCCTTTCTTTTTTTGAACCATTGGTAAAGTCATGCTATGCTTCTTCTTTTTTCAAGTCAGTTTACTACTGCATCTGATTCAAAGTCTGACACAAACAAGGATTGAAGTGAGTGCACAACTCTAATACTACAACTTGGTTCCTCTTTTGATGTTAGCATTGACAAGTTGAATATTTTGGTTTGGTAGTGCTGAATCATTCAAAACCTACTCTTTACTTACTTACTTACTTACCTCATTTAAGAAAAAAGCTTGAAAAAAAGTTTATTTTGGCAATAAGTTTTCATTGATTCTTCAACCCAATGGAAAGAAAAAGAGATGTAGCTTTGTTTTGTTTGGCTTTGTTCTTCTTATGGACTTCAGTTGCTGGTTTGCTTTCTCCTAAAGGTGTTAACTTTGAAGGTAAACTAGCTAATAGCACTATCTTTTTTTCTAAGACATGGATATGAAATCATTAGTACTAATAATATATTAATAAATATATGGTTGATATATAAATTTTTATATACTTGTTCAATGCAGTTCAAGCTTTGATGCGTATTAAGAATTCTCTAGTGGATCCTCATTCTGCCTTAAATAACTGGGATGCTGAGTCTGTGGATCCTTGTAACTGGGCTATGGTCACTTGTTCTCCTGATCATTTTGTGATTGCCCTGTATGTCAAACTTAAAACAAAGAAATTTGTCCTCCGAAATATAAACAAAAACGATAATTGAAAAATTGATGTATCTAGTCTTCAAACAAGATACATCAACTTTTTAGTTACTATTTTTAATTATATTTCATTTTAGATTAGTACTTCATTTTCTTCTTCTTCTTGAAGATTTTATTTTACTTCTTGTTTCATCCTTTGTTATTTTCTTTTTGTCAGTGGAATTCCAAGCCAGAATATATCTGGAACTCTCTCATCAAGCATAGGCTCCTTACCAAACCTTCAAACTGTGTAAGTAACCAACCAGTTACATATATGGTGAGAAAAAGCTTATGGTATGAAATTCTTGTTAATGTTTTCTTACTAAAGAGTTTTATTGCAGGCTGCTGCAGGATAATAATATCTCAGGACCAATTCCTTCAGAGATTGGGAGGCTTCAAAAGCTTCAAACTCTTGATCTTTCTGACAATTTATTCACTGGTCAACTTCCAGATTCTCTTTCTCATATGAAGGGTCTCCATTATTTGTAAGTTGAAGAATGTATTATTACTACATAATATGCATTTCTATACAGTTTTATATAATATAGTGTTTGATAAAAAGGAAAGTTATGAAAGAATATAAACAAATGAAATACATTCACTATAAAAAATCTTATAATTAATTTGAATTGAAATCAGGCGGCTAAACAATAACAGTCTTTCTGGACCAATTCCTTCCCCAGTGGCTAACATGTCACAGCTTGTCTTTCTGTAAGTCTCTCCCTCATGCCTTTCATCATTATTCTTTTTCTACCTTTTTTTTTCTTTTGATTTTCAATTAATAATTTGTCTTTTTCTGAATTTTACATAGGGATCTCTCTTTTAATAATTTGAATGGACCTGTACCTAGATTAAATGCGAAAACATTCAAGTAAGTTCTTTTGTCTTTTTTTTATATTATTAGTTATTTCCTCATGTTAATAAAATAAATCTAATTAATGATTATGTTCAATTGCTGTAAATAATTGTTTGTTTTCCTTTTCTTGTAAACAGTATTGTTGGTAATCCCCAGATATGTGCCACTGGAGTTGAACAAAACTGTTTTAGAACAACATTAATTTCTTCTGCTATGAATATCTCTCAAGGTAATCATAGTTCTCACATGTACTTCTCAAAACTCATAATGTTTTCATCTAAATCTTTTCTTCTTGTCTTTTATAAAGTGATCATTTTATTTTGACTTAAAGTTCATGATGGCCTAAGTTTAAACCTTTTAGTTCAAAATACTAGTGCTTTTTGGATTCAAATATATTTCACGAGGCACTGTTCAAAACTATTCATTTTTTTTTAAGTTGTCTTCATATTTTTATAATCATTGGTTTTATCATTCTCCACTGCTATATATTTAAAAAAAATGTGATTTTAGTACCTACAATTATACATCTTTTTGTTTTAATTCCTAAGTCTTTTTTGTTGGATTTAGTCCTTACAAAATAAAAAATTGTTGCTTTTAGTCCCAATAAACTGGCAACAAAGACTAAAAGCAGCAGTTTTTGAATTTGCCGAGATTGAATTAAAACAAAAACAAGGACTAAAACTAAAAAACGTTATAATTGAAGAGACTAAAATCATATATAAATCTTTATTGTTTTTAGCATGAAATTACCTTACTTCATACACTAACACAATTTTCTGAAATGTTTCTCAAGATTCAAAATCCTCTAATAGACCAAAAAGTCACAAAGCTGCTTTGGCTTTTGCTTCAAGCCTAAGCTGCATATGCTTACTAATTTTGGGTTTTGGCTTCCTTCTCTGGTGGAGACAAAGATATAACAAGCAAATATTCTTTGACATGAATGGTTAGTGAATCATCACAATAAACTGAAACATAAACCAATCAATCTAGTATGCATATAAATTTATTCTTCGCTTTTTCTCAAAAAATTTCAGAACACCGTGAAGTGATTTGCCTTGGAAACCTTAAGAAGTTCCATTTCAGAGAACTTCAGGTTGCTACAAATAACTTCAGCAGCAAAAACTTAGTTGGTAAAGGTGGTTTTGGAAATGTATACAAAGGTTATCTTCCAGATGGTAAAGTTATAGCAGTGAAAAGGCTTAAAGATGGTAATGCCATTGGTGGTGAGATCCAATTCCAAACTGAACTAGAGATGATCAGCTTAGCTGTACATAGGAATCTTCTTCGCTTGTATGGATTTTGTATGACAACTACAGAAAGGCTCTTGGTTTATCCTTATATGTCAAATGGTAGTGTTGCTTCTCGTCTAAAAGGTAATAGCAATTCTATATCTTACTTATGACAGAAATTTAATGAACAACTATTCATGAAATGGATTTTTGAAAACAAATTTCAAATTTGGTGCACTCACTAACTTCCAAGTTCCAATCAAGGTTTTAAGTCGCAGTTGAGGGTGCATTGCAATCTGTTATACCGGTGAGAATTGTGATCAAATAAAGATGAAATAGCCTCAATCACAGTTGTGTTAAGGTTGCAAATACATCAAAAACCTTAATGACGCGGTCCAGATCACGGTTGCAAACCCTAATTTTAAACCCTGGTTCCAAGTTACAATCAAAGTCTTAAATGGCAGCCGCGGTTAAGGCTATGTAGTGATCAAAACATCAAAAACCTTAGGGGCCATTTACCTTGTGAAAACATTTCATGTTTTCATTTTACCTTGATAAGAGACTCATGAAATAAGCTATTGTTATGAAGATAAGATGAATTGCTAGTTACTAAAGATGCATTCTTGAATGAAAACAATTTTTTGAAATTTTTGTTGTTTCCAGAAATGTAGACAGTTGTTTACTTTAAAAACCCCTGACCTCATTAACGAGTAAAATTATCACAAATTTTAGGAAATGAAAACAAGAAATGTTTTTAAAAAATAAACAGCCCCTTAATAACTCGATCCAGATTGCAGTCGCGGACCCACTTTTAAAACCCTACTTCCAATTCCATATACCTAAAATAGGAAAAATGTTGATAACTAGCTATATTTGAGTAACCAAATGTATAATTTGATTTTTATGAAGTATGAGTACTAATTTCCTTTTTGATGATATAACAGCCAAGCCAGCTCTAGACTGGGCTACAAGGAAGAGAATAGCATTAGGAGCAGGAAGAGGGTTACTATATTTACATGAACAGTGTGACCCGAAGATAATTCACAGGGATGTTAAGGCTGCAAATATCTTACTTGATGAAGATTGTGAAGCTGTAGTAGGAGACTTTGGGTTAGCAAAGCTGTTGGACCACAGAGATTCACATGTGACAACAGCAGTGAGAGGAACTGTGGGACACATAGCCCCTGAGTACCTTTCAACAGGACAATCCTCAGATAAAACAGACGTGTTTGGATTTGGAATTCTTCTTCTTGAATTGATATCTGGACAAAGAGCTCTTGAATTTGGTAAAGCAGCTAACCAGAAAGGTGCTATGCTTGATTGGGTAAGACAAACAGAATTGGTTCCTTTGTCCTTTGAGTTTTTTTGTCTTTGTTACTTTTTTTTTTACTAGTAGACAAACAAGCACTCATCAACACTTTGATATCAGTTGTCTTGTCGTACTTGTGTTGGATAGTATTTATGTCGACACTTCAAAAAAGTTTGGATGATTATATTTTGAACTCTGTAACTTGTATTTTTTTTTTTTAAAAACTTTTATACCAATATATTGATTGATGAGAATACTACAATAATTTGATCAACGGCAGTATTTTATTATGCCTAATGCTAAATTTAAAATACTAATTCTTGTTTTGAATTAGGATTTGTATTTTTTTTTTTTATTTTAACATTATACTACTTTTATGCATTATGTTAAAATTTGATATATAAATCCTTATGAGTCTCAAACATGTTGATGTGCCAAATTTATGATATTGGGATATTTTTTCTCACCTGAATTTCAATTTTCTCAATGAAGGTTAAATATAGTTTTAATTCCTATAATATTGACCTTTTTGTTTTTATTCCCTGTATCCTTTTTCAGTCCCTACTAATTATAAAATTGCATGCTTTAAGTCCTTAGAACAAAAAGTAAAATGAGACATAATTTTAGAGACTAAAAACATATTTAACTCTAATATTTATTATTATATATTACATAGGCTCCACAACTTAAAACTTTTTATTCTAGTCACTGATTAAGTTGTATAGTGTTCATGTTACATGTCTTAAGTGTGCTTTGTAGCTGATAGAATTCACCCTGATTTAAATTGCAGGTGAAGAAAATACATCAAGAGAAGAAGATTGACTTGTTAGTTGACAAAGATTTGAAAAACAACTATGACAGGATAGAGTTAGATGAAATAGTTCAAGTGGCACTTTTATGTACTCAGTATCTTCCAAGTCACAGGCCAAAGATGTCAGAAGTAGTTAGGATGCTTGAAGGAGATGGACTTGCAGAGAAATGGGAAGCCTCACAGAGAGCTGAATCAACAAGAAGTAGAGGAAATGAACTCTCCTCTTCAGAGCGTTATTCTGATCTTACTGATGACTCTTCATTGCTTGCTCAAGCTATGGAACTCTCTGGACCAAGATAACATACAAAGTTTTTGTGTGTGTGCGTGTGATATTAGTATGATGTTGTTTTTCTGACTGTACAGAATCTGATTGGAGACACTGACGTATAGATGTTTGTTTGTAATGTGTTTTGATCAACTATGGGAGGAAGATTTTTATGGAAAATGTTCATTCTGGGTCCTTCGGCTTGTTGGAATAATGTTCATAAAATAGATTGTACTCAAAACTGTTGATATTATTTTGGGATTTGTTTCGCTGGTTGAGTTGTAACTGTGCTTAATTTACTTTTGATATCAAGGGGATCCTACCTTAAAAGCTAATTATGAAGGGGAAAGAACCAAAAAACTTAAATGCTTTATCAAACATCTCATACTCAATATGTAACTTAGACAGGGTGGGGTGCTCAACTGGTTCACTTCTAAGTGTTAAGGAAGTGAAGTACCCGAGTTCAAATCCGAGTGAAGGAAAAAAATAGTAACGTAACAACTAATTATTAACTTTGACTATTTCAAAAAATATATATAACTTAGACACCTCGTAATACCCAGATCCCTATCATAGCACTGCCCTTGATATCTGATTCGTCTTTGGTGAAGACAGTGTGACCCAAGATTATAGGTATTTAACAGCTGCAGTAATCATGCTTGATGAATTTTGTAAAAGTGTGGTGTGGTGTGAGATTTTGGGGTAGTAAAGCTGATGGATCACCAAGATTCACATGTGAGAACATAGTGAGAACATCCGTAAGGGCACATAGCCCCAATATATATCATAACAGGCCAGATGTGTTTCTATTTGGAATCTTTCTACTTGAATTATTTTCTATGCAAAGGAGCTGTTGAATGTGGGATAGAAGAAGAGACTAGACAATCTACGCTCCATGTATTATAGTGTGATCTAAACATAATTGGTTTATATATTATGCTTTGCTTTGACAAAATGCCAGTGAGAAAGAAAAAAAATCCATCCCGGGAAGAAGTTTCACTTGTTTGTTGACAGAAAATAAAAACAAATATGATATCAATGAATATGCACAGGAAAAGAAATCTGCTGTTATGATCATACTGAAACAATGGAACTTTGGTGGTAACCGACCGAAAAATTCTAAGTAGAAAGAGCAAGGACACATAATATCAAACATAACATGAATATTTACCAAGAGCACATGTTATGATAAAAGCAAGAGATGTAATAAACTAGACCTTTGGGCTCGGCACACTAGTGTGCTGAATAAGAGAGTGCCCAAAGCAAAAATTGTAGTTGATTGTAGTATGCATGTCACTATCAGCATATTCTGAGAACAAAGGAAACACCTGCAATGAGATATCAATTTATTTTTCAAAGAAGAAATAGAAAGCTGTGTGAATGAGGAAATTAGGAGATTATATTTCGAACAGCTGAGGAATACGAATTTAGAGCAACATTTATTCAGCGCGGATGAAATAAATTTCTGCTTTCGTAGAAGCTCTTCGAAATTTCATCAATTCGACCAACTGTTCCAAATGATATTTCATATTATATATACAAGGAATGATACTCATTGTCTCGAGAACAGGCGAACAGCCTAGCAAAAATTTGATAAATTCGATTTCATGTGGCCAACCACTCATTTCTGTCAATTTTACAACTTTAAGCTGGTCAAGTATATAATCTGAAGGACATTCTTTTTCCCAAAATTCCAAATCTGCAGTATGTATGGAAGTAGGGATGATTGATGAACCCTGCCAAAGTCAATTGCATAAAACATGCAGTAATAAACCTTAAATAGGGATGATATGCATTTAATAACAGAACTATTCGTAAAAACGGGGAAATTTCTCAACTATGCAATGAGTAAGGACTTACTAAAATGTGAAGTTCCTTTAGATTAGGAGAGCTTGTAATCAACCGAAGGACGACACGTATCTCTTTCATATCCTCAAAACTTACTGGATGCATTTTGATAGTCTCCAAATTGCTATAAATCATTGCAAGATTTCCTAGGTCATTACCTATGCTCAAATACTTCACGATCGTACAAAAACGAAGTTAGCGATAAATCACAACAGAACACCGTTCCAAACTATATGCAAAAGGAAGGTGAACCAACAAACTTAATAAATAGATAACAATAAAATGTTACCTTTGTGAAGTCAACAAGGCCATCAAGTCTCTCAAGATTAGGCACACCACCAAGAAATTTGACAAAATTGCAACTTGTTCTTTGTTCAATATGCTCGGAAACATTGTCAAACATATACATAGCAACAACAATTTCAACCAAAAGCGGCATATCTACTAGACAAATTTCCTTGAATTCACCTTGGAGACACAAGTACTTGAGGCTCAGTGCACGGATAGTAAGAGATAAACAATCACAATGCCTAAGTGATAAATTCTCCAACAGAGGGCAACTTGAAATGAGGCTCTCAATTGCTTCAGGGGATATGAAAACATGAAGAAAAGTGACGCTCTTTAAATATGAAAATCCCTTAAACTTATGAGGCAGATCCAACTCACAGCACGAGAGCTCCAATAGAGTCAATTTCTGACAACTGAAAAGGCAAGAAGGCATTCTATAAAATTCACCACCTCCTAATTCAAGAATCAATTCTTTAATATCATTTCTCGAAAGGAAAAGAATCCACTGATCTATTTCAGGGCAGCCTTGCATGCTTAAATGCGTAATTTGGAACTTATGAACTGGCCCTTGGTGAAGAAAGAGCAGCGCCGAGATAAACTTGACAACACTTTCCTGAAGAACTTCTCGATCATAACAGTCAGGGACACATTTTTCATCAAACATAAGTTGAGTAATGGATGACCATTTGTACCTCCATTTGCGTGACAAAATGCTTGTTCTCACAGCATCTCTTATAGGAAGTTGTATCAGAATGCTTTCTATAATGTTTTGAGGAAGATCACTGATCAAATCAGAACCCATAACATCACCCATTTTTATGAATCCAGCAGCTCTGTTCTTAAAACCAAAATCTAAGAATCTACTCAAACAAATTTTGTATTCATTTGTATTTTGTAGCTTGGAAATCCATGATTTTCCCATTTGAAAAGATACCTAGATAAGTAAACAATGAAAGTTTGTAAAACCAAACTTCACAATATTCAAATACAAAAATATCATAGTGATTGAAGCAAGGCATGTGTAAATATTGTAATCTAACTAAATAAAAGTATTAACAGTTATTGAAACTAAAGCATATGTGAAAGTACAATAGAAGTTACTAACAAGGGGAATACACATAATGTATAAGATACAAACATAAATACAAGGAAAGGATATAGCAACATCTTTCCTCAATAAAATTACAACTCCATCACTCCATTGTATATATTATGCTTGTGATTATTGTTATAAATAATCAGCCATGGCAGATGGCAGTGGCAGAATTTTGACAAAGTGGCATGCAATGGTAGTGGGATGGCAGTTTTTGTATGGCAGATATACAACTAACCAAGGTTTTAAATAAAAGAACACGGCCAAGAAAACAGCCACGACAAAACAGTATCGGCAGCCTCCATAACCGTTATTCTCCGTTTTAAGGTAGTAAATAATAATCACGGAAATCGAATGCGACAAAACACACAAGCGCAATGGCCGTGACGAAACCTCGTTCAATAAACTATATTTGAGAATCCCATTTTTTTCAATCCAGAAGGTTTAAAAGCATTTTTTCAGAATAGATGAGAACATTACGTTACCTCTTCTCTGGTTCTAACCTCCTCTCATCTCTCAACTATTATCGTACATTATATGATAGTACAAATAATTTGAATAAGCTTGGTGCAATGTTGTGACTAATTCACACTGCGACGACCGCAATCCGCATCGCAACATCTGTAACAGCCGAAATCGCGAAATCCTTTACGAGACCACGAGTGTAACTGCGGCCGCTATTTAAAACCTTGCAACTAACTACCAAACTAAATGTTATCTAACTCTAACAAACTAACTAACTGAATTATTACTCTTAACAAATCTCATATATGCATTGATACTTCTTTGATTCTAGTTGCATACTTAGAGATGCATTTACTCTGCATGTTTAGATTAGCTTATTTGTAGGAAACAATTGATCCTGAGATAGTTTTAACTGAAAAAAAAATGAAAACAAGAAGCAAGTATTGAGCGAAATAGAAACACAATAAAAATCACTCACCAGTGGGAAGGGTTCACCAATCCTATCACTCTTATAACGTCGTTTTGTTCCCTGTAACATGAAGAAAATAAAATTGAAATAGAAAGAAATACACAGAGAGACAAGAGTTGATAAATAAGTTACATAGAAAGAGGGAAGGGTTGATGGAAGACAAACCTAACCTTGCGTGTTGCGGAGAGAATGAAAGACGGCGGAGAGAGACAATCAATTTTTTTTTTTGCGAGAGAAGAGAGACGTGAGCGAGAAAGACAAACTTGGGGAAGGATATAGCGACAAAAAGAGAGGGAACTGTTTTTTGTGTTTTTTTTAATTTGGGAAGGCAGTCTGTATTCTTTTTAAAAATAAATAAATAAATGTTGATTTTATGAAGTAAATTATTTCGCAAAAATAAAATTAAATGTTAGTTAATAAAGAATTAATAAATAAAAATAATGAATATTTTCACAAAATTAAATTACTCTACTTCATTACATTATTACACACCAAAACAAAAATACTACCTTATGTTTTTTATTTTCTGAATAAAACATCTTTAAATTTTAGTAATTGATGACATACTTTTAAAATGCAAATCTATTAGTTTACAAGTTGAAACAAAAATCAAAGAGGTAACCGGTATAGGTGAGAAAGAGGACAACGACTTGGTACAAATTAATGAGATTTAGTTAGGTTAGTGATCGACAATTTAGTCGGTCACTCCAGATTGACCTAATTTTATACCGGCACTCATTCTATATTTAAAATAATTTTTATTTAAACTAAGTCAACTGTCGTATAGTTCAACTAGCGGCTCATTGGTTTAAATTTTAAAACAATGTGTTATGGGTAAAAAAAAAATTGTTGGTTTTTAATTTTAATTTATGTATGCGCATTTGGATGACCCAAGACCTCCAAAAATTAAATTCCTCCCTCCCTTCAGTTTGCTTGTTTGATTGATATCGAGAATAGTTATACTCCTAAGTAGGGTTAGATAGGATATAAAATTGGCTTTATAGTCAAGTAAAAGAGTGGAGTGACAAATCGATCACCGAGTTCTATTCTCACTAGCTCCAACATTTAACAAATTATTAATCATTATTTCTCTTTATAACAAAAGTTATAAGACAGCTCCCCCCAAATTGTTTCATGTACAACCAAAAAATAATTAAACTACTGCAACCAAATTTGAACAATTAAATCATTGTTCATTGTTCCAATGCAACTCTATTCATTTCCCCATAAATTAGAATAACTTACACCCCATGAAAACCGTAACCTATCCTTCCAAATCTAATCTCTTCATTTTCCATTCCATAAACCTGTAACCGACCAATCTGTATGTTTAAATACAAACTCCTCAACCACAATACATCCCAAACAATATCATTTATATGACTTTGTTGGTCCGTGCGATATCGGTTTAGATATATACGTGATATCATATTAGAATTTTGTTGCTTGCCACTCAACTACTAAAACTGTACACATTTCTATCACGACATTCAATAGCTTATATTTTGCAATTATACTATCAAATCTAAAAAGATTTGGAGACCAACAAAACTAAGTATAAAATTAATTTTGTTCCAACAATAAAGGGTTTGCAGACATGTTGATGTTAAGGATTCTAAAATAAAAATTAAAAAATTGTTAAAAAAACAATGTTTAAACTTTTAAAGAGTTAAATACACAAGTTTCAAGATAAATTTTTTACATAGAAATCGTCATCTTAATCACTTCACTCCTTAACTCTTTCGTCTTAACCAACAAATCAACCTTATATCCCGTTAAAAGAATACATACTACTATTTTATAACATAAACAAAATTACAGGTAAATCCTTATTTGGGTTTCCCCCTTTTCTCCTATAATAGATTTTTAATCATTTCTCAAGATGGTTATCTTTATTTAAATTAACCACAAATCTAACCGCACCAAAGGCATAACCAATCACATGCAGCACCCCAAATATTATTAAAAAGGAAAAAGAAAATACAACTAAAAGCTAGAGGGGCCAAACCAAACCTTGGCCAAGGTCAAACCAAACCTACAACTAGGAAGACTAAATATTGCAAGCTAATCAATCAACACAGGCGGTTCCTATTCTAAAAATGTAAGAAATCTTGAACTACATAAGCTTGGTGTGAGAAACATAATTCTTCCAACATTGGAATCATATTCTCATCAACTCCACTACATAGTTGTCATTTCAAATAAAATAAAAAATAGGTACAAACTATGCAAAATATTTCAAAGAAACAATTTCATACAAACAAATTAATCCACCTTGCAATATATGAATTTGGCTCTAGTGAGAAGTTGGTAAAGAGAGTGAATTGGTTAATATTATAACCACCCATGTTTAGTTATATATGTGCACATAATATCAACCATTCATTTAATGATTTATATTCTTCACTTTATTCTTTAAAATAACTTGTTCACTTTAGATGAGTCAAATCCGCAAACATATAAAGTAACTATATATATATATATATATATATATATATATATATATATATATATATATATATATATATATATATATATAAAACATATCAAATGAGAGGAGTTTTACAATGACAAGGTAAGAAAATTAAATTTTGATTACACAATCATACATAAATGATCAAGATTAAGAGTTATTTAAGTGACACATGATCATTTTAAAAAGTCACATAACTTTTTCTTCTAATCTTGATCATCTATGTATGATTGTATGGTCAAGATTTAACTCTCTTGTTGTAAAACTCCTCTCATATTAAAAATTATTTAAGTGGAACGTGATCACTTAAAAAAGTGAGTTGATGTAGTAGAGCTACAAAAGCAAGTAACACCAAAAAAATAGTAATTGACAATCAATGAGAGGAGGCTTCAAGTGTGCTCCATAATTTCCAATCGCTTCAATCATCAACTTGAAGCTTTTAGACTTCGCAACATTAAAAGGAATATCATTCCTATAGAAGAAACGACCAATGTATTGATTAGTTAATTCCCTTGCCTCTTTCACATAAGCATATTTTATCAATGTTTGATGTTTGACCATTGATATTGTCATCTTTTGAGATACCTCCGTATTTTTAAACATAAGCACATCCATAGAGCTTTTAACATTCGTCTTAGCAATACCTGTTGCAGACCTTTTTCCTGCCTCAACATTTGCAATTTCTTGCACAACATCATCGTCCTTCTCTCGATACTAATCTCAGCCATATAAGAATCATTAGCTGTTTGCTTTTTCTTCTGAGCTTCCTTGAGTTTTTGTATTACATCAATGAGTGTTTTCCTACAAGAAGCTACATCTCCTGCAATTTTGCTTTCATAATACCTCATTTCGTAACCTTTCCACAAAAATCACAAGTAATAACCTTCTTGTTATTAATATTCTCCAAAGAATTCTACGGCCAAGTCATGTCAAAGTTTTCACCAGTAGGTTTAAACAACTCTTTGTTGTTGTTTGTTAGTGTTTTAGATGAAGATGTCATTCTTCTTACAAAACATAGCAGTGAAAAACAAAATAGAGGAACAAAACAATGGAAAACTAAATAGAAGTAGTGGAAAACAGAGGAACAAAACAGAAGCAGTAAGAGAGGACAGAAACGAGAGGTCAAAAAATAAAGAAAAAGGGGATGCAGAAACGCTTTCTAAAAGGAAGAAGAAGAAGAAGAAAAGCCGTGTTCTGACTTCTGAGGAAGAGGAAAAAATAGAGGTTTAATATATTAATAAAGTAATAGGGGTTCAGTGGATGCAAAAAGACTCAAATACCCTTAATGAAATAAAAAAAAATAAAAAAATAAACCTAGGTTTGTTGGAAAACATGGTCGAGGGCAGTATACCGGGGCGGGTCGCGACGCTTCAGCACGATTTGCGGCAGCAAGCGCTGCACCGGTTGACGGCGAGGCCATCCGACGCACTGCGATTCCGTGCGCAATCCCACCATGATCGACAACATAGATCACTAGTTCAGAGCCACTAGCATTAAACTATTGTAGGTTCAAACATTATTATCATTATTTTTCAAGAAAAACATCAACTAACTCGAGCTGTATTGCACCACCGGTTTATCACAGGAAAAAAATGCTCTTGTCTGTGGTATGCATGTAAATCTCAGTATACTCCACAAAATTGTGATGACAAGCAAAACACCTGCAATGAGTTAAATCAATTGGTTTGTAAAAGAAATTGCACCCCTGCAAACGAGATAGTAAAGCCTGCAAACGAGAAATAAGAATTTTGAGCAACTTTTACCAAACAACAATAGACACATATTCTTCTTTTTAATAAATTTTTAGCTTAAAAAAAAAAGGTGCCTCCCTTACATACACATGTCTTGTATCCATCAATATAAACATCTACTCTTGCCAAAGAATGTACTAGTTTTCACATATCTTTAGAGGTTATGTACATCATTGAATGTTAAATTGTGAAAAGAGAAAAGCAACAATGGAAATGATAGAAAGGACATAAAAGAATGAATTTGGCAACTTAATCCACAGTTTTAATCTCCACGGATGAAATAAACTTCTGCTTTAGTAGAAGCTCTTCGAAATTTCATCAATTCGACCACCATTCTCAATTGACCTTCCAAATCATACATACAAGGAACGATACTCATTGTCTCCAGCACAGGTGAAGAGCCAAGCAAAAATTTGATAAAGTTGATCTCATGTGGCAAACCACTCATTTCTGTCAACTTCACAAGTTTAAGCTGGCTAAGTATAGAATCTGAAAGGAATCCTTTTTCCCATAAATCCAAATTTTGCCAATATGCGACATTTGTTGCGTTTGATGAACCCTACCAAAGTCAATTGCATAAAACATGCAGTAACAAACCTTAAATATTTGATTATAGGGATTATTACAAATAACAATAATAAAAGAACTATCCATCATCACATTGTAAAAAGAGTAGTGCTAGCAACACTCTCTTTATCACTCTCTTTTTAATACTCACTCTCTTATTGGGTGAAATACATGTTGGTCCCATCACTTTTGTGGGACCTATTTTCAAAGTGGTGGGACCCGCATGTATTTTATCCAATAAGAGAATGAGAGTTGAAAAAAGAGTGTTGCTAGCACTACTATTGTAAAAATAAGGGAAATTTAGTCTACTGTGCAATGAGCAAGGACTTACTGAAATGTGAAGTTCCTTTAGATTAGGAGAGTTTGTAATCAAGCGAAGGACAACAAGTATCTCTTTCATATCATCAAAACTTACTTGATACATTTCGATAACCTCCAAATTGTTGTACCTTATAGAAAGATGCCCAAGGTCGTTACCTATGCTCAAATACTTCAACAACATGCAAAAATGAAAAAGAAAGAGCTTAGCCAAACATAACAACAGTGCCCTTTTGCTTTGATGATCACAATGAAGGTTAAACTATATGCAAAAGGAGGGTGAACCAACTCAACTCAATAAAAAGATAACAACAAAATGTTACCTTTGTGAAGTCAATAAGGCCAACAAGTCTCTCAAGTTTAGGCACACCACCGAGCAACTTGACAAAATTGCCATTTGAGCTTTGCTCTATGTGCTCAGCAACGTCGGTCATATACATAGCAACAGATACTTCAACCAAGAGTGGAGTATCTACAAGACAAATTTCCTTGAATTCACCTTCAAGACACAAGTACTTAAGGTTTGGAGCGCAGACAGTTAGAGCTAAACAATCAAAATATGACAGTGATAAACTCTCCAAGAGAGGGCAACTTGAAATGAGGCTCTCAATTGCTTCAGGAGATATCAAAACTTGATGAAGATTGAGATATGTTAAACACGAAAATCCCTTAAAACCAACAGGAGGATCCAACTCACAGCGCGAGAGCTCCAATCGAGCCAATTTCTTACAACTGAAAAGGCAGGAAGGCATTCTAAAGAATTCACCATCTCCTAATTCAAGATTCAAATCTTTAATATCATTTCTTGAAAGGAAAAGAATCCATTGATTTATCGCAGAGCAGCTCTGCAAGCTTGTATTCGTAATTTGAAACTTATGAATTGGCCCATGGTGAAGAAATAGCAGTCTGGTGATAAATTCCACAACACTTTTCTGAACAACATCTCGGTCGTGAACATTAGGGACACATTTTTCATCGAACACAAGCTGAGTAATGGAAGACCATTTGTACCTCCATTTACTCGACAAAAGGCTAGTTTTCACAGCATCTCTTATAGGAAGTTGAATCAAAATGCTTTCTATAATGCTTTGAGGAAGGTCACTGATCAAATCAGGATCCAAAACATCAACCATTTTTGTGCTTCACCTAAAACGCAACCAACAAAAGGGAAAAAAAATGCCAAATTAACTAATTATCGTCTCAGGTAAATTTCGCAAGGATTTTGAGAGTCGTTTTTTACAACAAGGGTTTTTTGTAAGTAATAAAAAGACTGATTGAATACCACTAAATATCTTCACTTAGTTTAAAAAAAGTAAATAATCCTAATTGAATACACAATACTTATTGTAATTACATTAAAATCTGATTGAATACCACATGACTTTTTTAATCACAAAAAATGTTTAAAATTTGCAAACAATTCGACCACACAAATCACATAATAATCCATTATTAAATAGAAAAATTACAATTTGATACGTAACTGAAGTAATGTAGCAAAACCTAAGATCTAAAAACAGAAGAACATTTGTGTATTAATGTGTAGAGAACTAATTTGGTAGAATTAAGATAAGAATGAACTAACCAGATTTGAAGCGAGGTGTAACCGAAAGCAAGGCAGAACACAGAGAAGAAAGAAGAAGATCTTGGATTTGAAAGAAGGTAGGGAAATGGATTACTTTGAGAAAGAAGAAAGAGTCGAAGCGAATGAAGATTTAGAGAGGAACAAAACTATGATTTCCTGATCGACTCTCTCTCTCTCTCTCTCTCTCTCATGTAGATGATGGAAGTCGCCGCGTAAAAGTAAAACCTTCCTCAGTATGACTCAAATTTGATTCATTTAGTCTTCAATACAACTATTAAAAAATAATAAATTTAGAATCGATTAATGGATTTTTTTATTTATATCTTTTTTTTGTTTTTTAAATTTTCCAATTTTTTTCACTGCGAAAATTATATACGAAAATGCTCTACTTTTTAATCTCAATTCCTGATCGTAATCTGGGGATGCGATGTGCAGAAGGATTTTTTTTTTTATTCTAATAGAAGGTCCCATTCACGTGCTAGACTGTTTTTTTGTTCCATTTTATTTATTGGTTTAATTATTATTTAATTAATTATAAATAATTAAAATATTAAAAAAATCAAAATACTAATAATAAAATAAAATAAATGATTAAATAATAATAATAATTTTAATAATATTATTAATTTTAATAATATTAATAATATCATTTATTTTAATAATATTAATAATATTATTTATTTTAATAAATTATAAATAATTAAAATATTTAAAAAATCAAAATACTAATAATAAAGTAAAATACATTATTAAATAATTATTATTATTATTTTAATAATAATAAATAAAATACATTAATAATAATAATAATATTATAAATTTTAATAATAATAATAATAAAATAAATTATATTAATAAAATAAAATAAATTAAATTGAACAAACAAAACACGTTAAATTAAAGAAAAAAATACATCAAATTCATATTTTATTATTATTATTTTCATTAATTTTTATTTATTAGATAAAAAAAAATAGGAGGAAGTTGTTATAATAATGTGCTAAAAAGAAGGAAGTTGTTATAATAATATGCCAAAAGAAATAGGAGGAAGTTGTTACGTGACAAAATAGTGTTAATTGTAAAATAGGATTGAGTTGTCAAAATAATGTAACATGTTATTTATTTTCGCACATCTACTCAAACACGTTAACTTTCATATTTTGTTTAATTTTATTATTAAAATTTTATATTTTTTAAATATTTTTATTATTATTTTTTAATTACATTAACCATATTTAATTATTATTATTTAATTACATTAACAATATTTAGGAAAAAAAGAAGTTAAATAAGAGGGAGTTGTTAAGAAAATAGTTGTTATTTTATGAGAAAATATTAGGGACACGTTATTTATTTTGACAAGTTATTATAACAAATTCCATCTATTATAACAATTTCCTCTTGTTTGTTTTGGCATATTATTATAACAACTTCCTCTTTTTTTTTATCTAATAAATAAAAATTAATGAAAATAATAATAATAATAATATAATATGAATTTGATGTTTTTTTTTCTTGAATTTGTAGTATTGTTTTCTTTAATTTAACGTGTTTTGTTTGTTCAATTTAATTAATTTT